>OZ010582.1:98738814-98783814 GCA_963932145.1 Acanthosepion lycidas | reverse complement strand
GGTAAATGATAAATATTCCAATACATTAGTTCTAGTTATATTAGTTTCTAAAAATTTTAGAATGTTGTTAATATAAAATTATTCTTGTAAGTTTTTAGTAACTCAAAAGAACACTCTATGCCACTTTTGTAATTTCAACGAATACTCATTGTCACTTTCGTAATGCTCGTTATAGTAGAGACTTTATAATCGCAGATGCAACTATAGTAACACCGTTGAACAATACTGGTATCATAATACTCGCTTGAAGAGTAACCCGTGTTGTGATCCGAATAGATAAATAGTGTAGTATAGAGTAAAGAATAGCGGTCCGTATATTAATAGAGGATAGAGTAGAAGTGGTGATCCGAATAGTAATAGAGGATAGAATAGAAATAACGATCGTTAGTCGTCAGCTACTTCCTACATATATGCGTTTCCTCTATGGTCACGTGGTCTACTTAATTCAATAATGGGATCGCCTGTGTTTGCTCACTGGCGATCTATGTTCAAACTCGAGTGTCGGCAGCGACACTTTATTCCTATATAGCAATAGGTAATCTAAAAAAATATTTTATTATAAATCCACAAAAACAAAAAAAAAGTATAAATATACTTTCATATGTTTAGGTTTTATTATAATTGTAATCATCGTTTTTTAAAAAAAAAATAAACATGGCCGAAGAGGGAAGTTAGTTACAAAGGCGGTGTCAGAAAAATATCAACCTTTTGATATTACGTCTTATTGCGAGCACCTTTATCCATATTTGCCAGGGAGTGCTTAAAGGTTCTTGGGACAAATTATTTTAAATGGTCAGATTTGGGGGAAAATAGCTTTTTGGTGAGTTCGAGAAATTTTCAATACACTCAGTCAGTCGTAGCGTCATTCTCGCAGTAACACGAACATAAGTTTTTAACTGCCGACAATACCTTTTTGTATGATTTTCAATGAATTACATTCGTCAGATTAAGTTCCCTGCATTAATATAAAAATCATTCGCAATGTGCCTGTCTTACGTTTATGCAGAGTATTTCAATAGATTGCATTCACATCAGACATCTTCTGACGTTAATGCTTACATTAATTTCTGAACATCGATAATTACTTTTCGTCTAATTTACAATGCATAATTTTAGAAAAAATATTTTAAGTTCTTTCTATAGTAAAACTTTTAATCTATAGCTTATATTCACTGCATTTCTGTAACAAAATTATCTGCGATGCTAATAACTCGCGTACAGAAAAAATCTTTAGAATTTAAGAAAAGTAAGGAACTGTTATGTTATATCAATCGTCCGGTATGGCAGTGAATGCTGGCCAATATCCTTATAGATGAAGAAGTTACGAACAAAAGAAATGTAGTTCTACATAAGGCTGCTGAGAATACCATGGCCCGAACATGTGTGTCATGGCGTAGTTTCAGAAGGACACTTATAATTAACATCGAGAAGAAATAATTGAAATTTCTAGAGCTCATAATAAACAAAGAAGGCTTGGAAAATTTGACACTCACAGGACAGATTGGCGGCAAGAGGGACAGAGGAAAACCGCGCATAACATTTTTTGTTATTTAAAGTAAGGTTTACCGTTTTCTGGGCCCGGGGGTACTCGTCCGGATAGTAGTAGTTAACTCTAGCCTTGAAGAGGCTAAGATGGCAGTGATGTGAGAAACATCATCTTGTGAGTCGATTCCACAGAAAGGGGGTTCTTGGGAAGAAGCTGTTCAAATGGAACTTACTTCTCACCGATGGAATACGATGGGGGGGATATGGGTGGTTTGCTATTATGTAAGTGGCATGGCGTGTTCTTGCCGTGACGGGTTGAATTGTGGGGTTGAAATGGAATGTAGTTCGTCGGAGCACTTTCGGTGGAAGTAGCGATAGAGAAGCGAGAGGCTTGCTACATCGCACTTGTGAGCGAGCGAGCGAGAGAGAGAGAGAGAGAGAGAGAGAGAGAGAGAGAGAGATTGGAAGGTAGAGAATAATTCGTCACCCACACGGGCTTGGAGACGCTGAACTCTGTCAAGGTTGGAAAGTAAAGTTTGGGCAGCCCCCACCCAACCTAGCGAGTTTGAGTAAATGGATGGCGGAACAAGTTTTCGGGGAGATAACAAAAAGACAAAATTTATTAAGAGCTACAAAAGACAGGAAATTCTTGAGAGCCATGATTGCCTACGCGTCTAGAAGTGAGACGTCGTATAGATAATGTATAATAAATTGTATAAGAGATATTTACAAATTTGCTGGATGAGAAATCGCACTAATATACAATAAACCTTTAAGTCGAGACAGTTCTGATGAAGATTTATAGAACCTAACATCGCTTGAGGAAGAAGGTATTAATAATTTTTAAATTCAATTCAAAATGGCGTTCTCTTTAGCCTAACGCTTATTTCCTATAATGATAACATATATTTCGAAGTAGGATGTTGAGGATTTATCACCAACTACTGTTTGGCATCGTTGGTTAAATTTTCTATGACTTTAATCGAAAGGGAGAAATATATTTTTTAATATGCGAGGCAATAAAGCGAAGAACAAAGACAGAAGAGATTACTGCCTGTGAAAGAATTAGAAAGCATATGCATTATTACGGAGCAAGAACAACAAAAGATTAATGAGGAAGACAGTAGATAACGATTAACATTGAATTATGGTTACTTTTAACCATTTCCACAGTAAAATGATGAGACATTGCCGCCAATCTAGTACTGCGTTTAAATTCATAAAGTTTAGGTACCAAAAAGGAAAGTTAATCAAAGCAATTAGCTTGATATATTTGTAGAAAAGACACAAAAGCTATATTATGGCGATAGGAAGTGACTGAAGCCGAGATGCCAGTAATAACATTGCAAATTCTTCTGTGTATTTTTTCAGAATTTCTAAATGCATAGCAGAAGCACAAGAAGCTAATTTAAAGGATGCTGAATATAAAAATATAAGCGAAGAACACTATTGAGCTGATCAATGTCGAAAATGAGTGATCGGTAAAATTGCGAAATGTACATTTTCCCCAAAGACTGGAAACATTAGTTACTGAAATTTATAAAAAAATAATAGGCTCCAACCTTGGGCTAAAAAGTAAGACCTACATCTACCTTATTAGTTAAAAATATATTTTGTCATTTTAAGAGGAAATGCACTAAAATTTTACTGTGATTTGATCCTTAAATGTTTCTAAAGATCGCCAGCAAGTAACAGAAAATGCAGCTTCCTTTTTTGAAAGATTTGATTAGTAAACAAATGACAGTTCAAATTTCTATGTCTCTGGACTTTTTTTTTTTGCAAAAAATGACCACTTTACTTCTGTAGGAAGAATACAGAAAATTGATTACATATATATTTAAAATTTCGTTAGTGAATGTAGGACAATTTCACCAAGAATGGAGAATAAAAAAGAAAAAAAAAACTAGAGGCAGCAGAAATGTGGTTATACAGAAGGATACTGAGAATTCCAAAGACGGAGCGATATGCAACAAAGAAGTCGAAAAGAAAATTATAACAGACCGAATACTTATATTCAAAATCAAAAAAAGGCAACTGAAATTCCTTGTACATATAATGATAGAGGACTTGGAAAACCTTTCGGGTTATATTGAAGGCAAGAGAGATGGAGAAGGCAGCGAGACACACGTACTTATAGGAATTAAATCCTATATATATTTTTCAACCAATGAAATCCAATCGACAGTTTGCTAAACAACAAATACTACCAAAATACTTGCGGACGTAGTTGTAGATCTATAACGTATTTTTGGACCATTTAGATAATAACGATAATAACTCGCTTCACCAGTCCCACAAATTCTGGAAAAAAAGATTTTCGTGAGCCTCTATGAAATTTGGTTTTGGATCTCACTTCCGGATATAAAAATAGAAACATCCTTCTTCTCGTTGTTCAAAACAATTTCAGAGGCCTGTTTGATCTACACGTGTGTACACACGCACACAATGGAAGAGATTAGCCAGCAGCCGCCGACTAGACCTTTTTCTAGGCATTCATGAACACATTATGCTGACCGTCATATAGTAAGTCTCTCCACATATTTCACAGGGCACTACGAACACTTAATTACTTTATAAAACAAACTTCATTGCAAGTAAAATTGAATATTTCATTGTTATTGTATATTTCTAAGAAGAATATATAAATGTTATTTTAACTGATGTTCTGCTCCTACTTTTGCTTCACAAAATAACCTTTGTTATGTCTCATTTTTTCTGTTGTTAAATGTTTGGAATCCCGACACTCAAATAAAAGCAACATACATGACGAGCTTGTGGGAATGACTGGCGGAACGAGGGTGGGTGCCTTAGCAAAGAGAGAAAAAGCTACTAAAAGTCACACCAGATAGGCGATCGTGGATCTCCACAAAATTCCATGTTTTGATGGCACTCGGCATATGCAAGAAGCAATGCTTAACTTTATCGTCTGATGAAGGTTTTGTTGGGGATACGGTTCTTGTCTCAGTATTAAATGTATGAGTTTGTAGACTGAACAAACCTTTTTGCTCTTTTCAGTATTACCTACCAACGCCCTTGTTACGACGACAGCTGCACCCCATATAACAACGACAACGCCGGCTCCAGTAACCGGCAATTTCAGCTGCAATTTTGACAAGAATTTATGCGGCTGGAAACAAGACGAACATAGTATTAAACAGTGGATTTGGAATAGCGGATCCACTTCTTCAAAAGACACAGGCCCACCGGGAGATCATACATCAGGAAGTAAGTTGTTTTACCTTTTGGAAATTTATCAGTATATATGACACACTTTCAAAATATTATCTAGATATTACCCGGCATTCAATTCACTTCCATTATGGATGTGTCGTCAATGCCTAACTTTTGAGCTGTAAAGGTAACAGAGCCAGGTAAATTTACAGTGACAATTGATCAAAATAAATGCCCTTGCAAAATATGCGCTTTGTAGTTTATCAGACGTGGTATAAGATCGGTCTATATATTTATTTTATTTACTATTGTTCACCCAATACAAGGCCCAAGAGTCACTCAAGATAGATGGTTTCTATGTATTATTGTATGCGTGTAATAAAAGGCAAGAAGAGAACTTAATGTAGTTATATAGGAAAGATAACAGTTAACTCTAAACGTAAAAAGGTCAAGATTGTAGCGTTTAGGAAAACATCCTGCCGGGAGTCTGTTCCACAAAGCAGCAGTTCATGTTAAGAAGCTATCTGAGTGGAACTTATTCCTTACTAATGGAATGCGTTATGGTGGGTTTCACTTGAAAAGGCCAGACTTTTGAGACTAAGGAATATAAGTCGTCAGAACACATACTATTCAAATAGAGAAAGAGGCTCGCAACCTTTCGCCTGTGGAAAAGGGGTTGTAATGTTGAAATAATTCATCACGTAGACGATTTAGATCTGTCAACAAAGGTAAGTGTGAACTGGGCTGTTCCAGTCCCCATATGACGGTGATATTCTATTTTCCGTCTGAATTGGCTCTTGTCAAAATAGAGTATACCAGAACGAGTCAGATACTTACTGGAGTGGTACTATGAACCGACCATTTTCCCAGTATCTATAGCAATAGTTATGTGTTCCACTTGAGTTCTAAGAAGAGCTGTTGTAATGGCATGTTCCACGCTCCCTATCGCCTATGTGGACTGACTATATCAGTAGCTATATATAGTGAGCACAGGATATACCTGGGGTTTGCTTCGGGAATTAATAGCCAGCCACCCGATTCCCTGTCTTTCAGTAGTGTACTTTCTTCTACAATAGTACTCTCTTTCATCTACATGCGTGTTGCGGTTCCTTCACTAAAGTACCACTTATGCCTGTTTGTAACCTCTTTAACGATACAACAAGAGCTTTGAGAGAAGAACCCTCCATCATGCTAGGTGAAAATTTTGGGTCTGTTCAGTGGAACGTTACTAGTTTGTCTTTGGGCATATTGAATTTTACAAGCCAGTATATAATTTATAAATGTATTTAATTAAAATTCATAAAAGGGCGAAGGGCAATTTCTTTTGAGATTAAAAATGTAGTTATCCGATGAAGTCAGATTAAAACTGTTGTTATCCGATGAAGTCAGAATAGAGCAGTGTAAATTCATGTGACACAAGGCCGAAATTATAGGGTGCACAGTGAGGGTCGAGCTCATTAATCAGTCATAATTATTCAAGCTTGGCAACCATTACATCATATGATGTGCTTCCATGAGCATATTTATGAACCGATAAGATGTAATGAATGCACAAACAAAAAATGTATTCAAATGCATTATAAATTCCGGGATACAAGTTTTCAAGACAAAATATTTTGGGGCCGAGTTTTCAAGCCTAAAACATATTTTGGGGTCGATTTTTCAAGCCTAAAACATATGTTTGGGCCGAGTTTTCAAGCCTAAAACATATGTTTGGGCCGAGTTTTCAAGACTAAAAAATATGATTAGGTCGAGTTTTTAAGCCTAAAAATATTTTGGGGTCACTGGTAGCCTACCGTATGTTTGGGAGTCAGCCTATACGGAAAGTATAGCCGTAAATCAAAATTTTGAGCTAAAAATCTTGAGGTTCACCCTAATTTATGGTAATTCTATATCTAGACCACTGATATTAGGTTGGTGCAAAAATAATGACGTAATAATGTCGTTTTTTGACGTTTACGTCAAAAAACGACATTATTACGTCATTATTTTTGCACCAACCTAATATTATGGACGGGAAGATGTTCACTGAAAACTCACGTTATACAACTACAGAATTTGAATGATTGATTGATTTGTCTTTTACGGCTTATCAACCCATTTTCGTATTTCATTGGTCAGTAGTAAGGTCCACTCGAGTAGCTTCATCACACGAACCATTCTGCCTTGTGGAACCGACTCTCAAGAGAGCCTTTTCGCGATCATTACAATCTTAACCTGTTCAGGTCTAGGGTTAACGGTTATCTTCTCTACATATCCGCATAAACTGTTCCTTTTACACTGTAACCCTATAGCTAGTGGTTCCCATGGCTTGTAAAGGGGTAACCTCGCTCATGAAAAAAAAAAAATAGTTAATTATTCTTTTTTTATTTTTATTTTTCTTACTATACAGAGGGTCATTATATCTACCTGGAGACATCGACGGGGAGGCTGAAGAGTAAAGCTCGCTTAATCAGCCCTGATTACATCCCGGACCATACTGGAATGAACTGTGTGTCGTTTTGGTATTATATGTACGGCGCTGATGTCGACGCATTTAATGTCTACATTCAGTATGGTCTGATGAGTTCCAGTTTGCCCTTTTGGTCGGCAACAGGCAACAAAGGAGCAAAATGGATCCGGGGAAAATTCTCCTTCAAATCCAATCGAATATTTAATGTAAGTTACCCGCTTTTTATTTTTATAATTAACCTAGTACGGGGTAAATAACAGGATAGACTGGGTTTTCTAGCTTTGGGTGGCATCTAATCTAGGAGAAGGACAATTCTGAATGCAAAGCAGTGGGAAACGGCAACGAGAAACCATTCCTCTATCTTTTCCAAGACACCGTAGCAATTCAGATATATTAAAGGAATTTGTAGAGAAGCGTAACCACTCAAGAAAAATATGGCATTGAAAATATTCATTTTATCTTTTTATCTTAACTGAAGAGTACAAAATGTCTTTCTTTTTTTTTTTTTTAATCAAATGTTTTGATTAGGAAAAAAAAATCAGAAAATGTTTTCACAATTATCTATTTTCTTTTCGTATTTGTCCTAAAAACCCCAAAAAACAGAATAACATGGTCGAAAGTTCTGCGGTAAATGGGAACGAAAAGTAGATTGGGCTAAAGATCAGAAGTTTTTTTTTTATTGATTCATTCATTTTCTACGTCTTATCATCTCTTTACAGGTTATTTAAAGCCAGAAACTATTTTTAGATTATAATTATTTATTATTAACAGGTAATAATTATTAACAGGTATTTATTATTAACCGGTAATAATGGCTTAGTGATACAATTCTTACCAATGAAGTTGAAGGGGACGAGAAGAGGTTGATTTCAGAGCATTGGGATGGAGCTCAATATAGATAAACTCTTTCCTCGGTTTTTGGACTATGGTTACTTTGGTTGAAAGACAAAAGAACTTCCACCCAATAGTCTCAAAGAGAATCAAAGTGTACAATGTTAGGATCTCAAGGAAGAACAGGTCTAAATAAAACAAGCAAATTTTATAGAAATTGAAATTCATTCAGAAATAATATATGCTTTTATTTCTATCAATACACTGGTGAATCAAAATATCTCTGTGAAAGAAACTGCTTTTTCTTGATTATTTTTGTGTTGTTGCTCATATCAAAATATAAAATCATTTCTGATTTTAAAGTACAGTGTGTCCTAAAGTAAACTAATTTAAAATGTGAACAGCTGAGTGACTACATGTCCCCCATGAAAACGAAATTAAATAGGATTCATGGTGAACAATAAAAGATTTATTTATCAAAATTCGAACAAGATATTCAAAGGGATGTTGATTTAACAATGCCTTACGTTGATGTTATGTTCAAGCAATATTGAATAGTGTCTTATAAACGCATATCTTTTTCCGACTCTCTAAACATTCATATCTGATAACGTTTTTTTTTCCTACTAGGGAATACACAGGTTCAAATCCTGACCGAGAGCGCATATTTTTCTTTAAAAATATTTCTCGAATATTCAGGCCGGTAGACAAAAATAAATAAAAATACTGTTTAATAAATAAATGGGGCGTCTACTCAAATACGAGTATCCACTAAAAAATAACGTTTAAGAAATAAAATCTGTCGGATTAGTAAATAAAAAATCCATAACTTCTTTTTGATAATTGCATATTTTGATAATTGCATATTTTGATAATTGCATATTTGAGTTCTTCAAATCGTTGAGTGGGTCTCGTTTTGAATGGGAATGTCTGATTGCTTTTCTCATGCCTCAGTACATTAAAGGGGGGGGGGAGAATCACTTGTCATTATTTTGTTTTCTGTTTAGGTTGTCCTTGAAGCTATGGTTGGTTTATCCTATAAAAGCGATATTGCTGTCGACGATGTTTCGATAAGTAACGGAAAATGTGTTGATTGTAAGTACTGTTTGCTTTTTTTTAATGAAAGAATGGATACCTATTTTTACTTACGCACTTTCTTGTTAGATGACATTTTGCCAGATTGTCGATCAACAGCTATCTCTAAAATGGCATTTCAATCAGGATTATTGGCGGGAAGGTTCAACATATACTGCCATACCATAAATATTAACCTGAGATCCTCTGAGGTAAGGAAATAAAATAGGAGTCATTACTTTTAAAGACAGCCTTGTAAATGGTGGGGTATCCGATGTCATCAAATATGGCACCTTATTTGGATAAAGGATCACATTAATTACACTAGGAATGAGTTGCGAGAATGGCTTGCTCGTCGTCGCTTCTTGACGAGGTCGTATGAAGTAATTCTTTAGATTTACTTAATGCGGCTATACAAATGCACACAGTGAGAGTCAAAGACATTACACGATGAAGAGCTGACGAATCTCTTACAATTATTTTACAACATGCCAAAATGTGAAAGTTTGTGTCGTTAAAAGTAGAATAAGACAGAATCACAGACTATTACGATTTTCTATTATGATCGAACTTGACTCCATTTTTGTGTTTTCCTGCCAGACTGAGGTAAATTTCCACCCATTTTTCCGTAGTACATTACCTCTGTTAATACGTGCCATGCCGACGTGTCGCCTCTGATAATGAGTACATGATTATTTGCAAGCTTCTGAATTTCATGAAATTGCCAACTTAATTATACGGGTGGCCAAAAATGTTGGTCTAATTAATCTACACAAAGGAAAGGAAGTGACTGTTTGTCAGCCACAAACTCAAAAGATTGATTTCAACCAAACTTGGCATGCAGATAGTCTGAAACTCTGCAGGTGACTTAAGTTAAACATGAAAATCATAAAATATTCCCACGTAAAAAAATAAATTGGTAAGGGAGGTAAATCAGCCTTGGATAGAAATTAATACTTTTTACTTCCCTTAGTAATTTTAATTGTCTTGACAAATAAAATGTATCTGTCTGCCTTTTTAGTTAAAGAAAAAAAAATCTGTTTTATCGCCAACGTTTATAAAAACTATACTTAAAGCATCAAAGATTAATCTACCTAGAACCATAACTGATGTAAACTAATTTTTTTTTTACTCCCACATAAAACTTTCATTAATGAACAACACTGACTTTACCAGATAGAAATATAAAAATGCCCACAAGACGCACACACATCAACCAATTCCCGGATATAAATATGATAAAGCTACAAATGAATTATACTGAAGAAGACAAATACACGCGATTTCAGTTTAACCAATGAAAGACATGTAACAGAGAAATAAAAAAAAAAATGCCAGAATTTTCTTCACTCCTCCATATATTGTTTTCTGATAAAGCTTAAATAAAAGCGAAATGTTAAATACAGAAACGTTTCCTATGTGATGCTTATTGTATGTGTCTGTCGCATTATGATATATACACAATCAGATGATTAAATATAAATAATGTATGTGTAAGTATGCACACACACATATCTATATATATATCCTTTTGTATAAATAAAACGGTGCTCAATGCAATATAACAGAGCCATTAAGTGTATATTAATAAATATACATAATACCCACGCCGACAGTGTTTACATGAGCCACTTTAAATAATATATAATTTATATAATATAAAGTTTTACAGGGTGTGTAGGAATTAGGAACAGAAATATTAGTAACTAGCTTGAAAGCCGTCATATCAAGCGGTGTTTTAGCCAACTCCTGCGGAGGATACTTGATTGGACCTTCATCACAATAGGTAGGGAGAAGTAAATGCGATAGGCAATAATAAGCTACATAAGAAATCAAAATTGATCGATGCATGTAAGTATTGTATTGTATTAATATTTATCTTTTAAAAGTTCACTGATAATTCTTCTGCCGTCACTTATCTTAAAGACAATTTGATGTAGGTAGGTCCTTACTTTCCGGATAAAAATTATTTTTGTTTCATGGGTGACTTTCGCTGGATGCTGCAATTAATTTCGATTATCTCTAAATTTATTTCCAAGTTGTAAAAATTGTTATCGAACAAACAAATCTGTCGCAAAAAAATCATGTAAAAGAAATCGCCAAAAACAATAGTAAAAGTTGGAAATCGAACATTTCAGAATTATCGGTCTCGCAATTCTGAAATGTTCGATTTCCAAGTTTTCATTACCACTATTGTTCCGGACCGGAATGTTTTTAATTAGCTCACAGAATCGGCCTGATTCCAAAATGGCATATGTTCGTCTACGGCCTCTTTGAAACAATATAATTTGAGAACAGTTTTTTTTTTCATTTGAACATGAGCTATTGAAAGTTAGAGAGTTGTGTCCCTTTTAATTGTTTTTTTATCAGTGGAAGCCAAGATGGCGGAATCCGAAAATAATCGCAGTAATGAAAATTTGGGAATCCATAATTTCAGGATTGCGGTCCAGATCCGGCCCGGAATGTTTTTAATTTCCTCACGGAATCGGCCTGATTCCAAAATGGTATGATATTTTGTGTAACGGCCTCACGGAGTAAAGATGAAAAAGTGTGACACAGTGACAAACTGACATTCGCATTTATTATATAGATGAGAAGAAAGAGAAAATACCATTCAGTATGTCAGTAGATAACGATTGGCAGTGCATTTAAATTCTTGCAGATTCAAGTTGGCTGGAAAGCATGGAGCCAAAAGGGAGTTCTATAAGCTAGAGGTTACAACTGCATCTAGCCAGTTCAACTGTAAATTGAAGCGACCTCACCGCCAGTCTAGTACTGCGCTGAAATTCATAAGATCTAAGTACCATAGCAAGGAGCTCATCCGAACAGTTACAGTGGATGCATTTATAAAAAAAAAAAAAAAAAAAAAAAAAAAGACACAGCGGCAACCTTACGGCGGTGGGGAAGTGACTGAAGCCGAGCTACTAGATTGGGACCAATAATATTGCCGATTCTTCTCTGGATCTTAACAAGGAACACCAGGGAAATCGCAGAGGTACCGGACCATATATGACAGCAATATTCTAAGTAGGAACGAATAGTGGACAAGGAGATGAAAGATAGATTCAGGAGAGAAGAATTGTCTCGCCCGACACAGTGAACTGACTTAGCAGCTGATCTAGCATTGGATTCGATATAGTCTTTCCATTTCATATTAGCTGAGTACGTTAACGCGAGAAGATGCAATGAGTCACTTTCCTGGAGGTTAGCATCAGCCATGCTGATGGAAGGCAGAGACGGATGGGTCTCTCAGTGAATTAATAGAGAGAAGTTTAGTTTTTGAGCCATCTTTTGCCCCAATTAACGACGGTCTTGAGGTCGTTTTGTAAATCAGCTGCCATTTTGACCATGTCGGACCGATCAACTTTAGTAAGTAGTGAGGCAAGAGAAAATGGTAGTGACGTCAGCGTAGATGCCAGTTTGAGAGCTGATGTCATCGGGAAGGTCGTTAAAGAAGATTAAAAACAGCGCAGGGCCAAGGAGCTCCTGTGTTAGTACAAAAGGATGTAGATGAGTTGCCGTTCAGAACAACTTTCATTTCACGATTTGATAGGAACAACTGGATCAGCTCAAAAATGTACCCGGAGATACCGTAACTTTTCAGCTTGTGGAGAAGACCTGAATGTCAGACCCTGTCAGAGACTTTTGAGATGTCCAAAGCTACAGCCCGGGCTTCACCGTTTTTAGACACGATAGACTCTTTCCCGCAATTATCATTAATACATTAACAGTTGATTTGGAGAAACGAAAGCTGTATTGCTTCTTTGAGAAAAGGCCCCACAATGATCAATGATGAACCAATTCAGCAGTGATTAGGGACTCTAGAAGTTTCCCAAAAGGGGTAGAAAACTAATAGACCGATAGTTAGATGGGTCGGACGGTTCACCAGAATTGTTAAAAACTGGAACAGACGATGACTTTCAGCATGCATGAAACCAGAAGTCAGCGTGACATTTATTATACAGTTTAGCGTTACTAACAATATTTTTATCATTCTCTTTTACTTTTTTTTAACTTATTTCACTAGAAGATGGGCTAAAGAGATAAAGGAAAAAAGGTTAGTCTATATTGTAATTTGGTCACTGAAAAAAGGAAATCTTATGATACACGAGATACATAATAAAATCATTTTTATAAGTAAAAATTTGGGAGTCGCCCGGTACGTGACTATATACGGTACATATATATGCATCACAGTGTTTAAATGAGTCCTAATTGACCATGGCTCTATTAGGACTAATTTGAACTCACACGGAAACCTACCACACATTATCCGCAATATACTTTTAGAAAATACAAGTATAATAGCCTCATCAACATGTAAAAAAACTAAGAATAAAAATGATGGAATCACTAATAATAAAAAAGAAACAGCCAACACTCTGTAAAATCAACTATGAACATAGCCACAATATGTTGAGCGAGTTTGGAAAAAAGGAGAAAATTCCTATCACTGTAGGAACATATAAAAAATCTATACATTCATTTAAAAAATTCTCGATAATGGCCAATAGAATAGCCGAAAGTTCTCGAGTATATAGAATATTTGGACACTTTTTACCGACTTTATGCTCAGAAAAGAAAACACATATGCAAACGCAAGTTCAATGTAAATAAAAAGCTTAATCGCAGTGTCTTGAATGAAATTTATATAGTAGTAACTTCAAATGATATCGTAGTGGACACTTTTTTTTATTTGGAGAAGAGGTGCCATTTTTGTTTAATAAATAAACAGTGTGTAATACGTGTAACGAGCTACGCATTCGATAAATGTAAGTAAAGAAAAGGCGTCTTCCGATAGTGATTGAACCTGCGTATATTTCAGATGAAAAAAGCGTGATTGAAAAGAAACTCCCTTTTTCGTGATGTCTTATAAAAATTATAGTTAGACGTTAAATGTTAAAAATAAAAAATTATAAATAAAAAATTATAGTTAGACGTTAGATGTTAAATAAAAAAAGATATCCACTATGATAGCATTTGAAGTTTCTATATATAATGACAAAATAATAATAATAAGAAGAAGACAACAACAACTACCCATCTACAAGTATTAAAAATGTGTTCTTAAAATCTCTCATATATAGTTGGCGTCAATTTTCCACTCCTGGCGTTAAGGCATAAAAATATTTTTTTTTGTAGCAAACACTTTGAACATTGCTAGTTTAGTGTCTGATATTTCTTGTAGATAATAAAAATCTTTTGACAACGTGTGACTTTGAGACGAAAAGCCTGTGTAGCTTTTCACAAAATACAATGGATGATTACGACTGGATTTGGAGCAGTGGATACACACCCAGCCATGACACCGGACCAAATGCTGATCATACGTTAGGAACAAGAGAAGGTAAATCAAGTCATATTTGTACTTTTAATATTTATTCATTGAGTTTTTACACTGGTACTTTCTGGTGTCCATCACTCGAGAACAAATTTACAAATACATAAGCCGAGACAAATATTATTTATTGGAGAAAAACGCCACCTGGGACATCCTTATTCAAACCACTCGTCGGCAGCACATATTCTAGAACAAATGTTTCATTATAAGTTATAAAAAAATTCATAAAAAATTCCAGATACTGCCTTTATTCCAACCATCTTGCCGATTTACAACTCGTGTGTGTGTGCCCGTATATATATATATATATATATATATATATATATATATATATATGCACGATTCACGTTTGCTATATTTGTAGGGGAATAGTACTGAGTATTATTATTAGGTTGGTGCAAAAATAATGACGTAATAATGTCGTTTTTTAACGTATTTTAACGTCAAAAAACGACATTATTACGTCATTATTTTTGCACCAACCTAATATATAGATACAGTTCGTGTGTACATAAAAATCAACACTTTATGGTGACTGTCGGTCTCTTGACTCATCGTGTTATTCAGACCAATATCAGTATTACGATATCCCCACTGGCTACATCCATAAAAGATCTACTGTCGGTAATCAGCAGTTTTATCGCCCAAAATGTAACAAATTTCAAACGAAATCTTTATATCCAGCACCCGAAAACTATAGAAAACTCTCGTATTTACACCAACCTTCTACGCACATTTGTGTTTATATGAGTTTTAATTTATGAAGAAGATACATTTAGCTAGACGTACATCACAATTCTAAATATTTTTGCCCGAGTCCTCGATTCGTTAATTATGGTATATTAATTCTCTGTAATTATTTTTAAATTAAACTTCAAATATTGTTAATTTTTCAAACAGAATTTCTTTCGTTTTAATTTCAGTTGCGTTTTATCGCAAAGGAAAACATTGTCTAATTTCGATTGCGCTGGAGTTTTATTCATTTAGTTTGGTTTGGTTGATTTTGTTTAGCGGCATATCAATCTCTATTGGTTACTTATTGCCAAAATCTAACTATTTTATCCACAATTTTATGGCTTCAACTAAATATATTTTGAACGCAATTATATACCTTCAACTACAGCTACTTAGTACATAATTTTATACTTCCAAGGTAAACGTATGTTATATAGATATATAATATTGCGTCATCCATGATTGCATCAGATTTTTATCAGGCCCAGACACTACTGTTTCGACTGTCAATTAGTTGTCCTACGGCCATTGTCTGCGATCGACGTTACTCTAAGGACACACTGACAAGACTTACTAGTGAGCAAATCAAAGTACTATAGATTGGCCCGGAAAATCTGATTTAAATCCAATTGAGAATCTGTGGTCAATCTGCAAGGAACGACTTCGTGGAATGGACATACGAAGTACTAACATGTGCACTGGGTCATGTTTCATTGGAAAAATACGAAAGAAAGTTAATAATAACGGAATTATTCGCTTTGTTTCAACTAATTTGCACAGGGGTGTAAATCCCAAATAATATTAATACTAATACAATCATTAATTTTGACCTATTGTTCCTACTTTTCTGTCCGAGGACAGTGCACGGATGATTAGTAGAGAAATAGATTATGCTGATGACATATATATTTATAGTTGGGATAAATCAACATCCTCTACTAAATTTTCCAGGAAATAGGAATTAAGATAAACGATTGCATGAAGGCAGTGATGGGACTTACTCTGAATCCGTCATAAAAATTCAGGATGTAGTGTTCGTAAACACTAAACACTGAAAATACTTCGGTATAAGGATCAGTTATAACAAATTTAGTATAGGAGATAAAGAAATTAAACATGGCTGCCTTAGAGGTAGTTTGTTCAACACTGCAAATTGCTACAAGCTCATTAAACATTAACCTGAAAACTCGAGTAAAGTTCTTTAAATAGTTTCGTCAGGTCGAGACTGTCATGTGAATGCCATGCATGGCTCCAAACACATTCAGAAATATCTAAACTGTCAGTTGAATACAATCGCTTTCTCAGCTCAATAATTAAAATGGCTTCGAGCGAATGAAGAATGTATGTCAGAGCTAAGATTACACTTCTCTGAAGCTCGTCGACTGGAACTACACAAATCACAAAGCAAGAACTGTACCACACAAATCCCAAAGCAAGAACTGTAGCACACAAATCCCAAAGCAAGAGCTGTACCATACAAATCCCAAAGCAAGAACTGTAGCACACAAATCCCAAAGCAAGAGCTGTAGCACACAAATCCCAAAGCAAGAGCTGTAGCACACAAATCCCAAAGCAAGAACTGTAGCACACAAATCACAAAGCAAGAACTGTAGCACACAAATCACAAAGCAAGAACTGTATCAAATAAAATACAGAAATAACATCGCTTGAGGTCTTTCAACAACAAAATAGTTAACTCATGTAACGTGAAGATAAAATACTGACATAGTGAATATATTGACATTTCACATTACGTCAAATAAAAGTTTAGGAAGGAAACCCGCATCAAATCTAGAAAGAGCTATTACAGGTAGTGGACTGGAGAAACCTGTTTTTCTGAAAAACTGTTTTAAGAGAAAGTTTTTATAAATTTTAATGGACGGTAGCACTGGTTGTTCGGTCAATGAATGTCGAATGTGTCCTTATGAGGAAACGGCTAATATTAGTATTATCATTGTAGTAACGTTGGAGTAACGCATATATATTATTGCATTAATATCAATGCATATCTACGGACAGCGTGTATAAGAGAACCCGCCAATTTTGGTGGGATGGTACTGAACCCCAAATAGTCTTCTAGACGTTGCTCGACCGAGGCAAGAAGTGCGAGAATAGGAACTCTTAGTCTAGAACTTATGGTTGCATCTAACGGTTTCAGCAGTAAAACAATGAGACCTAATTGCCAGTCTAGTAGTAGGTCTAAATGCATGCGGTAGAATATCGGTCGCAAATACCTTTGGGATAGGTATCAATGCATCTGGGATGAATGTCAGAACAAACTGTGTCTTATAGCCTTGGTTGGCAAACAGTTTAGCGCAGAAAGAAACGACAACCTACTGCGGGAAAATCTCCCGTTTAGTCAGTCATGATGATTATCTTAGCGTAATTTAGATGTGACACAAGGCCGAAAGTATGGCGCACCGAATGAAGATCGAAATCACTATTCACTCGTAATTGATCTAGCGAGACAAGCTTGCTTAACGATGACACCACGTCGAAGTGCTCTTATGATCTACGCGTAGTTTAGATGTGGCACAAAGCCGAAAGTTTGTTTACTTTACTATTTTACGTATAATTAATATTAGGTTGGTGCAAAAAAATAATGACGTAATAATGTCGTTTTCTGACGTTAAAAAAGACGTCAAAAAACGACATTATTACGTCATTATTTTTTTGCACCAACCTAATATAATTAATGGCAAATAGATGGGTCCATGCTTTTCCAACAGGAATTAGTGCAAAGTTAGGTTTCGGGTGAAATTTGAACCCGACTCAGATTCCATTTTTTGAGACAAAACCATTACGGTAACCGTGCTTCCAGTTTTGTTGACGCAAAGCCAGCAACGAATGGGACGGTTGAAGAAAATAAAATAAAATGAAATCTCTGTACAGGGTGATTGGAAAGTAACTATACTATTTTATGTATGATGAACTCTTCCGTTTTGTAAAAATTATAGTTAGACGGGAGAGTCAATCTTACATAAAATAGGGAGTTATTTTTCAGTCACCCTGTAGAGCTAAATACTAGCTTTCTAGCGAAAATGGGGACACTGGTTCGAAAGTCATCTGGATCTTATTCTTCATTTCAGTTTTGGACTGTCGGAAATTGACGGCTGAGCCGTTGCGATAAAAAGCAACTGAAATTCAGATGAAAGCAATACTGCTTTGAAAATTATAATTTTTTTGCTACCTTTTCGTCAGATTTTTTCATTCATTTTTTTTTTTCTTTTTAAAACTTTTTTTTAGGACATTATGTTTACATCGAAGGGTCAATGTCTTCTGGCCTTGCAGTCCTGATTTCCCCACCAATCCACACAACGTCTACATCCTGTGTACAGTTCTATTACCACATGAAAAACAATGTTGGAGAATTGACCGTCATTCAGAAGGTTGCGTGGCATAAAAAAAGTCTTTGGCACCGGTCAGGTAACCATTTTTGATAACATTCCCGTTTTGTGACGTATGTGAGTGCGTGTAGATAGAAGTTAAGTGAAAGATTACTAATTTATTGTATTTTAAGTTCATGAATAATCTATAATCCAGAAAATTGTTATTATTTTCATATCAGACATACTTGCCTTGTTTTTCAATTTCATTCTTTGCAAGGCATATATTTGCCATGCTATTCAATCTCTGGAAACGGTTAAACCTATCATGGTGTTTCGTCCAAAATACATGGATTCTTAGTCCTGGCTAATGAACCATAAAAATAAGAGAAATTAAAACGTTTCTGGTTGTATGTTTGTGTATAATATGCATATATATATATATATATATATATATATATATATATATATATATATATATATATATATAGTATATATACTCCTGATCAAAAATTTAAGACCACTTGAAAAAATTTTTTAAAAAGACTTTTTTTCATGCAAAATTTTTTAAACATTTCTTAGTTAAGATTACTAATTTTATAATCTAAAAGGCTATGTAGACAAAAAGTTATAATCCGAACATTTTATTGGGAAATTAACATTTTTATAAAATGACCCGTTTTCACTTGATCAAAATTATAAGACCAGTGGGTATAAATTGTTAGATCTAGGGTTATTCAAATGTTTTTTTTAGTTCAGTTAGAGATTAGCAATCACTGCGTAAAGGTGTCACCATGCCTAAAGCAAGCAAACTTACCGAAGTTCTAGATATGCCAGGAAAACCTACCTAGCTTTCACCTAAACGGATGTTCAGGGTAAGCTGGGTTACCCTGAAGATCCGTATAGATGAAACCTAGGTAGGTTTTTCAGGTTCTTTAGGATTTCTTTTATTTATTCCCGCTCTACTTAGCATATTGAACACTCTACGTTTTGGTTTTACTACTCGCTTGTTTTTCTTTTCTTTGGACTAAAGACTTAAGGTAGGGACGATTTGTTTCGGATGTTTCTAGTTCTTTCTTTTATTGTTTTTGTTCCAATTTTTCCTCGGGTACCGATTTGTTTTTACTTATCTGGCATTTGCGCTACCTGAGTTTTTTTTCCAACTGAATATTACTATTATATATATATATATATATATATATACACACACACATCTGCAAAATTTGTAAATTTTTGTAAAGTTTTCTCCAGAGAATACAACCTAAATTTATTTTCAAAATAGTATAAATCTATAACTGTTTGTACCATATATACTACACATTTTTTCTTATGGTGATAATTATTTTTTATTTTATAAAAGTTGACTGACAGCCATATATATATATATATATATATATATATATATATATATATATATATATATATATTATTCATTATCGAAGATTAAAACAAAAACATGTTAAAAATCGCTACACAATAGTAATCGTGTTTCAACATTACAAATGTGTCTCCTCGGGCGATGGTAAATTGCTGGTAAGTGAACGATTAATTTCAAAAGCAGAATACCAGTTTAGCGACATCTGAACATTTGATTAAAAACCAGCAGTTTGCTTAGTTTCATAATGCGGACATGTTAGTACTGCGTCAGATTAATACCGATTTTCATCGAAGGATATTGCAATCAGTCTACAACATTTCGTTAGAAACAAAGAAAATAATACTTAGCTATTATTTGGTATCGGTCCTCCTATATGGTAGTGAATGCTCGACAATCTCCTCACAGATGATAAAGAGACTTGAAGCAACAGAAATGTGGTTCTACAGTTGGATGCTGAGGATACCACGGACCAAATATGTGAGTAACGGCGAAGTTTTAGAGAAAATGGAAGCAAAAAAGAAAACTTATGCTTAACATCAGAAGAGACAATTGAAATTTTTAGGACAGATAATGAGGAAAGAGAGCTTGGAAAATCTGATACTCGCAGGACGAGTTGAAGACAGGAAAACAACGCATATGGCAGAATAAAGGTTAAGTGAAATAATAAAAAGATTTATTTCGAGTTACGAAGGACAGGAAATTGTAGGGAGACATGATCGCTTATGTTTTGAAGGAACACCAACCCATAAAGAAGTTGATACATTAAGTCCAACCAACCAACTCTCTGTAAACAAAAGGTGGTGGTTGGTTGGCTTAAAAGTTAATTAGACTTATTATTATTATTATTATTATTACTACTGCTGTTTTCTTTTTTTCTACGTTAACCTTTAGGACTCTGCATAATTAGTATTATTTCCCTTTCCACTGCATTTTAAGTCATCTAAATTGCAATAACCTTGTTAATTTCACCCGAAGGTGTTTTCTGTTGCCATAGCAGGTTACGACAACACAACAATGATATTAAAACATGTGATCAGAGTGACCTTCAGTGACAGGATAAACTTTTTCGACAGCAAATTATGTCATATACAGAGTGATAATGCTTAATACGGCTTTTGATGTAGCACAAATATTACTTGAAAATTTGCAAAGCTTATGAAAATGCTTTACCGAAAAATCTTTTTGTTATCAGGTCATCAAAGTATCTCTTGGCAGTTGGCTTCAATTGAAATACCTGCTCAGACATCCAGTTACAGAATTGAGTTTTCTGGTAAAGTCGGAGGAAGTAGAAATGGAGATATTGCTATCGACGACTTCAGCGTTTTTAAAGGAAAATGTCAAACGGAAGGTGAGAGAAGCTTCTGTCAAAACGTCAGTCTAAGATTGTATATTTATTGTTGCTTCGAAGAAGTAACCATTTTTTTTTTTTTCGATGATAAATTTAAACGTAATATTTAACAGCTAGAGAAGATCTTGAGACTAACTGTTACTTAATGATTTTATTAAAAGCACTTAAATTTTACAAACAAGTAGCATACTTATATCTACTTATTTTGAGAATGGATGTACAAGATGTATTAACTCATATCGAAGCGGTCGCCTGATCTGTTGAGCTTATTTAAACATAAATACTTTCGAGAAAGGCATGATTCCATGTTTTCCCCAAGATATATTGGTTAAGTAGCAGGTTAGATTGGGTTCTCCAGCCGTGGAAATGTGCGCTTACGGCCATATCTCGTTGAAACATCAGTTCCCGCAAGGTCGAGCCTGGTCAGTACCTAGACGAGTGACCGTTTGGGAATACCGGGTGCTGTAAGCTTGGATGTGCGGGTGGTATAATGGATAATGCTACGGAACTGTTAATCGTAGAAACGAGTTTCAATCCCCGTTGGGTTCATTATATTCCCTTACGCGCAAATACATCTTCCCACCCCAGGTATGGGTTAATTAGTAATAAATCATTATGTCAAAAAATATTCTTGTCATGTAAACATATTTTATGGCTTTAAATAGCCTAAAAGAGTAGATAAGCTGTAGAAATCGAATCGATTAATCGAGCCGTTGGTAGCTGTCATAATCGATTATGAAACTGGGTGTGGTCGGATAGTTGCTGCGCAGCTGAGCACATGACTAATTCCGCTGGAAAAGTATTAATTCATGCATAGCGTATCTTAGTCAATTAGACCTGGCAGAGCCCATCCCTCTCCAGTTCAAACGACAGATGACGTCCTCCAACTCGTCTCGATCGAGGACATGTGTCCCGTTGATTCCGTTGGTGGAAATTTCTATTCTGGTCGTTGACCAATCTTCGAAGTCCTTTATTCAGCGGTACCGTGTCATCACCGGAGTAGATGCTTATATAGCTACGGGGCCAAATGTATCTCATTGTGGTAAATGGCTGTGGACCTTATAAGAACATTCATCCACCCTTTGACTGGTTTTGCTTTTAATCCTGCTTGACATCCTCCACATCAGAGAAGCTTGGTCGGGGAACCAGCTTATTCACTGATGACCGGACCATATAGTATATTCGTTGAATTCTACTTTTCCAAACCAGACAGCTTAGTTGATGTTTGTAGAATATAAAATGACCTAAGTCTTTACTTAGCCAAAATATAGATCATATTTATGTCGTGTCACTACGAATAATATATATATATATATATGTATATATATATATATATATGTATATATATATATATATATATATGTATATATATATATATATATATATATATATATATATATGTATATATAATTAGAGGAGGTGCTGCTTAACCCATTTTAGGGTTTTAGGAGTTTCCACGGCTGGAGAACCCAATCTTTCCCCCCAAAGAAGTCTAAATAAGATAAATACAAAACTTAAGGGTTCGGGCGTTTGGACTATTCAATGTTGAGCAGGGTTTCTAGACGCCCCCCTTAAAAAACGATTTTGTTTAATTAGAAATGTAAAATATTTTTTTCCTCCTGCATCACGCTTACAAGAAATATTACGTATTTTCTTTGTTTATTTTCATCACTGAAGTTTTTGTTTTTTCAGGTCGGTGTAATTTTGAAAAAGGGGCTTGCATTTGGCAAAACTCGATATATGATGACATTGATTGGATAATCAAGAAAGCAGGTGGTTCTTCAGGTCCAAAATATGACCATACATTTAACAAATCTGGATCAGGTAAGCATTTTTATGTTAGGTAATCGTAACTAATTGTACAATTCCAAATGGCAATGTTAAGATATTGAAGTTGAAAGGGAATATAACGACAATCTTTCAGATATTTGCTGTGATAATCGGCTTTTAGCCAAATTTCATTAGGTTTATTGCGTAATGAGGCATCCATACATGCTAAATCCATTAAGTATCGCGATAAAAAATGTATCAAAACTCAAAGAAATTATATGAATGTGGAGGTTAGCGCAGAATGTTGGGCTTTGTATTTTAAAATGAATGAACACTGGGCGAACGTTGTTCTGGAAGGTCTCTTTTTATGAATGCAAATTTTAACCCCACACCCTTTGTGCGACAGTTGAGAGAGAGAGAAAGAAAGAGAGAAAGAGTGAGAGGAAGAGGGAGAGAGGGAGTTCCTTCCCTTCTTTGTAGCAGACAGTAGTTCTGATTACTTCTTTAGTTTTTAGAGGAAGGGACTAGCTTATCCTGGTTTTGGGCGAATGGAAAGGTGATAAGAATTAACCTGTAGGGTCTATTTTTTTTTTCCTGACCTCATATTTAGGCAGTTAAGTGTACTTCGCTTTTGTACTGGGTCTTTGATCTTTGGTTTTGCTTATTCAATTATCTTATTTCATGAACGATTAGCCTTCCCTTAAGAATAGTCGGTGTTAATATTAATGACATGTTAAGGCAACCGAGACATATAATAATTTTGATGGAATTAATGTTTTTTTTTAATTATAATCCGACATTATTTCTTATTACAAATAAATATGTGTGCTTACTTTAGTTTTTTTTTTATTTGTAATACTGCGGTTGTTGCAATTTTTCATTGGTAACAGTAGTCGTTGATTCCAGTTTTTTTTAAAAAAAATAAAACACCTTGTATTTGAATGCTGATTTTCAAGGAAGGTAAGCCCTTCAAGGAACTTGAATATGAAAAAGTTATTCAACGAAAATGTTATCTTCCTTCGACAAACAGAAACACCAAAGATTTGGTCTCACATCGCACTGATCATAGATCTAACGGTAAAGCTTCGATTCAGTTCATGTAATCTTTCCTTATCCCATTAATCTGATTAACTCTTGACATTCTTTTAGTAATTTCATGTGGGGAAATAAAGCCACGAAGATGCATGGGTTTCTGATTATGAAAGAATATAAGAAAATAAAAATAATTATTAATGAAAGATGACAATAAAAGAACAGAAATTAAGAAAACAAGATAACGATAGACATCGTATTCATATTTTTGAAGATCAAAGTTTACTGGGAAGCAAGAGTATGGAAGAGAGTTCTACAAAAGAGAAATGAGAAAATTAGCATAGAATTTACGGTAACATAAAACGATTTAAACAGTAAAATGGTACCTAACTCCCAATCTAGTACAGCGCTTAAATTCGTAAAATCCAGAGACCAAAGAGACAAACTCATCAGAACAATTACCATGAAAATATTTATAAAGGGGAAAATGACTGAAATCGCGATGTTAGGTAAAGACTGATAACATTGCAAATTCTTCTTTGCATTTTATCAAGAATCTGTAAATCTAAAGCAGAACCGCCGGACAACATTTTTTTTCTTATTTTTTTTTATCTTATTTTTGTAGGCCATTTCTTGTACGTTTCGGCTCAGGACGGTAATCGTCAACCCAAAGCTTTAATAGAAACAACGGATTTCGAACCACGTTCTAAGACTTGTCTCCATTTCTGGTACAATGGTTACGGCAAAGACCCTGGTACTTTTACAGTCAGTCTGAAATCAAGAGGCTATTCTCGTGCTATTTGGCAATTGGCAGGAACCAAAGCCGGACAATTGCTGAAAAATGGAAAGTGGCAGGAAGCCCGGGTTCAGATTCCCAGAACAACACGCACATTTACAGTAAGTCATTTCATCATTTGCGTCTAGCCTCTTACAATATATAACTATTCTTGGTAGATTTTATATTGTCACATTGTGAGATAGTCAGAGACAAAGGTGATGGAAAGAAAAAGAATAGGATTTCGGCTAGAGTGAAAAAAAAATTCTTTCAAAAATGTTGAAACTACCAGCGTCTCTCGTTTCATATTCATGTGTTGACGTGACATCGTCATCAAAGTCCAATCCGAAAAAAAAACCCTTTCCAGTTTGCCATATTTCTCTCTCTCTCTCTCTCTCTCTCTCATATATATATATATATATATATATATATATATATATATATATATATATATATATATAAGGTTGGTGCAAAAATAATGTCGTTTTCTCACATAGTAACATATCTGAGAAAACGACATTATGTTTTGCACCAACCTAATATATATATGTAAGCTTTATTTAATGAGTGACTGTCGCTGAATTTCGCAATGAATTTCGATTGTTCCCAAATTTATTTACAAGTTATAAAAAAAATTCGTCACAAAAATTACGTTAAAAAAATGAAGAAAATCGTCGAAAACAATCACAGTAATAAAAATCTAAAATGTCAGGATTACGGGTCTTGATCCGGCCCTGATCCGGCCCTGATTGTTTTTAATTTGCTTGCGGGGTCGGTCTAATTCCAAAATGGTACGATATGTTGGTCTAAAGTCTCTAGGAGTAAAGTTGAAAACTCGGACAATTTTATTTTGAAACACAGTAATTTGAGAACAGTAATTTTTCATTTGACCGTCAGCTATTGAAAGTTAGAGAGTTGTGTCCCTTTTAATCATTTTTATCAATAGAAACCAAGATGGCGGAATCTGAAAACAATGGCATTAATAAAAACTTGGGAATCTAGAATTTCCGTATTCGTATTTATTATTTAGATGTGACTGATTAATATTTTCTTCCTTTTTACGGCTTATCAACATTTTACATTAATAGCTGCAAAATATTTTCAGATTGTAAGAATTTTTGAAGATTAATTTACTGATACATGTCCTGTTGATTTAGCCATAGCAGTGGATGGCGGGGGGGAAGAGGTGGATTCCTACCTTTCCCAAGAGTATTAGTATCTAAGTGAATATAACGGAAGCTGCTGGAATTGGAACTCAGCTCTTCGATTTCCAATTCTGAGCCGTCATGGATTACACTACACGCATATCCAATCTTACAGCATCCTTTGGCCACTCATGTACGTACTCACTACGCTCGATGTTGCTTAACTTTGGTGATCGTACCAGAACCGGTATTTCAATATGAGACAGCTGTAAATTGTGTATAGAAGACAAAAGGAAAACTTTTCTTTATCAACGTGTTTCGTCCCATGAGAGACATTATCAAAGTAAACCTAAGGATTTAATTTTGCCACTTTTATTTATAGAAGTAAAAATATCGATGTTTTGAAACTTTTTGAATTTAAGAGATCTCTAAAATGTTGTTAAAGCTAAAGTAAAGGTAAAAAAAATATTTTCTGGCTTTAAATAACACTATAAAAGGTTGATAAGCTGTGGAAAATGAATGAATTAATGAATTAATCAATTATCATTTAAATAACTGTACACAATCAGCAGTGTCTTTTTTTTCCAGATATCTTTCACTTACATTATTGCCAGCTAAGTGATGTAATTTAATGCCAAATAACTGAAAGAACTTTCTTAAATTTAAACATTTTGAAAACGTAACGATATTTATTTTATTTCATTTTATGAATACATTTAAAATAAAATCCTTACATTTATCATGAGAAGGAAACGCGTTGGTAAAGAATTGTTTTCCTTTTGTCTTTATTCATAGTTTTTTACAGATATATTTTATTTGAATTTTACACACATTTGTGTGTGTGTGTATATATATATATATATATATATATATATAAAGACATTTTAATTTTAATGTTTACACATACTTTTTTTATAGATACAAATATTTAAATAAATGCTGTGTTTATAATAAACAGTAATAACATTTACCGACCTGAATGTCCGAGAAATTTTCATAGAAAATACTCGTCCTCTGACAGGAATCGAACGTGTATCCTATACGGAACCGTCTTATAGCTTGACGTGCTTTACCGATTGAGCCACAGAGGAGCGTTTCGGTTAACATGGTTGATTTTATTGTTTTTAAACTACAATTCGAAATTATTATAAATAGAGCATTTACTGACATATTTGTATCTATAAAAAAAGAATGTTAAACATAAAAATGTCTTAAAATAATTGTCGGAATTTGTCCATTTCATTATATATATATATATATATATTCTCTTACCTGGATATATTAGGTTGGTGCAAAAATAATTTCGTTTTCTCACTTAGTAACATATGTTAGAAAACGAAATTATTTTTGCACCAACCTAATATTTACGTTTCTTGAAAACATGCTAAATATTATGTTGGTGCAAAGATAATGACGTAACAATGTCGTTTTTTGACGTTAAAAAATGCGTCAAAAAACGACATTATTACGTCATTATTTTTGCACCAACCTAATATCTTGACCATCTGGAAAAATTACAAAAGTAAAAAAAAAAAGGCATAATCATTATGACTGGCCTTGGAACGGACAAAGAATGAGAAATCGTTTCTCTCGAGACCATCTACTCATTAAATTAAAATTGATTAGTGTCAGTAGAGGCATGCTGATACCTGCGCTGATGTAACCCTGTGAAATGCTTAGCAAAATAAAATAACTAATTAAACAGGAGAATGACAGCCTAGTTTATTTTGCATTTTGTCGATACAAAAAGTAAATGCGCTAAACGACAGATGTGTTACACACCTAATGTAGACTGAAGAATCAGTCGGCCGAAGTGGGATTAAGATAAAATCATTGTTTGGATATCACATGTAACTCGAATAGAATTAATGACATAAACAAGATGCTGACATTGCATCCTAATAGAGTGGTTAGGAAAGAGCCCCCTCTCCTCAAATATTAGGTTGGTGCAATAATGACGTAATAATGTCGTTTTTGTAACATATTTTTAACGTCAAAAAACGACATTATTACGTCATTATTTTTGCACCAACCTAATACTATAATTAGCTATAATAGCTATTGAACTTGAGAAACCGATTTTCTTGAAAAATTCTTTTAAGAGAAGGATTTTATAAATTTCGACCAACAGTAGTACAAGCTACTCGGTCAATGAATGCTGAATGTTTCCTTATAAGGAAACGGCTAATATTACGATCACAGGTATTTACTGAGCTTCTCTTACAATAGCCCTAGGACACAGGTGTGCATTTGACTTTGGTTAGCAGGCTCGTTAAATTAATTTTTAATTCATTTAATTAACAAACATGAGTTATTTGGGGGGGGGGCAAGTCTGCTAACGAAGACGAAAGGACCCTATTAAGATTGACGGAACATTTCCCAGCTATAGCCTACGTAATGAGAATCGGACTCATTGTGGTGGTAGAAAGTTGTGGAGAGCCATGATCGCCCACAGCATATAAGATGAATAATCCTTCAGTTGTACTGCTAAAATCTACAAGTAAATGGCGCATATGTAAGGACTGATTTGATTTGATTTTTTTTACGGCCTAACCACGTTAGTGCCTAAGTAATAGTCTGACGTTGCACCACAGGGGATCAAATGTTTAAGCCTTTCCTTGTCATTTTAGGATCAGTAATTGTGTTAATATATATATATATATTTTTTTTTAGATAAGCATTGATGTCGTCGTAGGAAGTTCCGGTTATGTTGCAATTGATGACATCGTTTTCGACAATGAAAAAGATTGTTCACGTAAGTTTCATTTTTTTTCATCATAATATTTTTTAAAAACAATTCGTCAAATCGACAATGTTTTAATGTCTTGTTGCGATCAAGACATTGAAATTTCAATTAATGGCAACTCTGGGCAGAGTATTGAGAGACGGGAGGATTTATTTGGTAACGAAGAAAAGAATACTGAGCTGTTACGTGACATCTGTCCTTTTTTACGGCAGCGAATGTTGGACGATTTCCTTAAAGATCAAGAAGAGACTCGAGGCAACGGAGATGTGATTCTACAGAAGGATGCTGAGGATATCATGGACCGAGCGTGTGAGCAACGATGAGGTTTTAGAGAGGATGCAATCAAGGAGGAGGCTTATACTTAATATCAGGAAGAGGCAACTGGGACACATAATGAGGAAGGATGTCCTGGAGAATCTGATGCTCACAGATCGAATAGAGGGAAAGAGAGACAAGGGAAAACAGACCTAGCGGCTTTTAAGCAAGTGTGTGACAGAACGTGATCTGCAGGAGGTGGCAGAGGGAAGGAACTTGTTGAGAGCTACAAGGGGTAGAGGGAGGTGGAGAGCCATGATGTCCTGTGTCCTGAAAGGACACGGCACATAGATAGAAGTGGAAAATATTGTTTACGTGTTTATTTTTCATATCATTTTATTACACATACACACACACAGATATATATATATATATATATATATATATATATATATATATATATATAATCATTTCAACCAGAGAAATGCAATAAAGCCTCTAAGACGCAAAGTGTTATTCAGTATGAATGAGAAAAAAAAACCAAAAACATTAAAGAGCGAGAACAATAAATGAAAATTGTTTGTTTAGCGGCATATCAACACCTTATGGGTCATTTAATGCCAAAATTTAATTTTCTTGAGAGCATTAGTAATTTTATTTTAAAAATGTATTGTTGGTATTTTTACTATAAAAATGTATTTTTATATTTTCATAGTGTTTTGACACCAGTTTGGGGGTTAACTATTTGCCCATAGCTGGGAAACTAAAAGGTGTTATCAACAGCAATTAAGAGGTGGTTCCACGCTCCTCAAAACCTCCCGATCAGAGGCTTTGCTGCCGGATGTAGTTTATCGTTATACCCAGGACGGAATAAATGAAAAAGAATTAAGACAGAAGATAATGATTTAAATTTTTGAAGAACAAAAGTTGACTGTTAGCCGGAGGAGAGTTCCATAAGTGATAGGTGCGAGAGAAGAAACTGTTAACATAAAACTTAATTCTGCATCTAGCTATTTCAACTCTAAAATGATGAGACCTTGCCGCCCATCTAGTACTGCGCTCAAATTCATAAAGTCAAGGTACCATTGAGGAAAGATCATCGGAACGATTATCGTGAAAGTATTTATAGAAAAGTCACAGGGAAGCTACATTAAGACGAATCCAAGACGTATTGCAGATTCTTTGTATTTTATCAAGAATCTCTAAATACATAGAGATATATACAAGACCAGATGTGAACGCAATATTCAATGCATGGACGAATGGCAGACTTATAAATAGATAAGATAGCGCTATACAGTGAATCAATTTTCCTAGCAGTAGACTTAGCAAGTGATTCAATATAATAATTTCACTTCATGTCAGCGGGAAATGTTAGCCCGAGAAGTCGCAAGGAATCACTGTCCTGGGGATTAGCATCAGCCATGCTGATAGAGGGCAAAAAAAGTTCACTAAGATGATTAAAAGAGAGCAGTTTCGTTTTGGAGGCATTGAAATTAACAAGCCATTTCTTGCCCCAGTTAACATATTTTATGTCATTTTTACGCTCGGTTGTCAATTTGATCTTAATGAACTGATCCCTTGTCATTAAGACAGTAGAAAATGGAAGTGTCATTAGTATAGATATTGAGTTTTGGACTGATGACATCAGGAAGTTCGTTGATGAAAATTATCAATAATGTTTGGTCAAAGGATAAATTCCTGTGAGACACCTGCATTAAAATAAAAGAATCTAGAAGTGTGGCTGTTCAAGATAACATTCACTTCGAAATTAGATAAGAAATGCTGATAACAAATTCGTCCAGAAATACCGTAACCTTTCAACTTGTGAAGAAGACCAGCGTGCCAAACCCTGTCAAATGCCTTCGAGCTCTCTCTCTCTCTCTCTCTCTCTTTCTATATATATATATATATATATATATATATATATATATATATATATATATATATATATTCTTTTTTGAATTTGTAGATTTGATGAATTGGATCGTGGTGACGATTCTAATGTAATAAATTATAACCATGGAATATTAGTGTTTTAGCCTTTTATATTATATTATATTCTTGTTCTGTCCTGAACACTGTGCTCTACCTGGATTCTATCCTCTTGGAAATTTATATATATATATATATATATATATATATATATATATATTGACCACTAATATCAAAATATATGTATATATTGACCACTAATATCAATATATATATATATATATATATATATATATATATATATATATATATATATAATGTAAGCAAATATATGGATATAGATCCGACAGTATGAAGAAAAATATACGGAAAAAACAAACAAAAATCCTTATATGCAATTATGCTGTTTTAATGTTAATATAATGTCAACTTCGGACGTTTCGGTCTAATAGACCATCTTTAGGACATATTCATAAAACATAATTAACATTAGACCATATTCAATTCAACATGTTTTAGATCAAAATAAAATTCTTTTCGTTTTAAATTCAAAATACTCAAATTTTAGGAATACGTTTTCACAACATCGTCCACGTGACGACGACGTGATCATATTTAAACGGAACGCTGATCTTATAAAAGATTTCAGTTATCTGTTTGGATTGGTCTTGCTCTTATGGCCATTGTCTTTTTCATGTTGAATTGAATATGGTCTAATGTTAGTTATGTCTTATGAATATGTCCTGAAGATGGTCTAAAATAGACCGAAACGTCCGACGTTAACATTATATTAACATTAAAACAGCATAATTGCATATTAGGTTTTTTGTTGTTTTTTTCCGTATATTTTTCTTCATATATATATATATAAATATATATATATATATATATATATATATATATATATATATATATATATGACGATCGCAAGGCCGTGAAACCCAGGGTCACAAACTCACATCAATACGACTAAGTATATTCTATCTATATATATATATATATATATATATATATATATATATATATATATATATATATATATATGTGTGTGTGTGTGAATTCAGAGTAGTTATTCTGATAGTGCGAGTCACCCAATGCTAGAAACCTCTATCTACTCTTGTATTTATGTAGAGACAGTTTTATTCTTGTCCCAAGTGTATTAGTGTGATAATGAACTCTAAAAACTGAGCTGAAATTTGGAACCGGTTCGCCGTGCTCACTTTCTACTTCACTAATTGTCATTTGTCATACTGTTCACGCAATCCTCGGTAACATTCCTCCGTTGTGTTTAACTTTTTATTTAACTGGTTTGTTTTTATTAGGTGTGCCAGCCGTCTCCCTGCCAATCATCACTGAATCCCCAATGTCGATACTATCAAGTCATATTACAACAGCAACGACACCTAAAGAAAGAGGTAAGACATGTACAAGAGATTGGACTATATTCACCTTTTATTAAATAACTTTCATCTTCCCGTCATAATAGTTAACCAAGCAAAGAATAATTGACTGAACACTTGGGTAATGCACGAAGTTAAACACCCAGAGGGTATTAACAAATTTATATTACCCTCTATAATCAACTTTCACAGATTCCAGTAACTAAATATACATAGGTAGTTATATATATATATATATATATATATATAAGGGAAGAGGTTATAGTGGTTCCAACCAAAAACGTTTGCGGTTTCTCTCTTCTTTTTAATATCTATCTATCTATCTATCTATCTATCTATCTATCTATCTATCTATCTATCTATATATATATATATATATATATATATATATATATATGATGACGGTCCGTGTATAAAAGAGACAAAAGAAAACTGGTTAAAATAGCTTCTGTTGATGTGAAGCAGGCAATCACATTGGCATATTTTAATGAAAGCTTTTTTGTCAAATGCAACAGGAAATAGAGAATTTTCGAAAGCACCATACTTCATTGGTGTGGGGTGTGGTTAAAATTCTTGGATTAGAATATAATTGATTATCCTTTTTGGAGGCACTATACTTGACTGGAGATAAAATTCTTAGAAAAGAATCTGTCTATATGAGGTATTGTAATTATTTACACTGTTTACATTGTTTGGACTGCTGTCCTCATCTTCGTTGCCAGATTCCCAACGTTTCGGCCATTGTACGCTCCGGCCTTCGTCAGGTGATTGTAATTTCGAACTGCACCTTTTCTTTCGTCCACCGGGGGTAGATACATAGTCCAGTGGATAAAAGCGTTGTTTGAACTAACAACTATTCGGTTTAAGTCACAGGATTCAAACAACGCTTTTATCCACTGGATATGGCAGTACCTGAAGATCTTCAAAAAGCTATCGAAATACAAGGACCTTGAAATCGAAATCGAGTAATATCAGAAATTAAAGGAAATAATAATAACAATAATAATAATAATAATAATAATAATTATTATTATTATTATTATTATTATTGCTATTATATACTCGTAGAAATTTCATGGTTGCTTACAAGCAAGATTATCCATTATCTCGTTTGTGCTATTCTGTCATTCATTGCCTGTATCTTCTTAGTCACTCCCTAATCCATCTCAATATAAGTTGCCTATCAATATTTTTTATATAAATATTGCGAACGTAAATTAGTTTCATGTATGAAAATATAATAAGGGAGGCAAAAATAATTTATCTCAATTTTTATGCCTCACTGTCCATGACTGTATTTCAATGTTTCATTCATTGTCTCCTCATCTGCTTTCTTTCGTCTCCATCACTTCCCCATTGTCTTTCTCGTATATATATATATATATATATATATATATATATATATATATATATATAGGGAAATGACCAGATTCTAAGAACATACATAATATCACACCACTAAGAGCCTATCCCACTGATAATCGAATTTTTTTTAATAAAAATTATTATTAAACTAGCTTAAAACCCGCTATATCAGGCGGCATTTAAGCTAGCTCTTGTGGAAGGCTCTTGATAGAGCCTTCATCACAATAGGTAGGGGGTAGATGCGATAGGCAACAATAGACTACAGAAGAACGAAAAAATAGATCGCTGCATTTAGGTATTGCCTTAATATTTAAACTTACCTTTTAAAAGTTCGACGATAATTCTTCTTCCGTCACTTAATTTAAATATAATTTGATGTACGTAGGTCCTTACTTTCCGTACAATTATTTTAATCATGGATGACTTTCGCTGGGTTTTGCAATTAATTTCGATTATTCCCAAATTTATTTCTAAGATATAAAAACTGTTACCGAACAAAAAAATTGTCACAAAAAATTACATGAAAAAATCATCGAAAACAATGAAAACGTGTGAATTCAAAATTTCAGGATTGTTATTTCGGATCTGGCTTGGAATGTTTTAAATTTGCTCACGGGGTCGCCCTGATTACAAAATGGTATATGTTGGGCTACAGCTAATACACTAATTTGGGAACAGTAAATTTTTTATTTGAACATGAGCTATTGAAAGTTAGAGAAATGTGTCCATTTAATTGTTTTTATCAGTAGAAGCCAAGATGGCGGATTTCGAAAACAATCGCAGTAATGAAAACTTGGGAATCCAAAATTTTAGGATTGCGGTTCCGGATCCGGTCCGGAACTTAAAAAAAATTTTTTTCATAGGGTCGGCCTGATTTCAAAATGGTATGATATGTTGCGCTACGGCCTCTAGGATTAAAGTTGAAAAGGTGTAACCCACTGACACACGCATTTATTATATAGTTGTGAAATAGTATTGGTTGGTGATGAGACGGCAGATTTTTATTATTGTAACCATTGGAAGGGAGAGGTTTATCTTTGTGTTACTAGCTTGGAAAGATTTAAGCATTTTTAACAGGGCGTAATGGGATTTTATATGTAGACTGGCGATGATTCTGATTATATTTATTCCTTAGCAGAAACAGTCACTTTTATGATAACAACAACATCAGTCAATTCTAGAATGTTTTTATTTATTTATTTTTTTTATTAGTACCCAGTGTTTCGTGCCATTTCACTTACGACATTTGCGGCTGGACTCAAGATACAACAGACGACATAAATTGGATTCGAATCAATCGATCTTCTCCGACACAGGGAACTGGTCCTTCTGCTGACCACACCTCAGGCAGTAAGATTTACGATCTTTTTACCTTTGCTTCATATTTAGGAACAGTTTATTTTCATTTATTTGCCAGACATTAAAATAGATTTTCGACTGACGTACTAGAATTAATGAACGGTTTATATATTTTTCATCCGTCTTATTTGAGGTCTGCTAAGAGTAGCAACAACTAAAATGGATAACATTTTGTAATTTCAAGAGAAAATAATGACATAATCAAAATGTTCATATTCGACACTACTTCAAATAAAAGGTTAGGACAGAAACCTCTATCAATACTGGAAAAAAGCGGTAAAATTTTTGAACTTGAAAAACCCATTTTTTGAAACTTTCAAGAGAAAGATTTTATAAATTTCAACCGAAATCAGTACTCTCTCCACTGTCAATAAATGAAACAAGTTCGTGTTCATATAAGGACAAATAGAAATTCCATGACAGGAAATAGATTTTATTTACAAAAGTAAAATGTAGTATCTATATCTATAATTCTCAAACTGTGTGTGTATGTATGTGTGCGTGATCGGATGTTGTTTATGCGTTTCCACAGTTTTCATCCGATTTGTTTTTTGTTTGACAGATAATTCTTCAGTCTCAATTTTGAATCCAAATTGGTTTGGAAAAAATAACAACCTTGAAGGCGAAAATCGAAAAAAACTGATTTTTTTTACATGCGCAAAAATTAAAGGCAACATTTAATGTCTGTAAAAAAACAGCATACAATCAATTTAGAGAGTTAAAATCTAATGCAAAAGATTATTATAGTTATAAAAAAAATTATCTTAAATATAAATAATCGTATATTACTATTATTATGACGGTTCTTTCCTTCAAGATTGAGAATGCAAAAATGGCCCTATTAAAGGATACCCTCCCATTCAAATTTTTAACCCCGCATTTGAGGAGGTGACTCAGTTGCACCCAATTGTTGTTATTAATATTGATTTTCGGGTGGGCTGACTTTAAGCTGCTCCAAGTGAACGACAAAAATTTATTTACTTGACAGACAGACATTAAGATAGATGTTCTTCCGAACTGATTGCTTTACTAGAATTAACGCATGATACGTCTTATTACAAATAGTGAGCCAGTGATTAATTTGAATGGTGCGCTGAAAGAGACAAGACCGTATCACAACAGACTCATCATCTATGACCAAAAGGAAAAATGACGAAAAATACATTAGTGATCACTAGTGCATATATATCTGGTTAAATACGTCTAATTGTTCATGCACACAATATGTTGTATAAAAGAGATGAAGAATAATACTGACTGCTTTTATATGTCAGACTTGGATTGTTTGAATAATTTGCCTTTTTTACGGTCTGTCAACCGTTTACAGGTTATTTAAAACCAGAAAATAATTTGAGATTCTAAGATTATTTGAGATAATGATTTACTGATGCAAGTCCCACTAATTAACCCATAGCTGCGGGAGAACAGGTGGATTCATACTTTCCCCCAAGAATATTTGCATATAAATATAACGAACCCGACTAGAACTAGAAACTTGGCTCTTCGATTTCCGAGCCATTATTCATTAGAGATGCACATCTCAGCTTACAACGCTTGGTATTCCCAAGCGGTCACCCATTTAGGTACTAACCAGGCTCAACCATGCTTAGTTTCGGTGATCGTACGAGAACTAGTATTTTGAACGTGATATCATCTAAGTTGGAATTCGTAAAGCATCTAATACCGGGATTTATTTGAATGAAATTATTCGCAAACTTTACTAGTAGACTTTAGCTGCAAATATTTAACGATTTTAGTAAACATTTTTGATATCGACCATTTATTTACTCGCCGAAACAGGTTTTTGATTTTCATACGTAACTGATTCTTTTTGTCCTGTCACTGGTGAATTAATTAAAAGCTAGCATGAGACAAATGGCGGGATTTTTTAATATGAATTCTTATTATGCTGATGCAAAAGCTTTCTATGTCTGTGTATTTTTGCACAAATTTTGGTGTAAATTTGAGAGAAGAATTAATCCGTGCTTGGTTGGAATATTTTATTAAAAATGCTAGAACATGGAACGCTTTAGTTTACAGCATTACAGTAAGCACCGAAAGAGAAAAGACCTCTTTTTTCTGGAGAAGGATGATGAGCGAATATTTGCTGCATGTTAAAATCCATCCTCATGTTACAAATGTGACGCAGCGGATGATGATGGAGCTGGGGGCGTAGGTGGTTCTTTCACCTGCAGCATATTCTCCAGACTTATCAAGTTCAGACTATCAATTGTTTCCCTCCATACAAAACATCTTGTCTGGCAAGCCTTTGCATAGAGTATGTATTGAAAGTCTTTAGTATGCTTTTTGCATAGAGTATCTATTGAAAGTCTTCGAATGAAAACAACATTAATCGTTGATTTATTATAGTATACACGAATTAGCTGAAATATGTGATATTGTTATAGGTTGGAAATATACTTGCATGGTTGAATCACAAGATGATGTGCACGTGGCTGAGTGGTTGTAATGCTCGATTTCCAATTGAAACCCAAATTCGAATCTCACCACACTCGATTTGATGACATTTTGATTATATCGGCCCGAGAATGTGATTCTATCGTTGTAAGGTGCCAGAAAACGATGTTAAGGGTAGACGTAACTGTTACACGTTCTCGGTGATTGTACTAGCACGAAGTCATCGTGTACCGAGTGTTTGCGCATACTGGCTTTTGTTAAAACAGTTAATCACACCAGATTATGAGCTATTAAGTTGGTGCAAAAATAATGTCGTTTTCTCACATAGTAACATATGTGAGAAAACGACATTATTTTTGCATCAAATTAATATCTCCCAGAAACTGTAACTAAAGAACGCAAGTTCAGCATATGTGCATAAGGTAAATGACTTTACTATAGAAATACATAGGCAATATGAAAAAAAAGATTATTGCCAGCTTCCAGGGATTTGTGCGCACTTTACAGATAATAAGTTATTTTACTATAGAAATACAATTGACATGCATATTTAAATTGGTGACAAAATGATTGCAAGTGGTTGGGAATTAATCAGGATGTTAGTGACGGAATAGGTCTATTCTATTTATTATGTAAATTTATTGCTAATTATTTTACTATAGAAATGGATCGTAATACTGAGAATATTATTTATTTCCTTCCGTACAGCTTTGCCAATTGAATAACTTTGCGAAAAATTTGTGAAAGCTTTTGTATTAAGATCACTGACAACCTCTCCTTAGACGCAGAGATTGACAAGTGAATAGGAAAGGAAGCCACAACCCTTGCGCGCCTCACAACACGGGTGTGAACCAATCCATAGCTGACGGTGAAGACCAAGATGGCAGTGTACAACGCCTCCGTCATCAGCACACTGCTATATTGCATTGAGGCTTGAACCACGTACGCCGCATCTTGGGAACACAAGGTGTGCCTAACACTAAGGTCATGACTCGAGCAGGTCTGCCCAGCATGTTCACAATGCTCAGACAGCGCAGACTCTGTTGGTTAGGCCCCGTCCAACGCACGACAGACGGCCGCATTTTCAAAGTCCTTCTGTATGGAGAGCTGACCTCTGGAAGGAGACCCGCCAGGCGGCCACAGCTGCGATACCGCGATGTCGTGAGGCGCGACATGAAAGCTGTGGACATCAATACAGAGTCCTGCGAGAGCCTGGCAGCCATACGATCCAAATGGAGAGGAACCCTGACCAAACACCTCAAGTCAGGGGAGGAGAAGCTGACACAAGTCACCACGGAAAGGCGGGTCCGCAGAAAGCAAAATGACAGTTCCAGCAGACCAGAGACAGAAAACACATGCGACCTCTGCAACAGAGATTGTCACTCCCGCATCGGTCTCTACATTCACAGACGTCGATGCTCCAGCCAAGCAGACAACTAGGATGCTACCCATGGTCAACTCTGACCGACGGAGGCCTATAAGTTGTATTAACTAAACAGTCTATTGCAAATGTCTTTCCTCCAAAAATGTGCTGCATATTATTTTGCTATACATAAGCGTTGCAAGTGAAAAAAAAGAAGGCGTTCTCATTGGAATTGATGCTTGTGAGATTGAGGGAACAGATCCGTTATAATATATTTTTATAAAAATAGTCCTATTCTCTCCGAGGTTATATGCGTAGTGTACAGCGTACCCCCAGATGATGCAACAATAATATATATATATATATATATATATATACCCCCTATATATATATATATATATATATATATATATATATATATATATATATATATATATATATATATATATATATATCCTACATATATATATATATCCTACACACACATATATATATATATATACACACGCACATGCACACACTTCCTATGTTGTGTAGGGTTCGTATGTGTACTTGTGAGTAGTCTATTTGTTTTTGCCAGTATGTTTATATATATTCGTGCTCCACAGATACCTGCGTGTGAGTGTGGGCGTATACATGGGAGTGGTTCGACCACTGTATTTGGCCATTATGTATGCATGTTGTGTGTTTTTTGTGTGGGGTTATGATCTATTTAGTGCTGGTTTCAGTCACGTACTGTTCACCGGGTACTGATCCGCGTTGTCACCCAACATCAATGGCTACCCAGACATGTAAATGCACAGCATATGCACGCGGTAGAAAAAAACTGTGACATGCAGATATATAAATACCACACATGAAGGAGAATAATAAAATAATGCCCTTTCGAGAAGTATAACTAAAGTCAAAGAGGGCCTCAAATTTGCACCCGCCGACATTAACTGACGAGGTCCGGATTTAAATAAACAATAATTCGACGTTTCAGAGTTTTAGCCTAGTGATTTTTGTATTAGTCTATATGGAGTTTATATACAAATAAAAGAATGAATTTATTTTTAATCCGATATTTTTATTACTTCAAACGTTATTTAATGGATACTCATATTTGAAATAGACGCCCCATATGAAAATAAAATTATTTAAAAAATAAAAAATAATTAATGGGGCGTCTATTTCAGATACGAATATCCAAAATAATAACGTTTGAACACACAACGCGCGAGCGCACAAGTCGCTTTCTACTAATTAAAATTTATTTTTCGTTCTTTTCAGCCGGTTCATATATTTATATTGAATCGTCTTTCCCGACCAAAGCAGGAGATGTTGCTCGGATAATCAGTCCGAAAATCAGTTTGAAAAATCATCAGACGAAATGTTTAACGTTTTGGTACAGTATGTACGGTGAATCGGTTGGTGCGCTGTCTTTGCTGTTGTTGGTCAACGGCCAAAGAAGCGCTCCGATTTGGAAGCGACAAAGATTCCAGGGAAAGAATTGGACGAAAGGAAAAGTCAACCTGAAAGGATATCAATCATTGCAGGTCAGTTTTTTGAGGTTGTTTCTGTCGGAATATGAAGAGAGGTAAATAATTTAATCCTTGAAGAAAGTGAAATCTCTTGTTATTTTTAAGAACCACACAGAATAGAAGAATATCTCTCTCGAGCGTAAAGAATGACAGGACTGGCTCGTTTGCTTAATACTGTAGTGAATTCCTTCCTCATTGAGTGCTCTCTATTTTCCAGCCTTCTGCCTGACAAAACATGGATTGACTATGGCTTAAATTTGGTAATAAAAATAAAATAAATACGATCTTAGATTTTATATCCGAAGATAGTGGATATTTATATATTTAAGGTATATGCAGTTTTTATTAATAATAATAATAATAATAATAATAATACCTGTGCATTTCCGGATACACCTGTTTGCTAGAGTGGCTAGCTAAACCCTACTGTAGACACATTTGTGTACGCCAACACTCACAGTGCTAACTTGCAGGTAAAGCTGCAGCTATGCCAAGCAGGCGTTAGGTACCGTTTCTGAAGGAGAGCGCTGATCTACTCTGATCAATAGTTGAAACAAACCCCACGTTGACACGAATTCGTGATAGCGCAATCATCGACGGTTTCCGAAGAGTTTCGTCAAACTAATTTCACTCAGAAGTCTTGGATTAAATCAAGATATGGTTTTTAGTCACTTCCCAACGATTCCACACGTAGGAAGCCTCCTCCAATGCTAATATTATCAAGAAGTCACTTTGAAAAAAAGCGATCATTTTAGGATGTGAACTCAGATCTCACGATGTCATAGTTCTAACTATTTGACAACATCCCATATGGTTTATTTATTTATTTGGTAAGATCCTAAATAACCATAATTTAAATAATAATTCATATAAAAAAAAGAATAAGTAAACAGAAAAAATGATGACAGAAGTTTATAAGCTGGATATGCCATGCCCTTTCAGAACGTTTGTGATTATGGCACTCCACAATTTTCTGTCCTTTGTAGCTCTCAGTAAATTTTGTCTTTTTAGTATCTCACCTAAACTCTGTTCTGCCATCCATTTCCACAAGCTTTCTAGGTAGGTTATGCACCGTTTTTCTCTTGCCTTCAGTATGTCTTGTGAGTACAGAATTTTTCAAGCCTTCTTTCCTCATTAAATGCCCTAGAAATTTCAACTGTCTTTAAGCATAAGTGTGCTTTTTTGTTTTCATTTTCTCTAAAAACTTTGTCGTTTCTCATATGTTCAACATTTGATAAAAAGGAAAAAATAAAAAATAAGAAAAAAACTCACCAATTTGATGGAAAACCAACAAAATTTAGAACTTAATAGAAAACCACCAATATAGCTGCTAACAAAATACATTGTTGTCCAGAGGACACTTGAAAAGAGAAACGAAATTACGAGAATTAGAAAGAACTATAGTAAAGCCGAAAGCGGTAAGATTCAATAAAATAGCATCGGTTGTCGATGTCGAGAAAGAGATACATTAATTTATATAATAATTCAATGTAATGAATTAAGCCAAGAGATATAAATTAAAAAACAAACTCACTGAACTGGTCAAAGTACGTGATTCAATGAGAATTGAACAAGCGGTTTAAATTCGATTTGTTCACTGAAAACATTTTCCGATCTTTGAAGATTTATACAAAATGAGAAATGTTCAGTATCAATTTTCTGTGTAACAAAGTGGGTTGATCAGATTGCTGGTAAAATTAAAAGTAAACGAAAAGAAATAGATATTAAGAATTTTAAGCTCTGGTAGTATTATTTTTGTTGAGGGGTTCTCCCCTTTTTACACAAATGGACTCACCCAGGGTATATACATATACTACTGCTAGTGAATACCCGGGGGAAGAACGAGAAGGTAGAAAGTAACGAGCAAGAGTCACAGTGAGCGAACACGTAGACTCAGTAAGAATTCATACAGTGAAACGTCGATACCAAAGACTGTATATATATATATATTTTGCTACTAAGCCGCATTCCTGGAACTACTAACCTGCATTACTAGTTTGTATTGTTACATTAATACATTCATTTTTCTATATTCCTTCTTGGCGTTTGTCATTTATTGGTACAAGATTTCATCCCGGAATCCACAACAATTTTGTTAAAACCTTTTTTCTTTTTCTTTGCAGGTCGTCTTTGAGGCTAATTCCGGAAGTGGATTTTACGGGGATATTGCTTTGGATGACATCGAGATTCACCAATATTCTTGTCATAGTACGTATAGAAAAATGTGCTTTTATAAAAGAATCTCATTTTAATCAAGATGTTTATTTAAGCCGCTGTGTTTGTTACATTAGACTGAGGTTGTTTAATCCTTATGTGCCATTTTCTTAAAGGCGTTGTCTTTCTCAGGTCACTTACGAAATCTAACTTTATAATTGTCAACAGAGGCAATAAAACATTTTTATGAGTAGAGTTATAGCTTCAACTGAAGTTTTAGCATTATTTTCACACGAAAATATCACTGTGAATAAACATGTTGACGCCTGCAGAACTTGTAGGTAGGTTCGCCTATTGTCCGGTTCACACTTCTCCCTGGTCTTTTAAAAGTACTGGTTTGTTTCTTGTTTATCATGCCCTATATATATATATCTATGTGTGTGCGCGTATAAAATTATTGAAGAAACAGCAGATATTTTTAAACATAATAATATTAGATGAAAAAATTACTTAACTTTTAAATATCAATTTTTTAATTTAAAAGTTATGTAATTTCTTCTTATATAAATATATTATTCCCCCTTTCCCGTTAATAAATGGACTGCTCAACAATCATTACAGTACGGTATAAATATCAACATTATGCAACAGTCAGTTTTCAATCAGTACCTGACGATTGCATCGTACATAAAACTCAGAGTTGTGTTATCCGTAAGGAAAATCATATATATATATATATATATATATATATATATATATATATATATATATATATATATATTACATACATGCACAGACTTCATTCCATCGACAAAACCATTCCCAGGTTTTTGAACAGGAGTAGAGGTTTAACCATTGTTTCCTGTTTAATATTGGGTTTCCGATTCCTTCTAAAGTTTTCTCATTATCTTTCAATCCTTATATCGCCTTGATTATTAGTGGCAATATCGTCTTGCTTGGGGCGAATTGAAACAAAATGAAAATGTAGGAGAAAATTCTACTCCTGATACAACTCGTAGTCGGCGTCATAAAAAAACCTGCCAAAAACGAGTTGGCAGAAAATGTTTTAACTTCATTCCATTTGCGATTCAACCATTTGATGGAAACTCTTTAAAGTCCTCAAATCTTAATAAGAGCAGATCTTTAAAATTGAACTGCTTATTAATTATATAAATATTTTTTACTATAGATTTTGAATAACCGAAATTCATATGTATCTATAAATTTAAAAATGTATAGCATAAGCCAGAGTGGTTCAAGATCGTGTGGTGTAATCTATGCTTCAATGCTGCAAATTTCATGGTAACTAGCGAATTAAGCACATCAAGGCGAACGAAAACTGACACAGCAAGGGGTCTGCTCCAACCGTTGGTGTCTCTTGCACTTCGGTCTCAGAAGTCATATGCAGGTTCACAGATGTTAAAGGAGAAATACATTCGTTTTCAGACTTCTAGAGACTTCCATTCAAATATATACTGAAAGATGTTTCGATATTTTCAATCATTTACTAAGTCAAACAAGAAAACCATTTCTGAAGAAACACTTTTCCCTCTTTTATCATATTATTAACAAAACCTGAAAAATGGATTCGTCGAAACGCCGCGGCAAGAATATCAGAACAGGAAGGAGAAGTTTAACTGTATGAGCATAATTTGGAAGAAATATATTCATTGTGAAAAATAATCTAGCTATGTGATCATACAGGGTGCAGCAGGAATACCTCCCCAAAATACCTCCCACCTGGTGTCTCGACTTCAGTCCTTTTCTCACTGTTGTGGCGTGGCTTCCCTCTGTCTTTTATATATCTTCTGTCTTCTTGAATCCCGTTCATCTTTTGTCGTTTCCTCAATCCTCTCTATACTCAATATGTACTCTCACTTTCATTCCATTTAACCGCCTGCTTACTAGTGGTGTTCCTGCCTTGCCTCGGCTGATTATGATTTAAAAAACAAAATTGAAGACATTTTTATGTTTATACATTCTTTTTATAGATACAGATATTTAAGTAAATGCTCTGTTTATAATAAACAGTATTAAACAACATTTGCCGGCCTGAATGCCCGAGAAATTTTCATAGAAAATATCCGTCCTCTGACAGGATTCGAACTTGTATTCTATATGGAACCGTCATTTAGCCTGACGTGCCTTTTAACCGATTCGGTCACAGAGAATCGTTCAATTGGCAAGGTCGAATTTTCTGCTTTTAAACTTCAATCATCCATGAATCTCTCACGTACATTCATATCTGCTCATGGCGTATCCAAATGTAAACAAATGACGTCACATATTATGAAATGGACAAAGTCCGGTAATTATTTTAAGACATTTTATAAAATGTCTTAAAATAATTGTCGGACTTTGTCCATTTCATAATGTGACATAATGGTAATACATTATTAGCTAGATAAGGATGTTATTGCCACTAATGTCTTACCATTATGTGGGAGGTATTTCTACTGCACCCTGAACCATAACTCCATATATTCCTTCCGCAAAGGGAGGTAAAACAACTGTTCTTCATCGGCTTTCAAAAAAAAGCACTGATTCTGAGAGATCTCCTATTCACACTGTTTACTATCGATCACTGAATGGCATAAAGTCTCATCTAATCATATATAA
>OZ010582.1:98521618-98714118 GCA_963932145.1 Acanthosepion lycidas | reverse complement strand
ATGAGGTAGCCCGGATGGTAACACCGGTCATAAAGTCCGGTCGATATTGCCTGGAATTTTTCTATCGCTCTATCAATTTCAATGGCTTATTCAGGGTTTTTACCTCTAGCAAGGGTGCATCGCAGAATCTGTATTTTAGGAATGGTATGTTCATCAAGAACCAATGGACAATTGTGGAATTGTGGTTAAAGAAATCAACAGACTTCGCGGTAAATTCGCTTGCATTTTCATTATTTTATGATGACGCAGATAAACGACGAAACGATAGAATTTGTGTGTGATTTTCAGGGCATTTTACTATTACAAGAATATTTGTTTCTATTTAGTGTTTCGGCCAATATGTTCAAAAGCCTTCCTCAGATGTTTGTCATATTTGTTAATCTTCTTCACAGAATGTAGGGTCTCGTTTGATACAAAGTAGAGATCGCCAAATGCAAAATACATCTGAGGAAGTCTGTAGAATACACAGACTGAAACACAGTGACAAAAAGAGTGCTAGGCAAAAATTATGACTTCAGCAAAACCATAAATAATAATAAATAACAACAATGATAATGATGATGATGATGATGATAGTAATGATAATTATCATAATAATGATGATCATGATAGTGATGATAATCATAATGATGATAGTGATTGCAATCATAATAATGATCATCATTAGTATTATGATTATGATGATGGTAATGATAATGATGATGATAATGAAGTCGATAATGATGATGTTAATAATGATAATGACAGTAATGATAATCATGATGATAATAATAATGATGATGATAGTAATGATAATCATGATGATAATGATGATGATAGTGATGATGATAATAATGATGATAGTGATGACGATTATAATAATGATGATGACGATAGTGATGATAATCTTATTGATGATGATGATGATGATAATCATAATGATGATGACGATAGTGATGATAATCATAATGATGATAACGATAGTGATGATAATCATAATAATAATAAAGTAATGATGATATTCGCGGTATGAATATCAGCCTTAGGTAATGGTAGAAAATAACAGTCGCAAAACATTGAGATTTCTCGATCCAGAAGACGCATGTCATTGAAGGGCGAAAGGCCAACCTTATTTTCATAGATAAGTAGAATAGCAATTGTCAAATTCTTGACTGTTCCATTTGATACGATAATGAACTCCAAAGAACCTGAAAAGAAAGAAAAGAAAACCAGGAAATGAAAGAGTCGTGGAACATGACTGTCGGCGTAATGATTGTAGTAATGGTTGCACTTGGAAGACAACTCAGAAAATTTAACTTGTTACGTTAAAATTGAAATTGAGAGCAAGATTGTAGACCTCCATAAAACTGCAATCATTTACTCTGCGAAGATTTTCCGAAATCGTTTTTGTCATCATTCTTCAAGTACCTGACTTCTATTGATTAGGTAAATATCCGATACAATTATAATAAATGCCATGATGCTACACAAATTATGGTTCTCATCTCTTAATTGATTGGTGCAGAGATGATATGTACATATAATAGGCTACATAAAAAAAAGAAAATAAATCCGTACCACGGAATTGTTTGTCAGTTGTCTGAATGTTATCCGGATCAACAAACACCTGAAGAACAACAAACATGAGAACATTAATATGAATGTAAGGTTTCATATCTTGAAAGATTTTGCACAATCTCATTTATACCAAAGTGGTCGGATGTTTTGTTTTTTTTGTCCTTTCAAGGGTCGACGTACTCATAGCGCAAAGACACATCCAAGTACACCAGTTCAGAAATAAACTGTAGGACTTGCTTCTTCATATCATGGCGCATTTTCAGACGGTTGAGCTTTGTTTAATCTGTAAGGAAAGGATGCATCAATTTTGTGAAAACAACTTTCATTTATGTATCGTAGGTTTACATTCGTTACATCAATTTTTGTAAATATAATATCGTGTTTAAATTTGTAATAATAATATCGAATAATTATAATATATTAAATATATCGAATAATTGTAAATAATGTGTTTAAGTTTGTAGTAATAATATAGTGGCGCATATTACGACGGTTAGATTTTGTTTGGTTTGTTTTACGGCATATCAACCTCAATGGTTTATGTAATGCCGACAAAATTTTCAATGTTGGTAATATTTTTTTTCAAAAAATCTATTTCTGGTAAGAATTTTCCTTCACTGGTAATATTTTTTTTCAAAATATGTATTGATGGCAATATTTGTTTTTCGAGAATGTATTGTTGGTGATAATTTTTTTACGAAGTATTTCTCGTATTAAAACCTATTTTTACACTTTCATAGTGTTTTGGCCACATTTTGGGGGTTAACTATTTGCCCATAGCTGGGACCCCAACAGGTGCTACCATCTCGGGTCAGGGTGGTCCTGGGAACATCAGCAATTAAGAGGTGGCTCCACGCTCCTCAAAACCTCCTGATCAGAGGCCTTGCTGTTGGATGTAGTTTATCATCTTACCCAGGATGCGGATGTAGTTTATTGTCTTACCCATGGCGCGGATGTAGTTTATCGTCATACCCAGGACTAGATTTTGTTTAATCTGTAAGCAAAGATGCATCCATTTGGTGGAAAAACGTTTTATTTGTGTATCTTTTGTGTTTTATTTGTTGTATCTTTCGTAACTCCAAAGCTAAACAGACATTTTAGTTACCTATCTATATTCCGACGAAGAATCAAGAATATTTCGATCTTTGAAACGTTAATATCATGCTTGAAAGTTCTTTGAAGTGTTCTCAAAATATTAAATTAGTTTCACTTGAAGTTTTAAACAAAAATAACACTTTACTACTTTTTTTATCAACTATCGCGAAATTCCGATCTCAAGTTTATTTATTGTTTTGTAGAGGAGACACGGTGGAGTAATGGATAGCGGCTCGGATTGAGGAATCGGAGAGCCGAGTTCGAATTCCATTCAAATCCATTACATTCAGTTAGGTGCTAATACCCTTGGGAAAGGTATGAATTCTTTTCTTCTGCCCCCAAGTAAGGGGTAAATAGCAGAACAGACCGGGTTCTATAGACTTAGATTGCTTTCCTTTTTTGGTACCTTGACTTTACGAATTTAGGCGTAGTACTAAATTGGCAGGGTGGAGTAATAGATAGCGGCTCGGATTGAAAAATCGGAGAGCCGAGTTCGAATTCCAGTCATCATCCATTAGATTCACTTTCGTGCTAAGACCCTTGAGAAAGGTATGAATCCTCTTTTCCTCCCTGCCCCCGGCTATTGGTAAAGGAAAATCCGCAGAAAGAAATGGCAACCTACTGCGGGAAAAAAAATCTGCCTCGTCAGTCATGTATTAAAAGATGCATGATCGCCTAAGCGTTTATCACGCATGGCACATAACTGACTGACTGAGTAGAGGTGAGGCTCTAATTCCACCAGTTACATTAAAAGCCTTTGTAATCGCTATCATCATTAACGTATTCTTTTAAATCTATATCAGTCATTATTAGTCGGAAAAATCTAAGGCAAAATATTCTCTCATTATACCTTGTTAGCTATGTGGTTGTAGAGAGTGTAGCAGAAACACCTCCCACATATAGTTCCAACATAATGGTAAGATGAATACACCAATGTCATACTATGATGTCGGAGTTATTTCTGTTGCAACCCGTAGGTTGGCTGGTTGATTTTCCGAGATGTTAATCTTTGTTAGGTTATTTAATATCACATTTTGTATGGTACACCCAGAGAGAATCGAACTCACGACTCTGTAGTAATGATCAGACTAGTTTAGCTAAGCATTACCCTACATAGAGGTGCCTCTTTTCTATTTATTTTAGTTGGGTAATTTTACGACCTTTTTTGGTTTATTTAATGCTGAAATGTCTATGGTATACCCAGTGACGATCGAAGTCACTATTTCTTTGTAAGTGCCATCCAAACTAGTTTAGGTTGGTCGATTTTACGATAACTCTTTTAGGGTTGTTTTATGCCGAATGTCCTCTCTGAGAAACCGAGTGAGGATCGTAGTGAAAGAGATTTACCATATTAAACCGTCCTGGGTAAGACGATAAACTACGTCCAACAGCAAGGCCTTTGATCAGGAAGTTTTGAGGAGCGTGGAACCATCTCTTAATTACTGGTGTTCCCGGGCTCACCTATGGGCAAAGAGTTAAACCCCAAACTGGGTTCAAAACACTATGAAAGTGTAAAAATAGGTTTTAATACCAGAAATACTTTTTTGAAGAAAAATATTACCAGAAATAGATTTTTGAAGAAAAAAAAAAATTACCAGCAATACATTTTCAAAAAAAAAAAAAATATTACCAGCAATAAAATTTTTGTCGGCATTAAATAACCCATTGACGTTGATATGCCTTAAACCAAACCAAACCAAACTAAACCATACTAAAAAAATAAGTCTGAGCTGGATTTTCCAGGTAAGTCAAAATCTAGAATTTTATCGGAGACATTCATTGCTCCATTCCAAAGTGGTTGGTGCTTTGCTTTCTTACAAAATATTAAAACACAACTGAGTCATTTGGCTGATGTAAATAGCAATTTATTAGGTTGGTGAAAAAATAATGCCGTAATAATGTCGTTCTTTGAGGTTAAAAAACACGTCAAAAAACGACATTATTACGCCATTATTTTTGCACCACCCTAATATCTGAAATTATATAAAAGTTTTAACCATATCAGTGATTAAGCGTTTATGACCAATAAAAATATTCAAGTAATCTCAAGTATAATGCCATATAAACGATGAAAATGCATTGTCGTTTTGCCAGTCGTTTTGGACCAAAGCAGGAACTGTCGATAAAACTTAATACTTATAGTTTAATTGTTTTCCTACATTAGGCAAAGGAAAAGCTAGCTTTGGAGAGATTGGGTTTCAGTGAGTTGTAAGATTTTCGTACAGGCAGAATAACAAACAATTCAAATTGTGGAACGAAAAATGTTTTCAGCTTGTCAATGAAACCAGGGATCCAAAATTCGCATTTTAAATGTGGGCACGTACAGGAAAATAAGTTGAGCCAAAAGAATGCTGTCTAAGGATACTAGAATAATATTTCGTTTACATAAGGAATCGCAGAAAGTGATGAAATATATATAAAAAAAAGAAAGATACAAAGCTCATAAAACCTTCCTCAAATTTGATAAATTCTATCACTTTGATTCCCATGATATTGAACACCATGCATATATTTTATACTTTCTCCGAATTTAGCTTGATCATTAGCTAGGGTTACATTATATATTGAAGTGTGTGTTGCTTTCATTGCAGATTATTTTTTAGGCAATTTCACTAAGATATACGCGATAGAAAAGCTAAATTGGAATATACAGTTCTTATAAGGAATCGCAGGAAAAGATGAATTATTTTTTAACGAAGGTCAGTCGAAAAATATAAAAATTGAAAGGGGAATATGAAATAACTTTTTTTAGAATAACTGAAAACTAATCTTTTTAATTTCAACGTACTTCGGAGACAACTATACATATTTATCTTTTACAGCTTTTTCCACATATTTTCTCATCATTTAAATGTCGCTTTCATTTTCTTTTGTCATTTACGAAAATATCTTCTCAGTTTAAAGCTTCTTTTCTTTTAAAGGTTAATTTTGAAACGATTCCACTTAAAAAATCTCACGGAACATTGGCTGTGGATGATATTGTCTTTTTAAAAGGTGGCTGCCCCAGCGCAGGTGAGTATTGTCATAATATTTTTTTAATAGATGTTACTCTATAATGGATCTTAAATATGTTTTGGTTCTAAATTGTTGAGAAACTGTAAAAAAACAAAAATCAGTCAGTTAACTTTATGCTCGTATATATTAATGCAATGCATAAACATTTTATTGGGGGGTAGGAAAAAAGGAAGAAACTGTTGGGGGATATGCAAAAGAATTGGCCCCAGCTGATCTAGTTTTCGTTCATCTCTAACCAAAGATCCGATAGAGGATTTAAACACTCTCCACAACTATAAAAAAGGCTGGAAATAAGGATAATGAAATGAAATAGGAAATAAAGACAAATATATATACTTATACTCTAAGCAAGATCACAACGAAATCCAACAACCATTTTTTTCTTTTACACAAAGTAGTTTTTACGGCAAGGTCCACCCTTTACAAGGCCCGGGTGCCACTCGAGGTAGAGAGTTACGTTAGGCGGCCTTTTGTACAGATAGGGTAGATAACGGTTAACCCTAGATTTGAACAGGTTAAGATTATAGTGATCGGTTTGCGAGAAGAATCTGTTCTAGTGGAACTTACTTCTCATTGATAGAATACAGACAGAATGTGAGTAGTTTGCTCCAAAGTGAGTGGCATGACGGGTCATTGCCGTGAAGGTTAGAACTGGCAGAACCAAGGAATGTAGTCCGTCCGAGCACTTTCCGTGTAAGTAGCGATAGATCAAGGAGAGTCTTGCGACATCTCACCTGTGTGTGTGTGTGTGTGAGAGAGAGAAAGAGAGAGGTTGGAGAGTGGAATATAATTCGTCAACCGCAAGGACTCGGAGACACCTTTTGGACTATCAAGGCTGGAAAGTGTGATTTGGGTAGCTCCCGCCCAAATATGACAACAGTACTCCACTTGCTATTACTCTTGGGGAAGGTATGAATCCTCTTCTTCTTAGCAGGGCAGACCGGGTTCTATAGTCTTGGATGGCAAGTGGACTACCGCAGAAAGAAATGGCAACCTACTGCAGAAAAAAAATCTGCCTCGTCAGTCATGTATCGAAAAATAAATGCATGACACATAACTGACTGATTCCATTCTTGGCCTGATCTAGACCTTGGAAAGGTAGAGGATAGCATGTGGAGTCAGGTATTAGGTTGGTGCAAAAATAATGACGTAATAATGTCGTTTTTTGACGTATTTTTTAACGTCAAAAAACGACATTATTACGTCATTATTTTTTGCACCAACCTAATACTTACTAGAGCGGTACGGGTAGCCAGCCATTTTACCTGCATCTTTAGCGACAGCTCGTATGTACGAGTTCCACTTGTAGTCAGATGTGAGTTTAAGGACGGTTAGTCACTCAGGGCACGGGGCCTCTCCAATGGGACACCCGTTCATTGTAATTGGCAGTAATTCGGGGTCCAATCGGCGATGGCAGAATGTAATTAGTTTAGTTTTCGATGCATTGAATGTAACCAGCCATTTTTTTCCACACTGGATACTTAGTGCTAGGTCGAAACAGTGATCAACTGCCAAACCCTGATCATCAATAGTTTTAGAGGCACACCCGTATATAGTCGTATCATCGGCATATGTGTCTGAGGTTATTTATGTAAATCAACAAGAGGGTTATTCCGAAGAGTGACCCCTGGGTTGTCTCGATAAATTGTCTCAAGAACTTTCAAGGGATGCACTCAAAAGTGAGAACATGTGTTCACACAAAAAAAAAGTAGACAATTTCGGTGACCGCTTCACCCCTTACATCTGACCGCCTAACTCCCCAGTCAGTAACCCCTTTGATTATGTGTGGGGCGCAGTTGAGCGAGAGACAAATAAATCTTCTTGTAATACCAAAAATTGACAGTTTTTAACGAGATTATGCTGAATTTCCAAGTCGACTATTCATAATGCAGGCTGGAACATTTCTGGAGAAATTCTCTTCTCGAATAACTAATTGATTCTACCGATCTAGTCAGCTTCACACTGACATTTAAATGGATATATTACGGAACACGTTCGAAAGATAGATAGGCTATCTTTACGAATTCATTTTAACATCGGCCGTGAACATGAATTAACTACAAAATGACAATGCCTATTGCTTGTAGAGAATTGTTTATAAAAATCTCATATCAACCTCTCCAATTTATGGGAATCTTAAATACACCGGATATTTTTTAGTGTCGAATTATTCTGTTTTATGGAACTGTGTAATTTTAGCAAGAAAGCTTGATTGCAGCACGTTCAAAGATACCTATTGTCACAAAATATTTTCTTAATAAATTCTAATTCCTGATGAATTAGAATTATGCAACCGTAAGTTCTATTCGAACAGTTTCCCTTCTCGCCTGTGGATCTCTCTCTCTCTCTCTCTCTCTCTCCTGCATTCTTCCATCCTCCCCACCCCCACGATCTTCAAAAATTTAAATGCAGCGTCAATCACCATCTTCTACTTTCCTTAAACCCTGTTTTTTTATCGTTCTTTTTCCTCATTAAAGTCTTCTCATTCTTTTTCCCTCTCAGTAACCAGTTGTGTCTTAGTGGCATTATCACCTTGCTTAGGGTAAGATTATTTTAAAAAAAAATCCTATACGGCAGTGAATATTGGACAGTCTTCTCACAGACGAACAAGAGACTTCGGACAACAAAAATGTGGTTCCATAGAAGGATGCTAAGAATACTATGAATATGTGAGAAACTGCAAAACTTTAGAGAAAATGGAAACAAAAAGGAAACTTATAATTAGAATCAGAAAGAGTTGAATTTTCTAGGACACAAAAAGACAATTTTTTAAGAGCTACATAAGACAGGAAACTGTGGAGAGCCACGCTCGCTCACGGCCTGAAAAATAACGTCAGGGTACATACAGTCCAATATATTTATCCTGTCTTTTAAAAGTATATCGGACACATGTATCATTGCCAAATAGGCTTGATATGATAACGGATTTCATTAAAAATTCAAATAGAAAACTAAACTTTTTACATGCACTGCTAGTTACTATTTATATATGACTATTATACATTGAAATCGACATTTAATTAAATACTATTATTATTGGTTTGTATAAAATTTTTGAAAAACAATTAACCATTTTCACTGCAAAATAAGCAAATTCGTCTGAATATAAAATCCCTGCCTAAGTCTTTAACTAAAATTTGATCTATTTTAATATCTCAGCCTCTGTTTTCCTAAACGGCTTTTTTTGTTTAAAAGCGTCTGTGTTCTGTAATTCGAGCATTTAATTACGACTAATGCCATGTAAGCATGAAGCTTTATTTTGTAATGACATTTATTTTTATTTCTTCTAAGGATCTTGTGACTTTGAGCGTGGTCACTTATGTTTCTGGACAAATGATCCGGCCAACAATATTGACTGGATTGTTCAAAATGGAAAAACTATGACTCGTCATACAGGACCTTTAAATGACCACACAAAAGAAACTGCAGCAGGTAACAACTAATCAATTAATTTATTCATTTATATGCGCACACAGAATCTCGCGTACTTAAAGAATTCGTTCTCATCAATGCATGAAAAATACTTGCAATCTAATGGTTTATTTGCTGAATGATAAAATCCATGTGCGCAGTTAGATTGAATTTAGGTTCGTTTTGCGCAGCTAAAAACATGGTACTTGAAACTTGAGGTCTTAATTTAATAGTTACTTTTGATTTGTAAACCTGGTTTGATAATAAAAGATCACCATTTTATATTGTAGTGAAACATTTGACCATAACAAAATAAACATTTTATTTACATACTATATGTATTTTTACATCATATTGTTGTGGTAGGATCCACCTAATTTGCATAGTGGAGTACCGACCATATAAATATGGTTGGTACCGGGAAGAGATTCATCTAGAGATCCAACCAGAGACTCTGCCCGACTGCGACTCAGTCAACACACATTCCAGGAACGGTCTTCCCAGGAATATACAAAAGACTATATGTAAATATTGTGTACACTTTCTTGTTTCAATACATTTTGTTCTAAGTACATTTTGTGATGCATTATTATTCCATGCATTAGTCAAGTTTCAACACACACACACACACATACATATATATATATATATATATATATATATATATATATATATATATATTTATATATATATATATATATATATGATTTGGTTCCGCAAATCGAAGATCAAGCGAGGGGCACATTTGTAACTGATAAGTCCAATGCGGGACAGGCATACACAGTCACAGCAGTTGCAGCGGAAAGTTCGGCCTGGGATATATATATATATATATATACATGGAGAGAGAGATTGACGTCAACATACTCAGCATCGACACTCTGTTTCATGTCTAAACACAATATTTAGACAATGGGTGAAGAAGATATATCCTGAAGATCACGTTTAAGGACTTCAATATTTACATGCGCACTATGCCTGATATTGAGCGCGTTGCTTGTTTTTGATTTTGCCGATTGCACAATATAGTAAGGTCAGACGGACACTTTCTGTGAGAAAAAGAGTTGCATGACGCAATTCATTCCTCTAGAAATTTAGAAACTGCATGCTGTACTGTTTGGGAGTCAGGCCGGAAGTTCCAGTACGAGAATTGCATTGCAGGGGATTCGAAAAGGTTTGGATGATATATCCAGTCAAAATTATGTTTTTTGGAATGATCACTAGTGATGGCGCTGTTATGTTTCCATTCATTTCCTCCAGTTCCTCAGACGTAACACGGAGTTCTACATCAAGTGCCTTGAGGAGATAGTGATACACTGAGTCAAAGTGGCTGCTGGAAGACCCTATCTGTCAACAGGGCTTTACACTATGCTATACAAGAAGGCGAACTCAGTTCTGTTAGACAATTTCGGTGACCACTTCACCCCTTACATCTGACCGCCTAACTCCCCAGTCAGTAACCCCCTTGATTATGTGTGGGGCGCAGTTGAGCGAGAGACGAATAAATCTTCTTGTAATACCAAAAATGAACTGAAGGCAAGGATTATGGCAGCATTCGCCAACTCAAACAAGGAGACCGTGCAGAAAAGTTGCAGGAGATTCCCAAGTCGCCTGGAGACTGTGGTTGAAGCTAATGGCGATTTTAGTGAATAAATTTACTCTAGTATTTCAAGATATTGTCGCGCAATTTTGTCAAATATATCTGTAATATGATATGCCAGTGTTATTTTCATTTTGCGTAATGTAGACATTTTATCAATCGCACCCTATATATTAATCAATATTTCTACATTTAAATCGATTTCGCGTTCAATTGATAATAGGGTAAATATTATACATTGTTATAAATATGTGAAGTCTTAAATAATTGCCATATTTATCTAATTTGAAATGTTGGATTATTCTTTGAAGGAATGTATGGCCTACTCGAAACATCTTATCCAGCAAAAGTAGGAGACCGGGCAAAATTAATTAGTCAACCATTGAATAATAACAACGTCAAGTCTTGCTTTCAATTCTGGTATTCTATGAATGGTCTTCAAGTGGCATCCCTGAGCGTGTCTGTCAAATCTGCAAATAACGTCGAGACAACTTACTGGCGTCTTTCCGGAAACCAAGGACCTAATTGGCATCATGGGCAAGTACCACTTCCGGCTGCGAAGGAAGACTTCCAGGTATAATTTTGGCATAAAAGATTTGTAATTCAGTAGATATTAAAATGGATGTATTAATACTCTTGGAAAAGTCAGTCATGTTGAATTTTATTACATGACATCACTTACACATAAAATCGTTCATTTTTCCATATTCCTCTTAGGTTGTTTTGTTGTTACTTCCGAAAATACTATGGAGTCATTTTTCTTTTTTTATAGATTGTCATTGACGGCATTGTGGGAGGGAAGTTCGGTGATATTGCTGTTGATGATCTTTACGTGAGGGAGAATGGGTGTGGCTTTTCGCCAAGAAAAGCTGCTGTCTACATTCCTACCATGACGCCCCCGTTTGTCATAACGACCACAAATCCCCCAATCATTTCGAGTAAGTGTCAGTTGGGATTTCGATTGTTTTAATTATTTGAGGGAGCAATCATTGCCTCCAGAAAGAGAGGCTCGACATCCGTTCTAGATGATTTTCATTCCAACGTCTTGAAAGTCGCTGGCACAATGTTATCCAAGAAAACAGTTATCTTTTAAGAGGAACAAACCGTTTTATGAATAAATAATTTTTCTTCAACCTAAATTGTTTGAATTCTGAGATTAGATATTTTCATTATTAATTTTTTCCCAATCTTGAGCCTTGTTACCCATGATGCCACAGTTAGCGTACCAGCTAAAACCTCGCTCGTGAAAGACGTGATCAGAGTTAGATTTCGAGTTTGTGTCTCACCAGAAGCTTCTTTAATACCAAATTCACGCCGTTTATTTTAATAGTTGAAAAAGTGTCAATCAAGAAAGTTAATCATGAATTAAATATCTTGCGATTTCTTATTTATTGCAAATAAAGCTGAAAGTTAGACATGTCTGTTTTCTGCGCATAGAAATACTCTAAGTGTTGGATTAATTTCTTCTCAAAATACCGAACTCTTTGATTCTAAAAGTACTCATACACGACAAGAAATCGTAACAGAGGATCGACATCTGCATTCGGTAGCTTAATCTTATCTTGCCTACCAGAGTAGTGAAACTCGTTATCACAAGTTTACCAAGCAAACAATTGGAACAGACTGGTCTATAAATATTTTAAATTTTCAACCTTTAAATTCTGAGATTAGCAATTTTCTTTATTAAATTTTGACCAAAGTTGTTCCTTGTTTAACCACGATACTTCAGTGACCGAACAAGCTAAAGCGTCACCCATGTAAGACAAACTCTCAACTTATCAGGTTTATCACCCTATTGAATACTAAATTTATGTTGTATATTTTAACAGTCATTTACGTATCGACAAAGAAATTCGTGTTAGAAAGCAACAGTAAAATAAAGAAAAATTTAAAAAAAAATAAGCATTTTACAATTTTTCGTTTATTGCGTAGAACAGCTGAAAGTCTGTTTCCTTCAAATTCATTATGATTCTACAAGTGGTTATAAAAACGCAAACTCTTTTCACAAACGAAGAGACAAGGTTTCTTGTAAGCCAGCTGTGATGCCTCGTTAAATACAGAACGATGCCAGAATATTGTTTTTTTCTTCTTCTTTTTCTTCCTCAGGAGACAACACTTTTAATTGCACCTTTGAAAAAGGAACTTGTGGATGGGCTCAAAGTAGCGCCGATGATTTTGATTGGACAAGAAATCAAGGCTACACTCCATCCAAAGAGACTGGACCCCAAGGCGATCACACAACTGGGCGTAAGTAATCTCATTACACGGATAGTTGTCCTGTATTAATAAACAGGCAAACACAATTATTTCGCTATATGAAACGCTCAAAAAAATTTCAGTATCCCTTGAAACGAAGAGAAAATCTATTAGTTAAATTCTTAATGTTGTATTCAACAAGATGGATTCCGAAATAATTTCCGTAAATTGCGGTGTATAAGTAGTCTACCTCAAGATTTTAACTCAAACTTCTGAGTTGGGCAGGTACTTACCGTGTAGTCCAACCCCATACATACGGTAGGATACCAATGGTCCAAAACTATGGCTTACCGGTAAATGAAGTTAGGCTTTAGTGTACGATAAACTACGTAGGTTCTCACCATTTACCTGTATACTGAAACACTGACCGTAATATATTTCTATATGCGTTGCATAGGAAACAACCTACAACATACATCAGTAGGCATCGTATATTCAATTGGTATAACTTCTTTTTCTTTTTATGTGCCATGTCCTTTCAGGATGTAGGCGTTCATGGCCCTCCACCTCCTCTATCCCTTGCAGCTCTCAGCAAGCTCCTTCCATCTGCTTCCTCCCCCAGACCACGTCCTGTCATCTATTGCTCAAGCTCTTCAGGTATGTCACGCGCTGCTTTCCCTTGTCTCTCTTTCTCTCTATTTGACCTGTGAGAATCACGTTCTCTAGTCCTCCTTCCTCATTATGTGTCCCAGAAACTTCGGCTGCATTCTTTCTGATGTTAAGTATAAGCTTTGTCCTTGTTTGTAACCTCTCTAAGATCTCATCGTTGCTCACATGCTCGGTCCATGAAATCCTAAGTAACTTTCTGTAGAACCACATCTCCGTCGCCTCGAGTCTCTTCTTCATCTTTGAGGAAATCATCCAACATTCGCTTTCGTAAAATAGAACAGAAAGAAATATCAGCGTTAGGAATGTGTCCTTGGCCATCCCAGAATGTCTGCGGATCTCAGAGTCGCACTTACCGTCCTCTGTCAAGATGCTTCGTGTATCAGTCATGTATCGAAAGATACATGATCGCCTAAGCGTGTATCACGCATGGCACATAACCTTTTAGACCAGCGTTTCTCAACTGCTGCGCCCAAGTGCACTATTACGCCCTGAAAGTTAGCTATGTTCGACTCGAGTTAGCAGTAATTTATGAATTACTTTTGTATTAAAAAATACACTTTATTTTTAAAAGCTAGAGGCTCCAAGAAATGTAATGTCTTAAAAATAAATGCTTATTTCAAGAGACTTCTTTATTTTTTTCAAATATCATGACTAATGTTCCCTTGTTAAAACTTAAAGAGTGTCCCGAAGTTTTTATTCTACAAATGGGCCATGAAAGGGGGTTGCGAAACAATGTCGTAGACAGATTGCCAACCAAGGCTAACAATCTCTGTCTACCCCTTGACGCTAAAGTAGTCATTTATTTTTGCTGGTAATCAGACGAACCGTAAATGTTCCCATCAGTACTTAGTTCTTATTCGTCAGTTTCCCGTACGATCACCGAAGTTAAGCAACGTCGATCCTGATCAGTAACTAGATGGATGATCACTTTGGAATACTTGTATGTGCGTATGGTGCAATAAATAATGGATCAGAATTCTTAATCGGAGAGCCGAGTTCCATTTCCGGTTCGGTTCATTATATTAGGTTGGTGCAAAAATAATGTCGGTTTTTGACGTATTTTTTAACGTCAAACAGCGACATTATTTTTGCACCAACCTCATATTAACTTATGCGCAAATGCCTTTGGGAAAGCTATGAATCCCCTTCTTTCCCCCAAAACTTTGGGTTAATTAGTAGAACTTGAGGAGGCACTTGAAGTAATGGATAGTGGCTCAGATTGAAGAATCGGAGAGCCGAGTTTGAATTCCGGTCGAATCCATTTCATTCACTTACGTGTTAATACACTTGGGAAAGGTATAAATCCTCTTCTTCTCCTCCCCCCAGCTATGGGTAAATAGCAGGACAGACCGGGTTCTATAGCCTTGGCTGGCAACTGGTTTACCGCAGAAAGAAGTGGCAACCAACTGCGGTAAAAATCTGCCTCGTCAGTCATATATCCAAAGATACATGATCGTCGAAGCGTGTATCACGCATGACACATAACTGACTGATTAAAACTTGTATCAGTAAATGATTATCATCTCCAAAAATTATTATAATGTAAGAGTATTCTTTGGCCTTAAATAACTTGCAAAGGGTTGATAGTTCGTAAAATTAACCTCTTATTTTGCTATGCTTTACTTTTATTCTAGGTGGCTATTATATGTATTTAGAAGCATCTGGCAATCGACATTCAAAAAATGCTAAGCTGATATTCATTGGAAATAATATGATTCCTGGGATGAAATGTATGCGATTTTGGTACAGTATGCGCGGTTCCAATGTTGGTACTCTCAATATTTACATCATCACCGAAACCAACGACCAGTTAGCAATATGGACAAAATCAGGAACTCAAGGACCCACATGGAATTTGGGAAAAGTTGAATTCAATGTCACAGCCACGTTTAAGGTTAGTACAAAAGAAATATTTTTTTTTAAATTATTGAAGACATGTTAATTTTGGACAAGATTATTTCTACATATGAATTTGAAAACTGTGGCTTATCTCTTTAAGTGTCAGTGCTCGACATAAACCAAATCATCTGAAGTCAATTCTGTTACGCTTAACACAATAAGCAATAATTGTGTTACAAAAGTCGTGGTCGAGCCTAAGTCACCAGGTACACGGATTCGGGGAATCAAAATAGAGCCGGTATATACATTTAACTAATAGGGTATTATCCTAATAGACGATGGAAAAGCAAAAATAGCGAACATATCTTCCGGATATCTTGTTTGTTTTTAAGAAATTGTCGGATATTATATGGATTAATGCCATGAAAGAGTTCTTTCGTGTTGCTTGTTTGTTTGACTGATTTTATTTAGCAGCATATCAACCTTTATGGCTTATTTAATGCCGAAATCTACATTTTAAAAACTACAGATAAAATGTATTGTTGGTCATTTTGCTATAAAATGTATTGTTGGTCATTTTGCTATAAAATGTATTGTTGGTCATTTTGCTATAAAATGTATTGTTGGTCATTTTGCTATAAAATGTATTGTTGGCCATTTTGCTATAAAATGTATTGTTGGTCATTTTGCTATAAAATGTATTGTTGGTCATTTTGCTATAAAATGTATTGTTGGCCATTTTGCTATAAAATGTATTGTTGGCCATTTTGCTATAAAATGTATTGTTGGTCATTTTGCTATAAAATGTATTGTTGGTCATTTTGCTATAAAATGTATTGTTGGTCATTTTGCTATAAAATGTATTGTTGGTAATTCTGATTTTAAAATTTATTGTTGGTATTTTACTATAAAAATATATCTTTATTCTATTATATTCTTTTGTTTTTATTTGGGAAATCAATATTTAACCATAGCTGGGACCCTAACAGTGCTGACACGCCGGGTCAGGGTGGACCTGGACAAAGCAATCTTGTTGCCAGTCTAGTACTGCGTTTAAATTCATAAATTTTATACCATAGACCATAGAGAAAAATTTATCAGAACAATTACATTGAAAGTATTTATACAAAAGACATGGGGAAGCTAGATGACTGAAGCCAGAACCAATTACAGAGACACTGGATTTAAAAATTAATATTCAGAACACAGCATTCCGATATTTATTAAACCTTTTAAAATAAAATATGCTGTTAGGTCGAAAGTGTTCAATGAATTTACGCACATGAAGCGCCTTCCATTCTATACAATTAAAGAAAACCCTTGTATAGGATTTATCTCCCTTGTGTAGATTTGGCAAATAAGGAATAACGCCAACAAAATTATTGCAATAATTCTTCAAATATTCTTACATTTGAAAATAACCGAGAAATCCCCGAACACGTTAATAAATTTGCGAGAAGACACGTATTATTATATTTACTATCTTATTAAATTTATTTTTTCTCTTTTCAAAATCCAGGTCGTTATTGAAGGGTTCAAAGATCATAACTTTTTGGGAGACATTGCTATCGATGACATCACCTTACAAAATGGGTTGTGCAAAGGTTTGTACGTTCAAAATTATTTAAAATCAAAAAACATTGAAACAAGAGTAAATTTTCCCTTATCAATAGCTTTGTTTTTGTGCACGTGAACTGTTCTTATCTCGGAGGCCATATTTGCTCACAAAGTGTAATGTGTGACGAAAAATAAACGCAAGTGTAAAACTGTATTCGGATATTTGGGGGAAAAGAATACAGACCAGTATTTTCGGAGAGAGAATATCGAGGTGTACTTTGTAGCTGAAATTATAGGCATGCGTTTTTTGAGGGGGTGGGGAAATAGACCTGGGTTTCCCACAAACGAATTCGGGAGGTCAGGGTCCCCACAGACGTCAGAGCCCAGAGCATTCCCTCTCAAACAGACACCAGAGGCCGGGGTCTCCCACCAGCCGGAATCCAGAGACCCGGGTCTCCCACCAGCCGGAATCCAGAGACCCGGGTCTCCCACCAGCCGGAATCCAGAGACCCGGGTCTCCCACCAGACGGAATCCAGTGACTGGGACTTGATACCCCCACAAACAGACGCCAGGAGCCGGGGTCACCGAACGGATACCAGAGGTTGGAATTTCCCCCCAAAACAGACGCTAGAGGCCGGGGTTCCCCCAGGGATACCAGAGACTGAGATCGCCGAACGGATACCAGAGGCCGGGGTTTCTCCAAACAGATACCCGTGGCCGATGCTTTTTGAAGGCAACACGCATCTACTTTCCAAGAAGCATCTGTGCTATAATAACAAGTGGTACGTAAGACAGAATCCCTGATCTTCGAGCTTAAAGAGATCATTGGTAGATATAATAGCGCCTCCTTAAATTGCAACGCATTGGGGGTTGTGTTTGGTAGCTTAGTAACCAAGGACAAGAAATTTCCGATTTTGAATATAAGTGTCCAATTTGTTCCGTTTTCCTTAAGTCTTATTTTCGTAAGCGCTTTCTGTAGACGTAAATTTTGTCGGAAGCAAGATTGGGGGAAACAGCGTGTGGATTATCTTAAAAGCTTTTGGAATTGGATACCAAAACAGATAAAAGGACGGATAGACAAACATTGCTTAGAGCTACAAAGGATGTGAAATTGTAGAGAATCCTGGCTGTGCACGTCCTGAAGAGACACAGAAGATAAAAGAAATCGCAGATTTTTATGGAAAAATGCAACGTTCTAAGTTGACATGTAAGCAATTCACAACAGGTACTATACGTTTCAGCTCCGCCACCCGAAGACAACCATTAGATCTAACGCTTCACAATTTAGCAGGCACGGTGAATAAACGGATAGAGGCTCGGAGTGAGGAATCGGAGAGATCGAATTCCAATCGAATCCATTACATTCACTTACGTGCTAATACCTTTGGGAAAGATATGAATCATCTTCTTCTTCCATTAGCTATGGATAAATAGCAGGACAGACCGGATTCTGTACCCTTGGATGGCAACTGGTCTACTGCGGAAAGAAATGGAAATCTACTGCGGGAAAAGATTTGCCTCGTTAGTCATGTATCGAAAGATACATGATCGCCTAAAGGCGTGTATCATGCATGGCACATAACTAACGGACTATACGTTTCAGTTTTATTATTTTATCATCTTATAAAGAATCCTTTCAGATACTTTTCAAATGTTCTATATGCAGCAACATAACTTGATCTAAAAACGTCATGTTGGTATGACCAAAGAACAAGAATACGTTGGTGATAAACATGGTCGAAAGAAGGCAAAGCATGTCATCGTCAGATGAATGCAGCAAACGCCAAAAATAAGTGGCTTTCATTGTTAAATATGAAGAGCAACCAGCAGTTCAAATTGATCAATAAAGAAGTTAGTGAACGCTATTTAGTCTACATTTCTACTTTTTAATGTGGTTTTAATAAAGCGAAAACTTAAAACTACTATAACAAAAAAATAGTGATATTTTTCGATGCTCTTAAACAGAAGATCACGCGCCTCGTAAAAAGGATTTTAATGCTTTTTTTTTTAACCATTTCACCCGAAGCAAGACAATAAAAGGAAGAGGTTAATGTGAGAATAATATAATAAAAAGAAAAAAAAAACATTATTAAAGGAGTGATTAATAAAAGAACGGGAATTTAAAAATACAGAAGAAAACGATTGACATTGCATTTAAATTTTTAAAGATCAAAGTTGACTGGAAAGCAAGAGGCCGGAAGAGAATTCCCCAATCAAGAAGTGCGAGAGAAGAAACTGTTAGAGATGACTTATTTGTGTTAAATTATTTTATTCTAATATATTTATTTGCCGAAAAATGCGTAAAGAAATATTTAAGTAAAACCATTTAAAAAAAGAAGAAGATGAAAATGATAATGTTTTTATTAAATATATGCTTTTTATCTTCAAAATTGCATAAAAATATTTTAAGCTTCCTCTCAATGAAATTATTTTGAACAGAACCTTACGGAGACTGTGACTTTGAAACACAAGATATCTGTGGTTTTCACAAGGACTCCACTGCCGATTTCTTCTGGGTTCGAAGCAAGGGAAAAACGATTACCCAGGACACTGGACCTAAATTTGATCACACTTATAGGACTGAATCAGGTAAAGTTATTTTTATCTATTTCTCTTCCTCTCTTTAATTTGATCTTTAACTAATTTACTTGCAGAATTTAAATTACGATTTTCGCCAAAAGTAGATGGCACTTTTAGACTCAAGATACAGAAGCAAATAATAATAAGATTAGGTTGGTGCAAGAATAATGTCGTTTTCTCAGATATGTTACTATGTGAGAAAACGGCATTATTTTTGCATCAACCTAATAACAAGAATGCGGATAATATTTACTTAATTTTACTTAATCCGAATTAACTCTTGAAAAGCAAGCAATGGTGAATTCAGATTAATCGAGGTTGCCGGTCTTTTCTTATATGAACTGGACATAGAAAAACTCAGAATAGTTTCCACTAGCCATACGGAAGCGGACCAAATGCTATAACACTATCAGGTAAATGAAATTTTGAAATCAATGGAGAGAAGTAAAATCATTTTTCCCTTTTACTATTTTTACATGCTGAATTTTTCAACTTTTAGCTATCACTCTTTACACAGACCATTTTATTTCAGTGTATTTCCTGAGATCAATAGTAGCGAAGATAGGAGTCACGAATAACCAATGACATTAGCACATTATCCATGACTCCACTGCAAGTTGAATTTACATCGAACTTTTTCATATATATCTATGAGTGTGTGTGTGTGTGTGTGTGTATATATATGTATGTATATATGTATATATATATATATATATATATATATATATATATATATATATAAAAGGCAGGATGCGTGTGTGTGTAACGAATGCACGGACGCAATTTTCGACGGATTTGAACCAAAATTTACATACACATGCTCCAAGTTAGCGGGAAGGCCAAGACCGACTATGCATTTCCCAACTCCCATTGATAGTAGAAATAATCGATTTTTTCATGCTTCTACGGAAATTTTCATGTAGTTTTCGGCCATTTTCTACTGTTCAGAATGAGAGCCTATAGCTGGCTGCCATGAATAGGCAGGAAGATTCTATTGGCCATCGTGAGAGCCAACAGCTGACTGACACGAATGTTAACTAGCATGCAAAAAAAATCGATAGCTGCATTCGTCACAAGTGGGAAAAATACTTCAATTGGCTCATTCGCTTGCTTAAACTCAACGTTGATTCTGATTCCGCAGAACTGGGAATGGGTGTGAAAAAGTATTTGTTGTTAACATTCTTTTTTCAATCGGTTTTTCCAGTTACGAGTCCTTTTTTAAAGATGATCTTTTTGTGTTCATTTTGTTTAGTTCTTTTTTCGTAACAGATTTAATGTTTAGTATAGAGCTTAGAAAAAATTCGCAGTGTGAGATAGGCAAGAAGTAAGGCATGTAGCAACATCAGCACGGCAAAGGGCACTCCTTTAAAGGCAAGAAAGGGCAAAAATATTTTAAGTTAAGTGATAGCGATTGCTGTATGAGTCATACGATTTTTGAATCAAGCACGGGCAACGCCGGGCCATGCTGCTAGTATATGTGTGTGTGTGCGCGCGAGCGCATATGTATGTGCATGTGTGTATATATGTATGTATTTGTTTATATATGTGTGTGTATATATGTGTGTGTGTGCATATATATGTGTATGTATATATCTGTATATATATGTGTATGTTTATATATATATATGTATGTATATATATATATATATATATATATGCGTGTGTGTGTGTATACATATATGGGTATAAGAAATAACTAATTTTTCTCTTATAATTAATTTCTTAATCAAGCTAACGTCTCTCATAGTGAAGTAAATAAGTCAAATTTAACAACGATCAAACCCTCTTTAATACTTATCATATTTGAGACGAATGTCAAATATTTGAAAATGTCTCTTCTTTTGAATTTAAACAATATCTTTAAAAATACATCTGCTTAAAACGAAGGAATTTATTTTGGAGGCGGATGAGTTGGGTTTTATTTGGAAAATATTTAAAAGTTGCCAAGAGATGCAGACGTTTTTCTCTTCTTCGTTTCTTTCAGGCCATTATATGTATATCGAATCTTCATATCCACGGAAACCAAACGATACGGCTAGGTTGATATCACCAGTTTACAAAGCAATTCCCGACGAACACTGTCTCCAATTCTACTACAATATGTACGGGGCGGACGTGGGAGCGCTCAATGTAAAGGTAACATAAATTCCAATTTTTATCCGGATTTTAGTACTATTCATCATGAAGATACGCCAGTATTGAAATATTTACAAGGGAAACTAATTAGATTCACATTTTTTTTTTCTCAACATGTCGGCTTCATTAGATCAGGAAGAGCCCAAAACGAGCACCGGTGTATTATTACAATAAGATAACCCAAATTTGTAATTACAGTCGACTGGTGCACCTGATTATCGCGGCATTAGAACCTTTAAAAAATCGTATATAATTTGTAATCGTTCCTTTCATTATTTATTTCACAATGTCACCTAATTGGACCAGCAGATTGCTTTCTCTTCGTCATTGTTCACACCCCATACTTTTAATCAAGAAATATTTGCTGTGTATTTCTTGTGAACAGCCTTTGAGAGTATAGTTCCAATGATGTGTGCCATCTTCTATGTGCAGTGTCGCTTCAGGACATTGGCAATCATGGCTCTTACCAATTTTCTATCCTTTTCAGCTCTTAATAGATTTTGTCTTTTTGTTTTTTCTCCTAAAACTTGTTTCCCCATCCATTTACTTAAAATTCCTAGGTAGGTTATGCGTTGTTTTCTCTGTCCCTCTTGCCATGAATATGTCCTGTGAGTATCAAATTTTCTATTCCTTCTTTCCTGATTTTTATTAATGCTGATTAATATTTCAGTTATTTTAGTTTATGAAAAATTTTACATTAATAATAATAATAATAATAAATTTAATAACGTTTACTCACTTTCATTTGTTAGACATTGAATTGTGGCACTTGGGGTCCTCCATAGCTTGCCGAGACTTTTCGGCTAACCTGATGAATATTTATGAGCGTTCTTAAATTTTAAAAATTTGCAAAACCAATAGCATTTTTAACCTTGTATATTAATGCTTGTTACAAAATAAAATCTTTGCATTTGCCTTGAGGAAGTCCCTGTGAGGACAAAACGCCTTGGCTAAGTTTTCCTTTTTTGTCTTTATTCATATTGTCCTTTTACATATATATATAGAGAGATATATAATTAAAGTATATAAACATTTATTATGAATTTAAGAAAAATATTATCTCCGAATACCTGTGAAAGTGCTTCCGTTATGATAAACCACCACAAAATAAGTGTGATTTTTAAAAATCACAAAATTAGAAAACAAATATGTAGTGATTTTCAAAGCGTAGGCCGAAAGTAAGGTGAACCCAGTGAGGATCGAACTCACTCGTAATTGTTCTTGCGAGACAAGCTTGCTAACCATTACACCATCTCCAAGTGCCCTAGTGATTTTCCAAGCGTAGCTTGGATGTGGCACAAGGCCGAAAGTAAAGGGCACCCAGTGAGGATTGAACTCACTAACAGTCATAATTGTTCTAGCGAGACAAGCTTGTTAACCATTACACCACCTCGAGGTGCCCAAGAACAAATATGTATAACGTAAGCATAGTTTCAAACTTAACACTTAACAACAGACCAGTTCTGATAAGTCAGTGATCGATTTGTGACTGTATTCATATTATGAACAGCTTCCTAGTTTTAAAATCGTTTAAAAAGAAATCATTATTTTTCGATTCAAAAAATAATCGTCACTTGAATGAAGTCTAATGAATTCTAATATACAAAAATTATCCCCCGGAAATCTTTATTTTTTACTCGTGAACCAGTCTATTTACCTAGAAATCAGGATTTCTTTGGTACCAAAGAAAAGAATACTGAGCTTTTACGTGACATCTGTCCTTCTTTACGCCAAAGATGAAGAAGAGACTCGAGGCGACGGAGATGTGGTTTTACAGAAAGATGCTAAGGATATCATGGACCAAGCATGTGAGCAAAGATGAGATCTTAGAGAGGTTGCAAACAAGGAGTAGGCTTATAATTAATATCAGAAAGAGGCAGCTGAAGTTTCTGGGGCGCATAATAAGGAAGGGGGTCCTGGAAAATCTAATACTCACGGGTCGAATAGAAGGAAAGAGAGACAAGTTAAAACAACGCATGACATAGCGGCTTTATGTAAATAGATGACAGAACGTGGTCTGGGGAGGTAGCAGAGGAACTTGTTGAGAGCTGCAAGGGATAGAGGCCGGTTGAGAGCCATGATAGCCTACGTCCTGAAAGGAAACGGCACATAGAACGAAAAAGAAGCAACTATTGCCGCGTTACTACCCCTTTTTATCGTTGTGATACTTGTTCTGTCATTGTTGCTGTTGTGAGTTCCACTCCCGTTAGGTCGTAAGAATAGAGCACACAGTGAGGATACAACTCATTACTCGATCGAAATTGATGTAGCAGTTAAACTAAGCTTAATACGCTATTTTGGGTTCAGTTCGAAATTCTGGCAATACCATCCGAATTATTCAAACACAGAAAGAAGGCCAGACGAAACACTGGCTTTTTGCGGGGTGAGGTAGAAGAGTACAACCCTTCCGATAAATCAGGGTCTAATGAAGAATAACGAAAATACATCATCTGAAAGTTTATTTAATTCCAGACGACTACGAGATTAAGCATGTTATCTTGTCGTAAATTTTCATTTATGTATATTTCAATAGTTTCGTCATTTTTAAAACAGGTCCGCATTCACAACTCGGACAATACAACTTACGATACAGATAATTACCTTCAAATCGTCGGTGAACAAGGAGCAAATTGGAAACTTGCACAGATGGAATTGCCAAAACTTGTAACCGAAAATCCCTATCAGGTAACATTCTTTATGAATTCTTACTAAAGTTAGAATATGGTAGTTGTAATAGTTGTAACCGATTCCTCATAAGGAGACAATCAATATTCATTGACCGAGTAACCAGTTCAAGCCTCGGTTGAAATATGTAACATCTTGTCTTAAAACAGTCTTTCAGGAAAATCGTTCCAGTATTGATAAGTTTCCTTCCTTGCCTTTTGTATGAAGTAGTGTGGAAAGTCAGCATCTCTATTGTGTCAATATTTTCTTTTCGTGTTACATGTGCCATACAAGTACTGGAGAGATGTGGCCCATTATCCAGTACAGTTCTTAGTGATTGTGTAGCGACAGTCTTTGTGCTTAAATGAAGGGTTATCCACGTCGAGTCTGACACGTTTCACTCGTTCGAAGCCATTTTTGACCATCGATTTGAGAACTCGGGCTTCGAACACTTATGTCAGCAGAAAATACGCAAACACCTCGTCCACAAACCAGGCTAGAGTCGTTTATAAGATTAGCCTACTCTAATGGTTCTTAAAGTGTCTAAAGCTAGGGTCTCTTTTCGGATATTTACGCGGACTGTCACCATTTATATTAAAATTGCACTGGTAAATGGAGCACAGTTAACGCAACAGAGTTAATGTCGAGTGGTTTGTTGAATGCATCTGTAGCGTAGCGGTTATCGGCGTTGAAAGTGGAATCACAGTGTCTAGTTCAAATTCCGGTGGAGTTAATGGCATTCACTTTCATTCAAATACCCTTGAATCTACCCCTTTTGCCTCAGCTATAGATTACATGACACAGCAGACGGAGCTCTTGGTTAGTAACCAGGCTAAGAGAAGGAAAACTGTATTCAAAACTAGTACACTATTTGTTTTATTGATTGATTTGTTTTACGGTTTGTCAACCTTTTGTAGGTTATTTAAATTCAGAAAATATTTTTAAATAATAATGATTTCATGATAGAATTCCAGCTAATTGACCCATAGCTGTCGGAAAACAGGTGGATTTATACCTATTTATTTCCCAATGGGTATTTGTACCTAAGTCAACATAATAAACCCATTACACCACCCAAACTTAGAGCAAGCTGGTATTTCCAAGCGGTCTCCCATTGAGGTACTGACCGGGCAGTGTCTACCGTACGGGAACCGGTGTTTTAACGTGATTTGACCTTAATCCCAAACCTACTTAGCGTGTTGGGGTTGTAGCCATATTCTAATTAATTCATAAGTTGTGAGAGAAGAGATGCAGCCACAGATTTCCAAAAGGGTATCTGTGTGCAAATGAACGCAACGAACTCGGCTAGATTTTGAACTCGGCACACCAAACCCACTCTTCGCGCATCCAATAAATTCGTGTGTGTTGTAAATACTTAAATATATGAAATTTGGTACTAAATTTTGTTATATTTCTTTTGCAGCTGATATTCGAAGGTGTCATTGGGAAAGGCTACAAAGGAGACATTGCTCTTGACGACGTCATCATTAACGCTGAACACTGTGAAATCGGAGGTAAATTTTTTATTCTCTATTTTGCAAATTCCTCACAAGTGGAGGGAAAACAGGATGCAACATAAACGCGGTTCTACAGTATGCTGAGAATTCCATGGACAGAGCGTGTAAAAAACGAAGACGTCTTTGTGGAAAAAAGGGATCAAAGAGAGACGCTTATGCGGTTATCGAAAAGAGAGACGCTTATGCGGTTACCGTAAAGAGATGCTTATGCGGTTACCGTAAAGAGAGAGGCTTATGCGGTTACAGTAACGAGGGACGCTTATGCACATACAGGATAGAGAGACGCTTATGCGCATACAGGATAGAGGGACGCTTATGCGCATACAGGATAGAGGGACGCTTATTCGCATACCGAAAAGAGAGACGCTTATGCGCATACAGGATAGAGGGACGCTTATGTGCATACAGGAAAGAGAGACGCTTATGCACATACTGGAAAGAGAGACTCTTATGCGCATACAGGATAGAGGGACGCTTATGCACATACAGGAAAAAGAGACGCTTATGCACATACTGGAAAGAGAGACGCTTATGCGCATACAGGATAGAGGGACGCTTATGCGCTTACCGGAAAGAGAGACGCTTATGCGCATACAGGATAGAGGGACGCTTATGCTCATACAGGAAAGAGAGACGCTTATGCGCATACAGGATAGAGGGACGCTTATGCGCATACAGGAAAGAGAGACGCTTATGCGCATACTGGAAAGAGAGACGCTTATGCACATACTGGAAAGAGAGACGCTTATGCGCATACAGGATAGAGGGACGCTTATGCGCATACCGGATAGAGGGACGCTTATGCGCATACCGGAAAGAGGGACGCTTATGCGCATACAGGAAAGAGAGACGCTTATGCACATACTGGAAAGAGAGACTCTTATGCGCATACAGGATAGAGGGACGCTTATGCGCTTACCGGAAAGAGAAACGCTTATACAAACCCAAAAGAGAGACACATACTTAAAACGAAGTGAGAGCTGATATTTTTGGGACATCCAATGAGGAAAAAAGCTTGGAGAATTTTACACTCACAGAACATATTGAAGACAAAAGCGACTGGAGAAGACAATGGACTGCCTACCTAGCGAGCCTTTATGAATGGTTGAAGGAACGGGAGGTGAGAGGAATGACAAAGGGACAAACATTGTTTAGAGTTACAAGGTATAGGAGATTGTGTAGAGCCATGATCGCCCATGTCTTGAAAAGACCCGGCATATAGATTTTGTAGATATAGCGTCCTTCATGTTAAAGAAAATCAAGTTTTAATGATACCAGTCGTCTATTTGTTTTTTTTTCAAAACATGTCCCTGCAGGACGTGGGCGATCATGGCTTTCCTTTATTAATTGCGAATTATCATGCGTTCTTGGGAAAGAGTCCAGTAGTTTCCCGTTGCCGTCTCCACTTTTTGCAATTCATTGTTTTCTTTCTCAGACGAGTTATCGCCCAAAGCTAGAGAGCACAGACTACCCTGTGACTTAATCCATAGCCGGAAGTAGATAAAAGATTGATTTCTACAAGCGAAGGCAATAAACTAGCCCGAAATCTGAACTCGGCTCACCGGTTTCAATTTCTGGTTTGATATCTGTTACACCGCCTGCGCATCCACACTAGTCGATATATTTTAATTCTTTTGTTGTATCTTTAGTTTTATAAGCAAAGGCAATTTTTAATCATAAAGCTAAATTGATTAATTTTACATATACCGGGATATTCAAGATATCCAGCTGATGGACAATGCCAATTTTAACCTGGGTATGGTATATGTATGCCAGAAGGTAGTATATATTTAAGTCCTTTATATATCGGAAGACACATTGGGATAGCCAAAGATGCCTTCCAAAAGCTAAGCTGAGTACTAAGAAATAGAAAAATTTCGTTACAAACAAGGAAATGAGTACTAAATGAAAATAGTACTAAAGTGTTATATGTGCTCCTGGATGGCAGTGAGTGCTGGGCAATCTCCCTAAAGAGGAAGAAGAGACTTAAAGCAACAAAAATGTGGTTCTACTAAAAGATGCTGAGGATACCATGGACCAACAACGACGAAGTTTTAAACGACGAAGTTTTAAACAAAATCGAAACAAATAAAAACTTATACTTATCAGGAAGAGATAGTTGCGGTTTCTAGGGCACATAATGATGTAGTGAGGCTTGGAAAATTTGATACTCACAAGACAGGTCAATGATGAGAGACAGGAAAACAACGCATAACATATTTAGTGTGCTTGAGTAAATGGATGGCGGAACAGGGTTTAGGAGTATTAAGACAAAATTTATGAAGAGCTCCAAGGGGTAGGAAGTTGAGGAGAGCCATTATCGCCTAAGTTCTAAGGAGACACGCACATAAAGAAGATGTAAATAATTATTGGCTAATTATATAGTCTAATTTCCTAATTCTTCTCTCGAGAGAAACAAATTGTTTCGAAATGGAGCATTTGATATGACAATGGCCCAAGCCATTAACCTTTTTAATAGGCACGGTTTTGTATGTAGCGTAACGGATTTCTATTTCTTTAACAGGTGACTGTGATTTTGATTATGGTCGATGTACTTGGGTGAACGCTCATGAAGGAGACGACTTTGATTGGATGGTTGGGTCAGGCGCAACCTCAACTCCAGAGACAGGTCCAGTGATTGACCACACTATACGAAAAGCAACTGGTATGAGCTCACATGCTTTTATGTAGTTAGCAAGTTCTTAAATGGATAAGTACATCACACACACACACACACGTGCACGCACACGCGCGCGCATATATATATATATATATATATATATATATATATATATATATATATTAGAAATTTCACGTTGCTTTTTATATGTAGATTTAATATTAAAAAAAACAACAAAAATGATAATATTGTTTTAAGACTAATAATATTTATTTTATATTAGTAAGTCTTTTGACTAAATGGAAGCATGACGAGAAGTCGGAATTTTCGGACATCCCTGTGTCCTTTATCAGCGAGACAAGAAATAAAAAATGAGGTGGGACACTTTTCAGTTGGGGGGGGGAATCTGTTGATTTTTCTCTTCCATGCTTTTAAAGAATGCCTTTGCTCCATCTTTTATCAATCCTATTCGTGTAAGGATCCTCTCTGGTGTAAAAGAATTATGTAAATACAGTTATTGTACATATTCTTAAGAATATATATTCTTAATTTATCTAATACATCCACTTCTTAGGTAGGGATTTAATGACTAACGCGGGTTTTATCTTAGCAAATTACTTTTCGTAGGCAACCAAAGATTATTTTTTTTGCTGTACTCTGTACATTTGTCGTTCTATTTGTATAAAGTTATTGTTCAAGACTTTAGTTCGCTTGTTAAGTAGAAAAGTTACGATATTCATTGTTAATATAAAATGGACACAACTTAGCAGCAAAGTTTGTTTTCGTGTTGACTTCTGATGATGTTCTTTGCATAATTTCGAATCAAACTTTTTCTTTCTAATGTTGATGCTTCTGTTCACAAGTCGGTCTGTTTGAAAGGGAAGTTCTCACTGTATCTAAAGAAAGGGCACATGGCACAGTGGATAAAGGCGTTAGTCAGATCCATTGACAGGACCCAAAGAGTCTGAGTTCAATACCCGGTTAAGGCAGTGGAGAACTTGCAGAGGAGAATTAACAGGAGATAACTGACAACTGACTTCCATTAGACATGTCACGTGGAACTAGAACAGTCTACCCCAGTGAGCGAAATAAAGGGTTCAGTTCGACATTCCAACCACCAGAAGAAGGCCGGAGCGTACAACGTCCGAAACGTTGTAATAAAAATGGCGACAAAGATGATGACAATAGTCCGAATAATGTAACTAGTATAAATTTTACTTATTTAAAAATCCCGAGACATTTACTTACAGTCAGATAATTACTTTTGAGGAGAGTTTGTCTACGTTCGTAAGTAATGTCATAGTTACCGAAGTTTTTATCATTATTATTATTATTTGCCTTTCACATTTTTAAGCACAGAAATTATTTCACTCGTTCATACATCAGGAATGTCATCACTATTTTCCTAGTGTCTTAAGCCGGAAGTTTTATTTGCTAAGCACCCATACTTGCAAAATGCTTTCAAGTCATTTTTAAGATCTTGTTCCAGAAGGCTGAAGAAAAATGTGTGATCGGAGTATTAGAGAGAACTTCACTGTCAATTCTCTCATGAGATATATATATATATATATATATATATATATATATATATATATATATCATTTCGCACACACTAAGCAAGGTGATAATGGTACTAGGACGTAAAACGGAGAGACCTAATTGACAATTTAGTTGTACGCTTAAATTCATGCAAATAGAAAAGCTCATTGAAAGTGTTGCCATGAAAATATTTGTAGAAAAGACAGAGGGCAAGTCACGTTAGTGATAAAGTCACTGAAGTCGAGATGTTATATATATATATATATATATATATATATATATATATATATATATATATATACTGATTATATGTTATTTTTATAGATATAATGTATTTAAGAAAATGCTGTTTTTAATTAAGCAATATTATATTTATTAGCCTCAATGTTCGAGAAATTTCGTAGAAAATAGGCTTTCTCTTAACAGTTAACCCAAATGAGAACCGTCATATAGTCTGGCGTGCTGTTGTCATTCTGCCACAGAGAAACGTCTGGTTAGCAAAGTCCGAATAACTGTTTATAAACACACACCTTCGACGATTTTTCTCGAACGATCATTTCTTCTCACGAAATATATCTTAACATAAACAAAATGGATTACGTCCGACAATTATTTAACATGGTTTCTGTTTATACGCTATGTTTATAGATAAAATTTATGTAAGTAAAAGCTCTGTTTTTAATATACTGTATCTATAAATATAACATATAAACAGAAGATATTTTAAATAATTGTCTGACTTAATCGATTTCATAACATATATAAAAAATCGGAATTTATATATATATATATATATATATATATAATATAAACTTATTCTTATATATATATATATATATATATATATATATATATATAATATAAACTTATTCTTATATATATATATATATATATATATATATATATATATATATATAATATAAACTTATTCTTATATATATATATATATATATATATATATATATATATATATATAAAGTTCGAAGTTTATATATATACTTTCGGCCTTGTGCCATATCTAAGCAATTTAGAAAATCGTCATAGGCACTAAAAGTAATTTTTCTTTCCACAGGCTTTTATCTTTTCATTGACGCCTCTTTCCCCAAAGTCCCGGGCCAAAAAGCTTGGTATGTCAGCCAAGACTTTCCACCCACATATGGTCAAAGCCACTGTATAACTTTCTGGTACAGCATGAATGGAGTGGGTGTCGGCATTTTAAGAGTTGTCATAGCATTCGCGACTGGCGGTAATAATACACTCTGGGAACTGAACAGAGATCAGGGAAATGACTGGCTGTTCGGACAAGCACCAATTAAATCACCAACATCGTATAAGGTAAGTGATGTCCCTTTGCTTTATTTATGAAGTCTAATAGTAAGTTTAAAATGCTTTAGTACTAAATTGTTTCTTGACTGCCCTGACGATACTTACAGTGATTGCTTATTTAATTTAATTTTGGAACTGAGTTCATTGTTGCTCTGAATTTTACTTTTTAACCCATTAAGCAAAGTTGAGCCTGCTCAGTGCCTAGATGGGCGACGGCTTGGGAATACCAGGTGTTGTAAGCTTGGATGTGCAGGTGGTGTAATGAATAACGGCTGAGTTTCAATTGCTAGTTGTCATTATTTTCACTTACGCGCAAATACCCTTGAGAAAGGTATGAATCTATGTCTCCCTCCCTTAGATTTGTATCAATTTCCATTATTTTCTCAAAAAAAATCTTACAATCTGAAAATATTTTCTAGCTTTAAATAACCGGCAAAGGGTCGATAAGCCGTAGAAAACGCGTATCAATCAACCCTCCCTAACCTTTTATTTTAGCTTATGGACGCAACACGTTTAAACATTGGTTCCTATATGCTCGCCGAAGTTAAGAATAGTCGAGCTTGGTCAGTACATAGATGAGTGACCGCTTGGGAATGCCATGAGGTGTAAGCTTGGATGTGCGGGTGGTGTTTTGGATAATGTGTTGTAATTGTTAATTGCAGAGTTGAGTTCTAATACTTGTTGAGTTCCTTGTATTCATTTACACGGAAATACTCCTGGGAAAGGTATGAATCCAGTTCTTCCCTACTCCAGCTATGGGTTAATTAGTAAAACATATCACTAAATCATTATGATCTCCAAAAAAAATTCTTACAATCTAAAAATATTTTCTGGCGTTAAATAACCTGCAAAGGATTGATAAAACGTAGAAAAGGAAGCTATCCATCAATCAAATTATGAGTAATTTAATACTAAATTTTGTCAGTTTGCTAAATAGAATGCTACGGATTTGGGTTTAGGACGAGAGACAAAATAGTACGCTATGAGTTTGATTTTGCATGAGAGTCAGAATGGTAGACATCGGTACACCAAAATGTTGACTCTCTAATTTCTGGGTGGGTTACCTCTCTGCGCTAGAATGCAGTCGGCATATTCTTGACCCCCAAACGAGACGATGTATATCTATATTTAACAGAACTTGACAAGCGTGTTTGTCTTCTTTTCACACGGAGGCGATAATGTTTCAAATTATTGGCAGAAATATGGGAACAAACAGTGCAAATATTCTTCTACGTAGCGTGTCGCTTCGGCGGTCATTGCTCTCCAAAACTTCCCATCCCTTATTTATTCTCTTCCTTTCCTATCTCTTTTGTCCTCAATATGCCTTGTGAGAGTCAAATTTTCCAAACCCTCCTTTCACATTATGTTTTCAAGAAATGTCAGCTATCCTTTTTCGATTATGTGTTCTTTTTGTTTTCTTTAAAGCATCTTTATTACTTATTCGTTCCGTTCAGGAAGAAAGGATGTCGGGAAATACAACTACACGTGTGCAACGGGTTAAAGCGTAATTTGCAAGGTTTTCTCAATGTCACGTGTTATAATTACAGATTTTTAAATCTTTATTATAAACATTTTAGCTGATGTATATATCCAATTGAACAGGTTGATTTGGGAACCGTAGTATTTCATTCAGTTTGAAACTTTGGGTTTGACATGATAAATAATGACACAATTTTGGGTCGGGAAGAAAGTGTTTAAAGATTAGGTTTAGTTTCCAAATCATATCATTAAAATTTTATTCCGATGATCAGTGAAATCCTTATAAAATTTATAATTTACTGAAGTTTACAAATTGTATATGGGCAACATACATGGCACATTATAACTAAATCATTTCCCCATCAAATAAGACCTTCATTTAATTCAAAAGGAAACTACGCTACGAAGGTGAAAGTCAGCTTCAGTAGCAGGATAAACTTTTTGCATAGCAAATGAAGTCACACACAGGGTGATAAAGTTTAAAAATCATGCATTTTCGTTGACTGGATACACTATACGCTGGTAGTTTTTTTTTCCCCTGGAGACGTTAAAATTCATGCAAATAAATTCCAGGGTCGTAGTTTATGTGAAGTCGGCTTATACATGAATATATACAGTTGTTGGGGGGTACCTCGACGTGGTGTAATGGTTAGGAAGCTTGTCTTGCTAGATCAATTACGACTGAGTAGTGAGTTCGATCCTCACTGGGTACCCCATACTTTCGGCCTTGTGCCACATCTAAGCCGGGTTTAGAAAATCGATGGTACCTCAAGGTGGTGTAATGGTTAGCTAGCTTGTCTCGCTAGAACAATTACGTCTGAGTAGTGAGTTCGATCCTCACTGGGTGCCCCATACTTTCGGCCTTGTGCCACATCTAAGCTACGCTTGCAAAATCGCTATATACAGTTGGCGGAACAAACGTACTAGATTATTACTTGTCTAAGAGAGAAGCTTGCTAACAAACTACTCTGTAACATAGCGCCTATAGATTTAATAATCATAGATTAGAAGGCAACATCGCGAAGATATACTTGAGGTTCAAATTCACCACACGAATTAAAGCTCTGCAGTATTAGTATGTTAAACAATAGGCAACTGTAAGATTACTAGTTAATAATTTGAAGCTGTATGGAAAATATTGATACTACTTTGGTGTTTTACGGCTTAAACCTTTTACAAGTTGTTTAAAACCAGAAAATATTTTTTAGACTATAAGACATTTTTGGAGATGATAATGATTTACTGATGCAAGTCCTACTAATTAATCCATAGTTGGGGATAATATGTAGATTCATACCTTTTCCCAAGGATTTTTGCGTTTAGGTGAGTATAAAGAACCGAATTTGAACTGGGCTCTCCGATTAAAAATTCGTGCCGTTATCCATTGCACCCCACGCACATACAAGATTACAGCACCTGGTATTCACAAGTGGTTACCCATATAGGTATTGACCAGACTCTCCATTGCTTAACTTCTGTTATCTTGTGATATTCGGTGTTTCAACGTTATATGACCAAAAGAGCATTTTGAATACAAATTACCTATAACGTAGGTTAACATTAACTTATAAATGTTTTATTTTGGTTCGGAACAAAGGTTCGTGGCATTTTAAAATGAATTTCAAAGGCGACATTTAGATATATTTGCATATAGAATTATTCAACCATATACTTGTCGTTTTGTTTCACTACATTTCGTCATATTTGGAGCATCTTCATCATTCCATTCTGCCAGAACTTTGCATCGTTCTGGATGATGAACTGGTTTTTACAGACTTTCAGAGAATTGAAGATCTTGCCATTAAGAGAGTTTGATAGGGATTGAAATAAGTGGTAATTTGAAGGTGAAAGGTCAGGTGTAATAGGACATCCCAGACAAGCTGCGCCAATTTCTGTCGGATCTGCAAAGATACGCGAGATCTGGTGTTGCTTTAATGGAAAACGAATCGCTTCCAATAAGCAAATTCTGGACGCTTTTCATCGACTGCCGCTTTTAATCGGTTCAAATGGGAACAGTATTTAGCTTATTTCAACGGCTGATTTCGTGAAAGAAACTCTTAATACACAATGCTCTTCTAATGCCATCATAAAGACTGCTGTAGAAATACCTGCTACATAAATGGTAAGACATTAGCTAGATGAAGACACCATTGGCACTAATATCTTACCTATATGTGTGTAGGGGGTATTTCTACCACATCCGGTATAAACGGAAACTCCTTCGTTGGGTGGAGATGGGATTTGGAGTCGTTAATGTTAGTTCATGTCGTTTACCACTTTACATTGTTGTAAACCATCTACTTTTCATCCCCTGTGATCCCTTTTTACACAAAAGTGGTCGATTTCGTTGAGTTTCGTTAAATCGTGACCTATCCAAGCATAACGATTCCCAGATTGAAGCATTTTCAAATGGCTTACCGCACTCATTAGATGAAATAAATTTCAGCCATGTGTTAGTCATGGGTATGACAATAAACTTCATCTGGCAGCAAGGTCTCTGATCGGGAGATTGAAGAATTTTGAGGAACGTGGAACCATTTCTTAATTGTTGTTGTTCTCAGGTCCACTCTGACCTGGGGTAGTAGCACCTTTCAGGGTCTCAGTTATAGACAAATAGTAAACCCACCAATCAAAAACAAAATACTGTCGAACTATTAAAATACATTTTGATAGTAAAAATACCAACGATATATCTTTATATAAAAAAATTACCTACAATATGCCGATACTAACAAATTGTAGCGACTGCTCTCAAATCCAATTAAAATACTATCAAACGACCAACGTGAAAGAACTCTTTCATGATATTAATCTATGTAATATCCTACAATAGGCATGGATTGAAGGATCGGAGATCCGAGTTCGAATTCCATTCGAATCCATTACATTCACTTACATGCTAATACCCTTGGGAAAGGTATGAATCCTTTTCTTCTCCGCCAGCTATGGGTAAATATCAGGACAGACCAGGTTCTATAGCCTTGGATGGCAACTGGTCTACCGCAGAAAGAAATGGCAACCTACTGCGGGAAGAAAATCTGACTCGTCAGTCATGTATCTTTCGATACATGATCGCCTAAGCAAGCTTATAGCACCTAATATTCTCAAGCAGTCAACTAGGCTCGACTTTACTTGACTCGGTGATCGTACGGGAATCGGTGTTTCAACATATGGCCGTAAGCCTTCCATTACTGGGTCAATTAGTGTACAATTTATGCAAGAAAGAACAAGAATTGGCACAACAGGCACAAAATAATACAATAATCAACAGATATTCTGTAGCAGCCAAATAATAATCACCTGATGATGACCAGAGGGTACGGTGGAAACATTATATCTATAACAATTTTTATATTAATCAAGATGAAAATAAGTTCGACGAAATTTAAATATATTAAAAATTCCTTCATAAATAAGATACAAAAATGTAGCTTTTTTGTCAATTAAGCTTCAGCAAGTTTTATAATACTTACACGCTCAGTACCAAAGAATATTAACATCTCCCGTTCTTTAAATTGCCATTTTGTCTTTTTGCATTCTGCTGTAAATAATATCTGCTTTTCATGATTTTGTTTTGCCTCCATGAATACCTATTTCTCTATTGTTTATTTATTTTATTTGTAAGTGAAATAAACCTTGGTGGTGCCGAAAGTGCCAAAAATGCTTCTGATGTTCTGATTCTCATTTCTTTTTTTCTTTAAGATAATCTTCGAAGCTGTTCGTGGCTCTGACGACAAAGGAGACATTGCAATCGACGATATCCTATTCACTGAATTTTCCTGTTCAGGTAAATTTTTACTGTCATTTTTTAACTTACACTACCTCTCCATATGCTAGAGAATATTTCGATTCAACATGCATCCACAAAGATATGAGTAAATCCGTACTTATTAAATCAAATCCATTTAAAATGATGTATTATAAATGTATCTTAGTTTAAAATTTACATTTTTCTTTAAAAAAAATGATTTTGTTTTTACTACCCAGTGGCGAAAATTTTATATTCATAATTTTACATATATATTTATATTATTTCAAAAATTATTCTCTGTAAATCTAAACAAGGTTTTTTTGCTTTTAAATTTTTCCTTCTAGTGATACGTTCCGTATATTTTTTGTATATTTGATATATTTTATATTTATTTTATATATTTTATATTTATTTTATATATTTATATCTTATGTTTTTTTATGTATTATTTTTCCTTCTAGTATTACCTTTTGTTGCAACTCCTAGGGGCAAAAGGCAGACGTTACCTACATTAAAAGGAACAACACCAGCAATTCAAAGTAAGTAACTTAAAAATAAAATAATCCTCTATCCAGTTGTAATCAATTTTTGTCTAAATGTTTTTAAATTCGATGCTTATTACATATCATTCCATTTGAACCAATTTCTTCGTCTTTGATGTTTTCCGTCACAATATTTCTATCAATATCAAGACTTTCCTAACAGGTATGTCCTTGAAAGTCGTTGTTAATAGCTAGTTTTCGGAAATCCTTAAGCACAATGTCTTTTCTACTGTTTATTAACGAACACATTCTGAACATAAGTGAATATCTATGTGGATGATACAACAGTTTAGAGGTGCATCTCCCAAAATCTTGAAGACCAGAATCTAGAAGTTCATCTCTCCTCTGACCCTGCCCAGCTGGCTGTTATATTCCGTGCTAATAGGAATATGGAATGGACAAACAAGGTAGATAAATAATAACAGGTCTGTGGTAGAAACCAGTACAACAAGCAAGGAAGTAATAGTTATGCGCACAGTCATCGCAAGTCAGTACAGTTGTGTACGTGCTGCTATCGGAAGGCGGCTAGTTCTTGCAGATCCCAGCTCGACGCTATTTAGCAACTGCCCCACGCAGTCACATGTGGCACAAGGCTGAATTTGCTGTGGGGTTCTCGAGCCCGGAGGCTCGGCCAAAAAAATCCCCGTAGACCCCGCATAAACAGGATCGGGTCTGTCTACCTCCCCGGACGAGACTCTGCCCTTCGGAGCAACTGCCCCACGCAGTTACATGTAACACAAGGCTGAATTTAATGTGGCGTTCCCGAGCCCGTAGGCTCAGCCAAAAAATTCCCGTAGACCCCCGCATAAACGGGATCGGCTCTGTCTACCTCCCCGGACAAGACTCTACCCTTCGGCATAGCATCGTCCGGGTTCCTCTCTACCCGGAGGCAAAGAGTTCGACCAGTACAGCTGGGAAAGATCCCAGCGCGACGCTATTTAGCAATTGCCCCACGCAGTCACATGTGGCACAAGGCCGAATTTAAAGTGGGGTTCCTGAGCCCGTAAATCCCTGTAGACCCCGCATAAACAGGATCGGGTCCGTCTACCTCCCCGGACGAAACTCTGCCCGAAAGCAGAGAGTTCGACTAGCGCATCTGGGAAAGATCCCAGCGCGACTCTCCTGTCCGCTGTTCTAACGGATACTTACAGGTGGTTACCACCTATAGTGCCGCCACTCATGGGGGTGGCAGGTTATTCCATTACATCACTGGCTTCATGGTGAAATGGAGTGGCTTGTAAAATTTAACACGACCAAAACTGAGCTAGAAACGTTCTACCACCACCGAACATACCCTAAACTTTCATTTATCGTGATGGATGTATATTCTTTCAAGCAAGTTCTTTGTCACGAACGTCTACTGGGTCTAAAGTTCTTCCCAGACTTCAAGTATCCAATCTATTACTAAAGGTGCTGGGAAATGGTTGCCTAATTGTACCGCTCGGGTATCGGGCACCCCCTATTATACGCTATATTTGCAAAATCCAGATTATACCAAAATGCAGTATTGTTGGCATATCTCGTCCTCACTTGCCTGGTTTGATAGAGTTAAAAAGAGTCTACGCGGCCTTGGGGTGATTATTTTCCGCCGAACAACCCATTTCCTGTAGACGAAATGTCGCCAGCCTCTTGCTGCTGTATTGATATTTCCATGGCGAGCTATATTCCTTAGTCACACAACCCTTTGAACTTTGCAACTCGGATCCGTCATAAGAAGTAAGTTCCACTTGGACAATTTCTCTCCAAGAACTGCTGCTTTGTGGAATAAAATATCGGCAAGATGTCTTCCCAATCAATACAATCTTGATCTCTTCAAGTCTAGCGTCAAACCTTATTTTTCCTGCATAGTCTCATGAACTTCACTTCTTGTCTTTTTCTTACGCTCATATAACACTACACAACAACTCTGTCTTAAGTGGCTCTTGGATCTTGTATTGGGTGAACATTAACGTAAAAAAAAAGTATTTCCTCTGACCTTTTGAAAACGCCTAAACGCACCAAACCTCAGAAGTCAGACAATAGAGTGGTCGAAACTATGACATGAAATACACAAACCACTGGCGAATTAATCCTAATTAATCATTGTGGGATTATCCTGACCTGCCAGTCAAAATAGCAAATATCGTAAAAGACTTCGAAAACCGCCATTTTGGACTTTTTGGGATATGTAGCCCATAATTTTTAATTATTGTTGTATAATTATGGTGATATAAAAATATAACTCATATTATTCGATAATTTTTCTAGAGTGTGTTGGAAATACAAAAATAAAACTCTAAAGTCTAAAATACACTACGTACATTTTCTCTATACTTATTTAATATCTGTTATATTTCATCTTATTGTTGCATTCAGTCAGTTATACACGCTTAGGCGACCATGTATTTTTCGATACATGAATAACAAGGCAGATTTTTTCCCGCAGTATGTAGACTGGTTGACAACCAAGGCTAAAGAATCTCGTCTGTCTTGCTATTCAACCCATAGCTGGTGGGGAGAAAAGATAGATTCATACCTTTCCCAAAGGTATTTCTGCGAAAGTGAATCTAACAAACACGACTGGAATTCGAACTCGGCTCTACAAGTTCTCTTTTCGAGCTGACATCCATTACACCACATCTCACATTATTGCCTTACTCATCCTATTATTGTTGTTTATTCTGTGTGCCGTGTACCTTCGGGACGTGGGCGGTCATGGCCCTCCACACAATTTCTTGTCCGTTATAGCTCTTAGTAAAGCTCACCTTTGTGCTAATCTCTCCTAATCTCTGTTCTGTCAAACATTTGCACACGTTCATTTCGGTAGGTTATGCGCTGTATTCCTCCTTCCCTCATGCATGTCCTGTGGGTGTCAAATTCTCCAAGCTCTCTTTCTTCACTCTATGCCTTAGAGGTCTCAAATTCCTCTTTCTGATCCTAAATACAGAGTGACCCCCCAAAATGGAAACTTTTTGACTATCCAATAAAACCAAGAGTCATGGAAGAAAAATATTATATTCATAGTAATTGAAACCTTAAAAAATGCCAATTAAGAAACAATGATGGAATTTTCATTTTTTAAAAATTACGTCCTGTAGATGGCGTCCTCCTGTACGAATGCATTCTTGAAATCTACTGGTGAGATTCCTCACTGACTGCTGCAACATCTCAGCTGGGATACTGTGAATTTCATCTCGAATTTTAAATGGCGAAATGTTTACTTGCTCAAGGTCACTGTCTCGCAGTGTTGCCATTTGCTCATGTCTGGCAATACGCACTTAAAAAATTCCCGTTTTTTGGGGTCACCCTGTATAAGCGTGCTTTTTGTCACCATTTTCACTAAAACGTCTTCGTTGCTCAAAAAGTTCAGTTCACACATCTGTTGCCTCAAGTCTCTTCATTTTTGTCGTCTTGAGTATGACAAACCACTTCCGTCAGTAAGGCCCCTGATCAGGAGATTGGAGGTTTTGAAGAACGCGGAACTACCTCATGATTGGTGTTGTTCCTAGGTCCACTAACCCGAGGTGGTAGCACCTGTTAGAGTCGGGGTGAACCTGGGGAAAAATAGCAATTAAGAGGTGGTTCCAAGGTTCTCAAAATCTCTCATCTCTCGATCAGAAGACTTGCTGCCGGATGTAGTTTGACATCATACTCATGACTAAGGCCGCACCATTGACTGACTGACTGAGGGTATTTGACCAAGTTGGGAGTTGAATAAGATTTAATGTTAAGTAATGAAAATTCAAGCCCGTGTTATTGTTTAATCGGCGCCATGACTTCATTACACCAATTTATTTCAACGGAGGATGAAGAATTATTTTCAAAGCGGTGATATTAAATAAGATTATGTTGGTGATAAATTTTAGATTTATTACAGTTAAACCATTTTTTATTGCATCTACAAATATTAACTTTCCGAACAACCTAATATTTTATTTAAAATGAAGCGCTCAGATTTCTGATGTATAAGTACCTTCTGTCGCGGTTTCAGTCACTTTTCTACCACATTCATGTAGCTTCCCTGTGCCTTTTCTATAAATACGTTCACGATAAGTGTTCGGATAAACTTTCCTCTAGACGTCATGAATTTAAGCGCGGTACTACAGCTGAAATCGCTAGAGTTAACTCTAAATTCTATACTAATAGTTTCATCTCTCACTTGTGGAGCTCTTTTCCGGCTTCTTACTTCCCACTCAACTTTGATCTTCAAAAATTTAAATGCAATGTCAGTCGCTGTCTTCTGTCTTCTTGTTCTTTTATTGTTCCCTCTAATTAATTGTGTTTTTTAAGCATATTCTCAAACACTCATTAACTCTTTTCGTTTTAGGGACTTTGTTGCCTTGCTTGTAGTGAGATGATTAAAAAATGGTTTCTTTATTTTTTTAAATTAAATGTTAATCAGACAAGGAAACTGAATCGAGTGGACCAATAAAAAAGTGTTCAGTATTTTTCCCATTATATAACCCATTAAAAATCTCAAGTGGAAAAATATTCTTTGTTGTAGTTGTCCAAGGTCTGAACTGCACTTTTGATTCTGGAATGTGTGGCTGGACTCAAGACACAACAGATGCATTTGACTGGAGGGAAAATAAAGGCCAAACTCCCGAGTCAGGAACAGGCCCAAGACACGACCATAGTTCAGATGGACGTAAGTAAAATTAATATTTTAGGTTTACTAAAAACAATAAAAAAAAACCCATAAAAATCGTAACCAGATTACAAAGAACCTCACCATTTCGCCATACGTTTCTTTCCGTTCGATATATATATATATATATATATAGTAAAGCTAAAATAAATCCGTGGGTATATCATTCGTGGATCCTACTAATATAAAAATATTAAAACTGATCGACAAAAGAGACCTCGATGTATTTTATTTATACAGAACAATATGAATAATCAAAATAAATGCGGTAAAACATTTTTTGATTATATAATATATATATATATATATATATATATATTAAACAATGAAATCCCAAAACACCTCATATGAGAATAGCCATTTTCAGCAAACGATGATATCAGTCGTCTGTTTTAAAGCCCGGTGTGTTCTTGTTAGAAATTGAAATTTAACTGTGAAAGCCAAAATAAAAAGAATAATAATAAAAAAAAAACAGTCGAAAACCTAATGCAGAATTTATCCATTTCAATGTTTCAGTCAGACGAAAGGCACGAGTCAGGGATCAGGGAAGGGTGGAAGGTATTTGTCTTAAAGGGAAGAAGTTTTATAAAATTAAACCCGAATATTAACTTTATGACATTAATTTGGGGTTATATGAAGAATTTTTAAAACTAAAAGAGGAATAAAAAGGTGTTTAAAAATAACTTTAAAATAAAGGTAAAAGGATTAAAGAAAAGAGTTGGGGAGATCTTAGAGTAGAAGAAAGTTTGTAAATTATAATTATTATAGTGCAAAGAGGTTATAGAGGGGGGGAATATAGAAATTAGTTATACTTTCGATATTTGAATAGTCAGAGGGGAGTGAATGTTATGAAAACATAATAGCTAATTAAGTTAAACCTGTATTATGGAAATTTGAATTTGTTTTATGTTAACATTTTAGTTTTAATTTAATTTAATATTTCATTCTTCATATAACCCCAAATTTATGTCATAAGGTTTAATTTTTTATAAAACTTCCCTTTAAGACAAATACCTTCCACCCTTCCCTGATCTCTGACACGTGCCTTTCGTCTGACTGAAACATTGAAATGGATAAAATCTGTATTAGTTTTTCGACTGTTTTTTTTTTTTAAATATTTTTTATTTTAGCTTTTACAGTTAAATTTCTATTTCTAACTCGAACGTAATCCACACTGAGGTTAAGACAGACGACCGATAACTTCATCTGTCGAAACAGGCTATTCCCCATATGAGGTGATTTTAGATTTTATTGTTTATTAAATATATTGCTCTGTAATAATAAATGCATTAAGCTCTTTTTGTGGATCAGTTCTAATATTTTATATTACTAGGATCCACTTAGATTATATACCAACGGATTTGTTACCTTTACTATATATATATATATATATATATATATATATATATATATATATATATATATATATATATAAACAACATTTATACCAACATTTATTTAATTCATATTGGACGAACGTCAAACACGTTTAGAATATGCTTTACAAAAATACACAAAACGAACGTTGAAAATTCTTCCTTCAACACATTTAAAGATTATCTTGTATGTTGATATGGTAATATTAGCAGTTGCCTTATATGGAAACATTTGGCATTTATTGAAAGAACAGCCAGCGCTACTGTCGATTCAAATTTATAAAATTTAAACTAAATGTTATCGCTCTTTCTATTACTTCCTTCCTAACCTTTTGTTTAAAGTAGTGTGAAACGTCAACGTTTTGATTAGGTCATTATTTTCCTTCTCCTACATGTGTTATCCATGTTAATTTTTCTGTTTCTGAGAGTGCCACCCCACACAAGTATGTCTTCACGGGCATGTAGTGATATTCCAAGCATAGCTTAGATGTGGCACAAGGCTGAAAGTAGGGGTCACCTATTGAGGATCGAACTCACTACTCAGTGGTAATTGTTTAGCAAGACAAGCTTGTTAACCATTACACCGCTTCGAGGTGCCCATGTTTGCTCGAGCATGTATGTACAGTGTGGTTCGAAAGCCTTCTGACGCCTTACGTAATATATTTTTCTATTCCATCGCTCTGTGGGTATTATCAAGGAGAGAGTTTCACATAAACGATATCCGAATACCCATCAGTTGAAGGACGCCATTCGGAGAGCCTATGCAATAATCAACAAAGCACAGCTTCTTAAAATATAATAGGACATGGCGCTGCATCATTTTGAGTCACGAAAATGATGATGTTCATACAGACCTTCTCAATGTACGACAGCATCAATGAAAATGAATAAACTGAATCCAGTACATGTGCTTTTTATTACTGTGTTACTTGTTCTACTATTTTTTTCATTACTTTTTGGTAGGGGATGACAAGACTTTCGGACCACCCTGTGTACATGAAAGAATAAAAGTAAACATAACATATCTTTAGACAAGAGTGCGGATAATATAAAATTTTTTCCCTGTATAACATCCAGACAAGCATATTCGTACACAATTTGATAACATTTATACGAGTCAGTTATGTGCCATGCGTGATACACGCTTAGGTGATCTTTCGATACATGACTGACGAAGCAGATTTTTTTTCTCGCAGTAGGTTGCCATTTCTTTCTGTGGTAGGCTATAGAACCCGGTCTGTCCTGCTATTTACTCATAGCTGGAGGTAGGAGAAGAATATTCATACCTTTCCCAAGGGTATTATCGCATAAGTGAATGTAATGGATTCGACACAAATTCGAACTCGGCTCTCCTATTCCTCAATCCGAGCCTCTATCTATTACTCTTTTTTCCCGCAGTAGGTTGCCATTTCTTTATGCGGTAGACCGGTTGCCATCCAAGGCTATAGAACCCGGCCTGTCCTGCTATTTACCTATAGCTGGGTGGGGAGAAGAGGATTCATACCTTCCCCATGGGTATTTGCACGTAAGTGAATGTAATGGATTCGACAGGAATTCGAACTCGGGTCTCTGATTCCTCACTCCGAACCGCTATCTATTACTCCATCGTACCTTTATGTACACCAGAGATTGCTGAAAAATTATTGGTGCGACCAACTTCCCAAAATATGCTTTTTTTTTCGTTTAAACATTGATTTTGGGGAGAGAAATGTGCCAGGAACTTCTCACTGTTCGTCCTATGCTATTGTGGTATCATATGCAAATGGGAATGAGAAGCATAAACAGAGAGCAACGAGTGAATAAGACTGCCTTACTCAGCGAATCAGTTGGCTAAACGTAACAGTGGAGAACTGTGCTACGACTGCTACTACACAGAGAGAGATATACCAAATATAACAACTATACAAAGTTTAGATACGAGAACATTTTTAAATACATAATATTTCTCTTTGTTTACCTTATTGTCTCTTTTCGTCTCTTTCCCAGGTGGGTTTTATTTGTACATTGATTCCAAACACCACTCCAAAGGCGACGCAGCTCGTTTAATCAGCCCGCTCATGCGTCCGAACGGACTCCAGTGTTTCTCGGTTTGGTATCATATGTACGGCAGCGACATCTCTACCTTCAATATCTATATTTTTACTGGACCGAATCTTCCCAGCCCGTCATTCCATCGTTATGGTACAAAAGCTAACAAATGGTTCAGAGCAGACATTCAGTTCAATAGCAAAGCGCCCTATAATGTAAGTCAAAATCTAATCTATGTTTTTAAAAAAATAATTTCTTGTCATCGGTGATTACTGATCACAGCTGAACGTTTCTAAAATGTTGCTCAAGATCACAAAGTCTTGCTGAGATTTACTCTAAGGGCGGCATGCAAGATATGAGGTCTACAGAAGTTACTGACAAGCTTTTTTTAATCTTTTTGCTCCAACCAATGCAATAAAACCATTAAAAGACAAGGCGTTACTGAGTGGGAAAGTGTAAGAAAAAAGGCTAAAAAAATTATTAAGAGAGGACAACCAAAAAGCAGGAATTAAGGCAGAATATAATGATTGTCATTGCATTTAAATTAGGCATCTCTACTAATTTGCTGAAAAATCAGCTTAGCATGATTAAAAAAGAGCCCAAATCTTACTAAAGATCTATTGTCAAAATGTTTATTATTAAGAGGAAAGACCAAAAAGTATTTTGTTTTTTGTTTTTTTTTTTAATTAAATTTTTTAATTCTTTCTGGAACGTTCGAAATCTCTATCTATTAGGTTGGTGCAAAAATAATGTCGTTTTATCACAGAGTAACAAATGTGAGAAAACGACATTATTTTTGCACCAACCTAATATAACAGGCAAGATGTGTGTGTGTGTGTGTGTGTGTGTGTGTGTAACGAATGCATGACCGCAATTTTCGACGGATTTGCACCAAAATTTACATGCACATGCTCCAAGTTATCAGGAAGGCCAAGACCGACTTTGCATTTCCCAACTCCCATCGATAGTGGAAATAATCGATTTTTTGATGCTTCTACAGCAATTTTCATGTAGTTTCCAGGAAGATTCTATTGGCCAGCGTGAGAGCCAACTGCTGACTGACACGAATGTTAACTAGCATGCTAGCATGCAAAAAAAATCGATAGTTGCATTCGTCACAAGTGGCAAAAATTTAAATCTGCATGGCACTTTACTCCAATTGGCTCATTCGCTTGTTTATACTCAACGTTGATTCTGATTCCGCAGAACTGGGTTGGGTGTGAAAAAATACTTGTTAACATTCTTTTTTCATTCGGTTTTTCCAGTTACGAGTCCTTTTTTTTAAAGCTGGTCGTTTTGTGTTCATTTTGTTTAGTTCTTTTTTCGTAACAGATTTAATGTTTAGTATAGAGCTTAGAAAAAATTTGCAGTGTGAGATAGGCAAGAAGTAAAGCATGTAGCAACATCAGCACGGCAAAGGGTACTCCTTTAAAGCCAAGGAGGGGCAAAAATATTTTAAGTGATTGCTGTATAAGTCGTACGATTTTTTTTTTTTTTTAATCATGCACGGGCAACGCCGGGCCATGCTGCTAGTTTTGGCTAAAAATCATGTTTTATGTCAGAAGTCCGCTAAAGATTAGTATGGGTGTTTTAATAATTGTCAGATTTTAATTAAACTTTTCAGGACTTTTTCATTTTTTGAATTTATTTTAAACCTCGGGTATCGCGAATTAGTGGTGGTCCCTAATTTAAATTTTTAAAGATCAGTGTTGTCTGGAAAGGAAGATGCCGGTAGAGAGTTCCACAAGTGTGATAGAAGAAAGTTAGCATAGAACTTACGGTTACATCTAGCCATTTGAAGTGTAAAATTATGAGACGTGTCACCAATCTAGTATTGCGCTTAAATTCATAAAGTCCACGTACCAAAGAGGAATGGTTATCTGGATAATTACCATGAAAATATTTATAGAAAAAGGCAGAGAGAAGCTACGTTACGGCGGTGGGAAAGTGATTGAACCTAAGATGTCAGATCAGGGCCTTATTCGTATTTTATCTAAAATTTCTAAATACATTGAATTAGCAGACCAGATGTGGCAGCAATATTCAATGTCTGGGCGAATCATACACATATAAATGTGTAAGATAGATTCTGGCGAGAAAAATCTCTAGAACGACACTGAACCAATTTACCTGCTAACAGACTTAGCAATTGATTCAGTATAATTTTTCCACTTCATGTCAACGGAAAACCTTAGTCCAAGTAAAAAGTCTTATTTTGTATAAAGCTAGAGGGACAGACGAAAGCAACGATTAACCTGCCTAACGATATAGCTCGGAATCCACTGTAGGAAAATATATTTATATTGTCAAGGTAGGGAGAAGAAAGGGGCAAACAGCAGTTTTAAGAAGACAGAATCTATCGTTGTCAGCAAATCAAGCAGTACAAGGTGCGAATTACAAGTAGATGTGAAAATTAAGCGAGTACAAAAATTTAAATATCTACGAAATGTTTTAACAGAAGACGGAAAATGAGACACCGAAATCCGAAGGTGCAATTGGGATAGTGAAAGATGCCTTCCAAAAACTAAGCAAAATATTAAGAAACGTGAAAATTTGTACTGAACTATTATATCGATCCTCTTATATGGCTGTGAATGCTGGACAATCTCCTCACAGATGGATAGACAAAACAGAAATATGTTTCCACAGAAGGATGATGAGAATATTGTGGATGGAAGATTTAGAGAAAATAGAAACAAAAAGCACACTTCTGCGTAGCATCAGAAATACTTGAAATTTATACGGCACATAATGAGGAAAGAAAGATTGGAAAATTTGACACTCACTGCACAAAGCGGGAGAGAGGGGAACGGCGCATAACCTATCTAATGAGCTTGTGTTAAAGGTTGGAAAACAGGGGTTAGTAGAGATCACGAAAGAAAAACAACTATACTAAGAGCTACAAAGTGAAAGAAAGTTATGGAGAGCCATGATCGCTAACGTCTTGAAGGGATACGGCACAAAGAAGAAAGGGCCACACGTAATTGTAACTATACTCTAAAATGCTATCCACATGAGATAAACATCAGATGTATCTTGACTAAAACTATGAGGGGTGTGAATAATGGCCAAGTAGAAAGCCTTTTTTTAAAAATCAGTTTACTCCAAGGAATATAATGTCACTAAGATGCAAGGCGATCCTGGGAGTGAAAGACAATTAAGACTTTTGAAGGGGCCGGAAACCCAATCCTAAACAGTAAACAAGAAATAAACCTCTAGTCCTGTTCAAAAGACCAGGGCGGAGTGTGAAGCGTCGTAGCAGAAATAGTGAAAGGAATCATTATATATTATACACGATTTTCAATAACATTGTTATGCCGCGATAAACGGGTGGCTCCATTAAGCGGAATTTACTGTAATTGCAAATCTAGGGTGTCTTATTGTATTAATACACCGGTCGTAAAATTTTTAATACTTCCACATCTAATGAACTTATATTTCCAAATCTAATGTAGCCCATGCTTTGAGAAAAAATGCTTTTTCAAGTCTATTTTGTTTCCCTTTTAAATAGTTCAATGTTTGCGTATCTGCAGTGGGGACGGGGGGGAAAGTATTGTTAAAATCCGGATAAAAATTTGAGTCAGCGTTACCTTTACCCTTGAGCACTCCCAAGTCCACAACTCCTTCGTGTCAGAACCATTGGAAATAATGATTAGAAATTATACACGATTTTCTTTTTCAAGATCCTTATGCTACACCGATAAAAAAAAACCCCAGTAATAATAGGGTGGTATAAAACTGACAATGCAACAATAAAGTGAAATATAAGTATAGATACATTGTCTACAGTGTATTTTTAGATTTATACTGATCCCTATAAAATGTCTCTAAAGGGTCACGGTACATTAAAGCAAATGATAAAGAGATGGGAAAATGTTTTTAGAAGCAAACATAATGCTAAACTTTTATGTAATATCTAATTTCCTGTATGGTAGGGAAAGCTGTATAATTTCCTGGCAGATGAATTGATAGAAATATGTTTCTACTGAGCAATGGTAAGAATTCCATTGACAGAAATTTCAGTAAGGAGAAATTTTAAATGAAACTATTTTCATAGAATGAAAGTAATGCTAACAATCAGAAAGAGTCAACGGAAAGAGAGCTTGGAGAATTTAACACTCACAAGACATACTGAAGCCAAAAGCACGGGTAAACAGCGAGTGTTCGACTTAGTGGGTTTGAGTTATTGAACAACAGGACAAAGACAGAGATATGGTAAAGAGTCACTACTTAGAACAAGAGACGGGAAATTGTGGAGAGCCATCATCGCTTACGCTCTGAAGAAACATGGCATATAAAGATTAGTTTTCTATTGATACCTGTCAAAACTTTAATCGCCAAAGGACGTTCATTGCATAATGTTTTCCTTTTAGAATTTCGCGCCTTCATTTTATCCTCCGAACACCTCTTTTAATAATTTCAGTTTTCTAGTGATGCTGTTTGTTGGAAGATCCCATTCAGCCTACAAACACAAGAAGAAGAAAAAAAAAAACATTTGAAAAATTAGAACGGCACACGAGAGCAAAAACACAACAACGCAGCAAGATCTCTGCTAGCGCAATACCTTTAAAATGCTCTAACCTTAAAGTATTTTCCACTCCTATTTCCAACTCGCGTAAAGTGTGCATTTTCGTTTATTTCTTTAATGACACAAATTTGTCTGTATTAAAAACGCTTTAAAAATAACAATGAAAAGGTTACTAATTGGCACATAAAATAATAATGTTCCTGAAGAAATGAGTTCTATTTTGTGAAAAATATATTATCTGTTGATATCGGTCATGGATCTCCACAACTTCTTATCCTTCGTATCTCTAAGCAATATTTGTCTCCTTACTATCCTAACCAGTCCCTGCGCAATCAATTTACAAATGCTCCTTAGATATGTTCCTTAAGGTTTCCCACTGCTCTACCCATGCTATCATTATTCTATGCGTCTCAAACTATCCAAGCCCGACTTTCTCAATGTGTGCCCAAGATATTTCAAATGTCCTTTTGGTTTTCATTTTCCTTAACAACGTCCTTGTTAATTAAATGTTCTGCCCATGGTATTCTCAACAGCCTTCTGTAGAAGCACATCTATTTCCTCCTCTTTATCTGTGGGTAAATTTTGCTATAATAACCCTGTTTCTGTGTACTTGATATTATGACGCTGTTACGAATTCTGGTAGGGTAAAACCATTAAAATGATATAATTTGGAAAATACGCCAATTTACGGTTCAATTTGCGAGAAAAATAGTCTTTTACATTCATTCATCTCTAATTCATATAGTACTGTTCTATCAATTAAAAAAAAAACACACGGATCGAATACAGAAATAAAACACGGAGATAGGAATTGTAATATTTCATGTAAAGATAATGTTATCTTTTTTTTTAACTTAATCAACATTGAACGGTTTTATCTTGCAGGTAATTCTAGAAGCAACGGTTGGTTGGGGATCAAAGGGAAATATAGCAGTTGATGACGTGTCACTTGCCGATGGCCATTGTGTTGCAGGTAAAAAGCAGTTTCCTCCGTTTTTAAAGCTTCTTGAAAGTGGCGAAAGGCAATTTTATTATTTGCCACGTCTTATTTTGGTTCTTAATTTCAAATTTTCTGTTTCTTTTCATTTTTTTCCTTTATTTTGTCTGACGTCCCGACAGGCATCTCTTTTACCGGGCCTGATGTCCCGACAGGCATCTGTTTATCATGTCCGATGTCGCGACACGTATCATTCTCATTATCCCTAGTGTTTTTCCGATAATCCTTACTGATTTTATCACAAAGTTTCGCCTGTTGCATTCTTTGGGCTAAAGATACTCACATGGGAGGCAGAGGGTACACAGTAAATATCCTGCCTGATGAGTTAGTGCAAATGGATGGCAAGACAATGACTAGGAGGCATAGTAAGCAGACAAAAGTTGCTTCGAATTTTAAAGAACAGGGAGTGGCTGAAGGGACACGGCAAATAAAAGAATTGCTTGAAAATCAGAGATGAAGCGATTACATTATTTCTCGGGTTGCCAGGATTGTCTTTTATTAAAATGTTCCGGCTGATGTGTTTTTGTGTTTGCGTCATATGTACAAATATATATTAAGCTTAGCCTATTTTCTGGACTGTTGTCTTCATCTTTCATGTTTTGAAGACAAATCTTCGAATAATATACCCAACCAATGTTTACCTACAGACTCGAGTACAAACGTGACCAATGTTTACTTAGTTCAACATTAACTAACCAAAGACTTTTATGCCATAAAATTTATCAAGCAGACCCATCTCTTAGCTTCGTCGTCAGGGTATCAAGTCCTGTCTTTGATATTCAGTGAATGACCCAATGCAGTCAAATTTTCGGATTTTTCTCTGTTACTGGTATAATCTGTCGTTAAATATGCCACAAGCTGACTGTTTCTATAAAATACGTACTGTTTATTCTTTTTTTTTCACAGAATCAGTTGGAGAAAAAGCCTTGTGTACCTTTGAAAAAGGAAATATGTGTGGTTACATACAAGACAAAGACGACGATTTTGATTGGAAAAGCAGCCGATATCTCTACAGAACTAGCCTCTCAGATCACACATATGGCACGAGATCAGGTATAATGATATTGATTCTAGAATTGTTGTTTTTAGTCTGTTAGTATTTCGTTTAGTCCGCCGTGAGATGATATAAAAAAAGGCTCCCGGCGCAATCTTTAACACTCAAAACATTAACCTGAAAACTCTACTCATGTTCTTAAATAGCCTCGCCAGATCGAGACTTTCATGCGCAAGCCATGTATGGGGTTAATCCCGTTGAGAAATATCTAAACAGATAACTTTAAAGAACAGCTTTCTAAGATTAATGGTTAAAAAGGGCTTTTAGGAGAAAAGCCTGTGGATCATGGCGACGACCACACTTCTTCGAACTTTGAGGACTGGTGCTACAGATTCACAAAAAAAAAAAAAAAAAAAAAAACTAAACCAGATAACAGAAACCACTTAACTCGAATAGAAAATAATGATATAATCATGATGTTGACATTCGACACTACTTCAAATAAAATGTTAGAAAGGAAACACCCATCGATACTGGAAGGAGAGATAACAGCTACTGGACTCGACAAACATATTTTCTTGAAAATTTGCTTGAAATGAAAGATTTTATAAATTTCAACTGAAAGCAATACTGGCTACTTGGTCAATGAATATCGAATGATTCCTTGTAGACAAACGGCTAATATTACCATGACAGTCTAATTATTTTATTTTATTTTTTATTTATTTTATTCCAACGCCTTAACGCTTTGCAGATTATTGAAAGCCAGAAAATAATTTTAGATTGAAGGTGTTATTTTTTTTAATTTTTTTTTTTTTAGATAATGATACATGCTTAGGCGATTATGTAAGTTTCGATACATGACTGACGAGGCATACTTTCCCGCAGTAGGTTGCTATTTCTTTCTGCAGTAGACCAGTTGCCATCCAAGGCTATAGATCCGGGTCTGTTCTGCTATTTACCCATAGCTGGGGGGAGAGAAGAAGAGGATTCATACCTTTCCGAAGGGTATTATCACGTAAGTGAATGTAATGGATTCGACTGGAATTCGAACCCGACCCGGCTCTCCGATTCCTCAATTCCTCAGCCACTATCCATTATTCCATCGTGACTAATGTCGGAAACCTACCACCCCTCTTGAAGATGAACTTGTCTGCGTCTGTGAACAAAGACTTTAAAGAGTGGCATGTCAGTTGACATGAGGAAGACAGAAAGACAGAGAAGTTCTTTGCTGAGCTAGTTATTGACTCCTCAGGCGATTTCTGTACCTTTTTACCGGCCTATTAAAACCCCTTTTATTGTTACGTGTTATTTGGCGTTTGTCTCTACCAACCCCAAATCAACATCATAACAAACCCATAGCTGGTAGAGAGGAGATAGATTCGTACCTTTGCTAAGAGTATTTGCGTGTAAGTGAATATAACGAACCTAACGGGAATTGGAACTCGGCTCTCCGATTAACAATACCGAGCCATTATCTATTACACCACCCGCACATGCAATCGTACAGCACCTGGTGTTCCCAAGCAGTCACCCATAAGCTAATCAAAATCGACTTCCATATTATGGCTCACATCTGACGTCAAATGTCAACCTACGGAAGTCGGAGCCGGTATACACTTCCCCTAAAAATAATACAGTGTAACCCGGATATAAGATACCGAATATAAGAGAAACCCGGATATAAGAGATTTTTATCTGGTCCCAAATTAGCCTGTGTTAATGCATATATAATAGACCAAACTCGGATATAAGAGAAACCCGGATATAAGAGACTTCTTCTCCGGTCCCGTCTACTCTCTTATGTCCGGGTTACACTGTAGTCTGCTAAACTATTATTTAACAAAGGAAAAAAAAAAAGCCTGCACTACTCACCGTAAACAATTAACTCTTTGGAATGAAGCATCTAAATATAAAAAAAAAACCTTTTACTGCTATAGATAGCTAACTGGTGAATTTACGGGATGATAACGCCCGTCTTCATGTTGCAAGTTCGACGCAGGAATCATGCAACTAGTCTGTTGCTCTGACAAATTCAAGAAATCTAATAGTTTCCTCGAAGAAACAATGGGATCAAAACTGGCATCGTTTTTATGGTCAATACATACTTTCTCTGAAAAGTAGCGTAGGCTGATGGATAGCTTGCAAGGGGGTGGGGATGCTTTGATAACCGAGTAATGAGGATATGTCTTTATAAGCATTAAATATTAAACGCTGAGAACTTTTACGTTTTTGCCAAATACATTTTGCTTCTAAAATACTGAAGTACGCGATTTTTAATAAACCGTTTTTAAAGAATTGTCATTATAATTGACTAAGTATTAAACAACTCCTCAATTGACGTTAGTGTGGCTTAAGGAACTTAAAAAAAAAAGATACAAAATTAAAATTCTATCTCTGACGTTTGAAATATTTGGCTATTTCACTCAAATCCAGAATTTCAAACGTTGATTCCCTTGGCAGGTTTCAAAATTACTAACTAGGTTAATTTCTTGTTTGCATTTCTAGGATGAGGAGTTATCATTATTTAATTAGTATAAAAATAAGTATCTTTTGTGCGTTAAAAAAAGGCTTGGTTCGACAACAAGTACAACGTTGATTGATTAATTGATTTGTTTGTTTAACGGCAAATCAACTCCTCATGGGTCATTTAATGCCGAAATCTAATTTCTTGGGAGCTTTGAAGTAATAAAAATATGTCCTTCTGCTTTCGCAACTGAATACATGGTAGATGATACTCAGCTTCTGTATAGAAACATGTTTGTGTAGGCATAATTACTAAAGGCGGTGAAATGTGTTTCATGTTGTAGTAGAGTTAATATTATAGTTTGTAACACAATTTGATTTCTTTAAGAAATTGTAGGATATTATATGAATTAATGTCATAAGATGTTTGTTTAATTTTCTTTAGTTGCATAGCAATCTTTATGGATTGACATGCAACATATTAAAATATTTTCATCACAATATTCTTGTTTCACCTAAATATATTTTTAAAACACTTGTATGCCTTCAACTAAATATATTTTTAACAAAATTGTATGCCTTCAACCACAGATAAAATGTATTGTTGGTAATTTTTATATAAAAAAATATATTGATGATATTTTTACGATAAAAATGTAAATGTACCCACTAAAAATTACGTTTATAGATTCTATCTGAATTCCTGGGATGGTTAGTTATTTAAATGCGGACTACTCCCCTCGTATTTGTTGTCATCAACGTTTCGGCCGTTGTGCGCTCCGGGCTTTATCAGGGGAGCGTTTATACAGGTAACTTAAGAGAATTTAGAACGAAACCATTATTTAATCTACCGAGTTAGATTGGTCTCGTCCTTCTGTCTTGAGATATCTGATCTTATTTCGTACTGATCAATAATAAAAACGCTATAAGTTATTTGCAACCTCTTCGTCACCGAGGCCCGTTGGAACAGTTGGTATGACGTTTACTTGATAACGTGACTGTCCGGGTTTCAATTCTCGGCAGTGGATGTGCACTGCTTTTCTGTTGAGGTTTCTTTCACACTTGATGAATTACTTATATATGTGCCGACAATTGTCCTGATTGTATTTATCACAACGTTTCGACCATTGTACATACGCTTTAGCCTTCATCAGATGCTTGTCGATCCGGTACTAAAAAGTATAGTTTTAAAGCCCTAAAGTTCGGGAATTTGATGACATTGTAATTGTTTGTTCAATCTCTGTGCCAGCCAGTACAGACTTGGCGGGGGAAACTATAACAATAACTGAGCAGTACTAAAATAAAATAATAATAAAAAAAAAATTAAATACCTTAGCGGAATGAGAACAATCTATCATTGTTGAATAAATAAAGGGTTCAACTTGAAATTCTCGGCAGTTTACACGGATCGAAGGGCACCTGATGAAGTCCGGAAGGCACAACAACCGAAACGTTGTGACAACAAAGATGAAGATATTAGTCCTAATGTAAATAATGATAACTCCTCGTCCTAGGCATAGAAAATGAATTTATTTATTTATTTTTTAATTCATTAAATGCTTTTTTTTAGAATTATTTTTAAACTTTTATATTAAGACATCATCAGCTTGACCCATTTCCAAAATCTGAGCAAAGATTATAATTATTTTTTTTGTATCCATTATTTGATCTGATCGAGAACATTTCATGACACACCTCATAACTTAAAAAAAATATTTAGACGTCAGCTAATTTCCAAAACAAAAATTATTAATAACACTATCAATCCCGGATGACACTAAGAAGCCTAAATGAATAACTAATTACTTAATGACGGCGCTTTCAGCTGAATTAGTAGTTAAGAAAGTAGTTTTGCATATCATTCACTTCAAGCGTATCCCAGTCATTAACGTAGCGTGATTATAACGCAGTAGCCAAATAAGTACATCAGTTGCTGATGTGGCCAAGAAAACCAAGCCTTTCAGGAGATGTTCTTTTCTCGCACTTCTCGCCTGTGGAACTCTCTCCCTAATTTCTTGCCTGCTTGCCACCAGCAATCTTCAAAAATGCAAATGTAACATCAATCGCCATCTTCTGTCTCCCTGAATCTTGTTCCTTTATTCTTCCATCCGTCTCACTAAAGTCTTTCCATTTTCTTGAATTCCCTGTAACTGCCTATCTCCTACTGATATACAGTGTAACCCGGATATAAGAGAGTTATCGGGACCGGAGAAGAAGTCTCTTATATCCGGGTTTCTATTATATACGGGTTTGGTCTAATTTATATACATTAACACAGGCTCTAATTTGGGACCAGCGAAAATATATCTTATATCCGGGTCTCTTATATCCGGGTTACACTGTAATCGCTTTGGTTGAGGCGAAAAGATTTTTTAAAAAAATTAAAAAAATGTTCTTTCGTGCTTTTCGGGCATTCAGTAATGGTCAAACTACTTGAAATAAAACTTTATTCCTTGGTCGACGCCTCTATCTTCGTTTTAGGTCGACATAAAGTAAATTTTTTGTAACCAAAGAACGAGTTTTATATTACGACTATATAATATCAATCTTCATTTGGTGTGTGGGTACCTCGGCTTATTGTAATGGTTAGCAAGCTTGTCTCGCTAGAACAGTTACGACTGAATAGTGAGTTCGGTCCTCACTGGGTGTCCCATACTTTCAGCCTTGTGCCACATCTAAACTATACTTGGAAAATCACTATTACATTTGGTGTGTCTCTTGAATTCTACCTGATTCTTTTTTAATGTGACGTTTTAATTTTATTTTTTTTTAGGTCATTTTATCTACGTTGCGAGTGTCGTTTCTAGAAAACCGGATCAATTCGCTAGTCTTTCTTCACCAGTCCTCAGTTCCAACTCGACCGATTTGTGCATAGAATTTTGGTATCACATGAATGGTGTCGGAGTTGGTTCGCTAACAGTTTCATACCTGTCAAATAAAGACAACTATAAATCTTTTATAACGTTATGGACAAGAGAAGGTAACTTGTTATTCTATTTTTATAAGAAGTTAACTCGCCAGTTCAACATTTTTTCCATAATAACACTGGTCAATAAAAAAAATTAAAAAAAATTAAATGGTGTCGAGACACCAAACATCTGTTTTAGCTAATATGAGTGGGGGACGGGGGTAATTGAAATGCCCTGGGCAGGTAAAGGGTTAATAAAAGAAAGAGAAGCCAAAGAGTGACTATCATGAAGAAAAGATAAACCTTTTTTGAAACGGTTATTTAAAACAAATAACGGTTGTTCTTTTTTTTCTCTAAACGAAAGGACCACAAGGAAATCTATGGTATCAAGGATTAATCGATATCGACCTCAAGAAGGAGAACATCAAATATATTATGATAAAGTTTTATGGAATTATTGGAGCTGCATATTGGAACCTCATCGCTTTGGATGATATTAAAATTACATCCGATGTCTGTAAAAGAAACAGAGGTAAGTGTTTTCATTGGTATCATTAACACGTTAAAAGATACATGGCATTGCAAAAGTAGGTATATAGAAGGGACGTCCAACCCACGAGCCGCAGGCGGCAATGCAGCCCTTTTAATATTTTAATGCAGCCCATTGCACTCTAAAATCTCTAGGTATATTTTCATTTGCGTTAGTAACGTATGTCGAGAAAATTATTCTAAGATTGTGCTAATAGGTTCACTTCCCTTTTGCACTAAAATGGAAAGGTGGCAAAGTCTTTTGCCGAGAGACACTGGCTGGTGCATGGGCAAAAACCAGAACTTAATAAAAATGATTTAACTTATCTAGAAAACTGTTAAGCATGTGATGTAGTACATACTGCTGTGAACAATTCTTTTCGTGCATGAAAAACATCAAAACCCCCGTTTAACTAACTGATGTAATGGAATAACCTGTCACCCCTATGAGTGACTACACTATAGGTAGTAATTACCTATAAGTATCTGTAAGTCAACAGACTACAGTGACTAGCTGGGATCTGTTCCAGCTAGAGTTGAACTCTCTGCCTTCGGGCTGAGAGGAACCCAGACGAGGCTCCGTCGAAGGGCATAGTCTCGTTCGGGGAGGTAGACTGACCCTGAACCCATTTATGAAGGTTCAAAAAGGGAATATTTTTGGCTGAGCCTATGGGCTCGGAGATCCCACGTTAAATCCGGCCTTGTGCCACATGTAACCCTCGTGGGGGGGTAGCTAAATATACTAGCTGGAATCTGTTCTACCTAGACGGTCGAACTCTCTGCTTTCAGGCAGAGAGGAACCAGGAAGAGGCTCCGCCAAAGGGCAGTCTCTCGTTTGGGAAGGTAGACTGCCCCCTGAACCCGTTTATGCGGGTTCAAAATTGGCCGAGCCTACGGGCTTGGAGAACCCACGTTAAACCGGCCTTGTGCCACATGCAACCCTCGTGGGTGGGTAACTAAATATACTAGTTTGGATCTGTTGAGTACGACTCAGACTTACGCAAGATCTACCGACCTTCCAATAGTAGCACTCACTACTGGATTGACTTGCAATAACCTTGTGCATAACTGTTACCTTTATTCTTATTGTATTGTTTTTTTACAATAAACCTTTACTTATTTTATCCACCTTGTTTTTCAAGTATATATTCCTATTAGCACGGAATATAACACTAACATTCTTAGAATAAAGACTAGTACCACAAAAGCAGATATTGACGATTGAATTTATTTTATTTTGTGTGTGTATAATTTCTTTTCTTTTTTTTACAGTCAATGAGACAGTATTTTTGTAATTACATATATTTGTTATTAAAATTTGATATTCACAACGTTTTGAACTTTTTTAAATAAAGTACTTTTGTGGTCCAGTGAATATACCTAAATTTCTAATTTAGCCCATTAGGATAAAAGGTTGGACAACCCTGGTATAGAGTAAATTGTATCAGTATTATAAGTGGTTCTAGGATTCATGTCATCAGGTCGAGCAGGCTCGGCATTCCATGACACGCTGCTTCCATCCCTTCCCGTCGTTCATTGCATTTGGAAGCTCATCCAGTCTGCATCTCGTGTTTTCAATCCGATGATCAATGCACATCTTTGGTCGACATTGTGCTCTTTTTTTCACGGGATGATATCCAGAATAGAACGTCTCCAGCTAGTTCTTCTTTGCTACGCCAGTCTTGTTGGCGTATTAATTTACTGATGGGAAGTATGTTGGGGTAGAGCTCCTCCTTTGTTGGGCGATCTTTCCGGGATTTGTTTAGTGCTGCTGAAGCATTCGTGTAACATCTGACCGCTTTTCCACTTTGGCTTTTAGTGTCCAGGTTAAGTAGCCATATGCAAAACGGACTCTACTGTAGCTCTGAAAAAGTTTCTCTTCAGATTGTTTGATACATGTGATTCCAGATTTTGTTCATTTCACTGAGCGCTTCCCAGGCTTTTCCCAGTCTGATGTTGACATCATTCTAAGTGGAGGCAATATAGAGCTACCCAGTTATTTGAAGCCATCTACTTGCTTGATGTTTTCTCCGTTCAGATATTTTATGCCTGCCAATGTATCTTGATTAAGGCAGATGAAATCTGTTTTAACCGCATTGGTATAGAGTCCAATCTCCTGGTCTACATTTTCGATGTTGTGAAGGAGCGACGTTGCGTCTTTTAGATGGTCAGCCAGTATCGCTTGGTCGTCAACACAGTCGACATTAGTGATCTTCTCGGCTGGGTAGTGTCTGATTTTGTGTTTAGTGAGAGTGGAGCCAAGCTGCAAGTTCTTATTTAGGGCTTTTCCCAGAACAGTCAAAACAGATGGTGAAGAGAGAAGGCGCAAGTGTGTCTCCTGTGGCAATAAAAAAAAAACTCTCTGTCTCTATCAGGTGATTTGTTTAGTGTTGCTCGATGCATTCGTGTGTAATCATCATCTAAACGCTTTTCCTGTTTGGCTGTTAGTGTCCAGGTTAACGAGCCATATACAAGGACGGATTAAGAAAATAAAATTATGATAAATATATTAAAATAAATATTATGAAACTAAAAATATTAAAATCATTTTAATGAATTCTAGTATTAGATGTTTCAAACATGTAATACTAGAATTCATTAAAATCATTTTGTTATATAGGAATAAAGTGTCGGTGCCGACATTTGAGTTTGAACATAGATCGCCAGTGCGCAAACACAGGCGATCCCATTATTGAATTAAGTAGATCACGTGACCATAGAGGAACACTCATATACGGGAGGTTGCGTGTGTCTAATTGATTACATTTCTAGTCTATACTCTATTACTATTCGGATCTACATTTCTACTCTATCCTCTATTACTGTACGGACCGCTATTCTCTATTCTCTTCTCTACACTATTCTCTATTCGGATCAATATTGTGGTTACTGTTTGAGCAAGTATTATCAGTGCGAGTGTTATTCGAAGGCGTCTCACACCAGTATTGTTCAACGGCGTTACTATAGTTGTATCTGCGATTACAAAGTCTCTACTCCAACGAGCATTACGATAGTGACAACGAGTATTAGTTGACATTACATAACATTTTAATATTTTTTTTATTTTCATAATTTTTATTATAGTACATTGATCATACTTTTTTTTTTAATAAATAAATAAATAAGTGCTTTGAACTAAATAGGTGTGTTTGTGTGTGTGAGACGGGAGCAAACTGTTTAAACGTTTGAGGGATTGATATATTCGTAGGACCAATACAATAGGTTTTATGTTTTATTAGTGTACCTACTTTTGTCTTTGAGAACAACCTGCCCGTTAATACTCCAACCCGTCTAAAACAGGACCTTTCTCGATGTCTTAGATAATTGCATAATCCTTACAAACGATAGTGAACTACACTCACATTCAAGTTCAGATAAAAGCATTTTTTGCTCTTTCTCAAACAGGCCTTCTCTACTTTGTAGGTCGACCCTTGCACAATCTTATTTTATGATTGATATTATGTTTACTGAGCATAGCTTAGTTTGGAGCAAAGCCCTAAGTATGGGACATCTAGTGAACACCAAATTCACTAGTAATGGCTAATCAGATGAGCTCACTGACCTTTACTATGACCGAGACTCCTGAATTGCAGCTGATTTCTGCTATAAGCTTGGCACGCATCCAAATGTGTCGTTCCAGAAGATTTTTCTTGTCAGTCTTTCTTACACATCTGTAAGTGTACCATTTCTTCCATGCCTTGAATACTGTTGCCATAACAGGTCTGGTGCCCCTGCTGTTCATTTTGAGGTTCTCCACAAAATCCAAATAGGGATCTGCAATGTAATCGATCCTGACCTGGCATCTCGACTTCAGTCACTTTCTCACTGACTTGATGTGGCCTCCTTCTGCCTTTTCTACAAATATTTTCATGGCTACTGCTCTAACAAAATTTTTTTCCTGGTGTCCCGCCTACATGAATTTAAACGTGATACTAGATTGGCATCTAGGTCCCACCCTTTTACTGCTGAAATAGTTAAATGTAATCGCCACTTCTACTCCAGAAGTTTCTTTCGCACTTCCCGAGAATGGAACTCCCTTCCTCTTACTGGCTTCCCGGATAACTACAATCTTAAAAAATTAAATGCAACATCAATCGCCATCTTCTGTTGTCTTCATCTTCGTTCATCTTTTATTTTTTCCTCGATCATCCCTAGACTTAGTCTTTTCTCTTACTTTCACTCTCTTTAACCTCCTGCATACTAGTAACACTAGCGCCTTGCTTGGAGTGAAATGCTAAAAAAGTTTAGCACAAGGCCCATAAATCTGGGCATCTAGCAAATGCTAGTATTGTTTTTTGGCGATATTACTAATTTCGGATAGAGTCCTTTTCAAATCATAATTTTCTTTACTTTCAGGCGACTGTAACTTCGAGAAAGGAATATGTAACTGGGCGAATAAAATGGATGATGATTTTGATTGGACACTCGGTTCTGGCCTTACTACAACTACAAAGACGGGTCCATTGAAAGATCATACTCGAAGGATGCAAGCAGGTAAAAAAGTAGGAAAAAGTAAGAAAAATGTAGATACATAGATCGAATTAAAAACACATAGTGCTATTGCTTTAAAAAAATCGATTTTTGTTAACTGACTGCTTTAGGTATTGAGTACTTTTAATTTGTAAGTTTTTACAGCGTAAAAGCAGTGTGTTCTCACCATAGAGCCAAGTGGACATTCGTATTTTTCTGAGTCCCCTGAATGATTTTCAACTCCATTATGAAACTGTAACTAAATTTCTTATTCAAAGAAATGGGGATGTTGGTCTAAAAATCCTGGCCTAGTGGGGAGTCAGTTTCCAAAAAGTGCTTAAATTTTGCATTTAACCAAATTAGACATATTTTTTTTCTCAGAGAATTTTTAGTGTTCAAAATGGAGTCAGTACAGCCCGCCAAAAACAACAACATCGAAATAGAGATCTACATCGTAATTTTTTGATAAATATAAAGAAAGTTACGTCGAAACTGATAACGTATATACTCGAGTATAATGCGTGTTTTATTATCAGTTTTTTACGCAAGAAATAGGGGGTCGCATTATACATAGGTAATCTTCTTTTTTTCTTTCTTTCTTTTCTATTTTGAAGAGGTTAAAAATCATACATTTTCAGTAACCTTGCACTATACACAGGTAACTTCTTTTCTGGAGGGATTAAAATTCATACGCAAAAACTCAGGGATCGGCTATATTCGGGAATATATTCGGCATATGGTGCCATAGGCAAGCGATTTAATTCATGAAAGGAACCATATTATTTATCTTAAGAACATGTTTCTTTACATTGTGCCGATTAAATGATTTGAATATTTGAGAATTTGCGCTAAACAAAAATTGAAAAATCTCTCGTCTATTTTTTTATTAACATTATTCTAAGTTGGGGTGTCAGAGACAAAATAAACAGGCAAAATATGGCCAAATAACTGTTAATTTAATTGAATTTTGTGTTGTAGAGTTCTCAAATCCATGTGTGTCATTTTTGAAAAAAGAAAAATGTCAAGTTAAAACTGTCACAAAAACCATTTATTTCAACAATGCAAAAAGAGACAAAAAGCAACCAGCCAAAACAAATCACCTGAAAATAAATAATGAAACTAGTTTTGCTTACCTTATATACACGAGTACAGGGCAAATTATTATGATCATTTTTTATGCCAAATCAATAAATAAATAAAAGTAGGATTCGTGCTATCAACAGATCATGTGAAGAGGTTAAAAACAATACATTTTCGATGACCGGTTGCACAGGTAATTTTTTTCCTGGCGGGGGTTAAAATTCATGCCCCCAAATCCAGACGTTGCCCTATACTCGAAGTCTGCTTGCACGCGAGTACATTTATTAGGTTGGTGCAAAAATAATGTCGTTTTCTCACATATGTTACTATGTGAGAAAACGACATTAGTTTTGCACCAACCTAATATTTTCCAAGCAAGGCCGAAAGTATGGGGCATCCAGTGAGGATTGAACTCACTACTCAGTCGTAATTGTTCTAGCAAGAACAAACTTGCTAGCCATTACACCGTCTATATATGCGTGTACATGATGACAACTTGAGAAATGCTCGAGTTTAAGACAAAGTTAAACCAGTTCTTAAATTCTGAGACTATTTTCAGACAAGATATAGCATATATCACCTGGGAAATGTAAAGAAAAAAAAGGGTCAAATATTCGCTTGCGAATCCACTGTGAAATTATTCTCATTTTTTTTATATGACAGAAGGAATAGACAAGGAGCATTATACTGGATCCTTGCAAAATTTCGTGTCCGATTTTCATCGTTCTTAATTTTCTAAACAGGCACGGACTTTTGCAATGATGTAATGTTATATATTTAAAATGTATAAAGTTTGATATCCTATAATTATGCTGTGTCTCGTTCCTACAAATAAGAAAATTTAATATATAATAAATAAATTTGGGATTATTACTAAAGTATATTTGCATGCATTATTTAGGTAGTACTAATAAGTATTCATAAGTTAGGCAATTTTAATAGTTATTCAAAATGGGGAAAATATATAGGGTGGTTTGAAAGTATTGTTACCCCTAAATAATATAATTTTCTATTTCAACGCTCCGTCGGGTATTATATTATCAAGGAGAGTTTCACATGAACGATATCAGAATACCCATCAGTTGAAGGACACTGTTCGGAAAGCCTTTGCGGCAATCAACATAGCACATCTTCGTAAAATATCACACAGGATATGGCGCCACATCAATGCCTGCCACAAAAATGATAGTGTTCATACAGACCTTCTCGATATGTGACAACGTTAAGGAAAGTGAATAAACTGAATCCAGTACACGCGCTTTGAATTACTTGTTCTGCTATTATTCTCATTATTTTTTTGGTATGGGGTGACAAGTCTTTCGGAGCACCCTATAGATATTTTTTATACATCAATGTAAACCTGTCAAATTTCTGAAAAAAAAAAGAATTTAAATATCCGACCAATTATGAGTGGCAGTTTAGTTAGAAAACTTCCTTAAGGCAGGGTTAAATGCACATTTTTTTTTTCGATGCACATTGGAAGTGTTTTGACTTATCACATCGTACCAACTTAAAGAATTGTTTTACGGTCGCTTTCAGCAAGACAAATGACTTTCAGAACTGTAGCTGCATTTGTTAGCAACGCAAAAAATTGTAAAAAAAAGAAAAAAAAAAGCATACAAAAAAAATTTTGTTTTTATTTCGTTTCAGGTTCTTATCTCTATATCGAATCGGAGTCTACTTTTGTCTACGAAGACAGCTCGAGAAAATTTACCGTCTTAGAAAGCGAGACATTCGACCAGTCACAGCATCGATGTTTTCAATTTTATTATTATATGAAAGGAGCCCAAGATAGCGGCCTGGAGGTTTTGTTACACCCGGAGGGTAGCAGTACGATGATCCCAATTTGGCAATTGGAGGGACACCAGAGTAAAAATTGGACACTGGCTCGAATGATGCTGCCCGTTGTAGCTACAACTTATCGGGTAAATGTCAGCATTTTCTAAAACAGTCGTTCTCCTCCAAGGGAGGAATTCCTCCTCCATGAGGAGTTTCGGGGGATGGATTTTTTAAAAACTTTTTCTTGTATATTTTTTTTTTTATTAGCTTGGTGCAAAAATAATGACGCAAGAATATCGTTTTTTGACGTTAAAAAATACGTCAAAAAACGATATTATTACGTCATTATTTTTGCACCAAACTAATATTTACATAATTTTATTTTTTGAATTACAATACCCTAGCATTCTATTGGACATTTTGTTTATTGAAGTATGCTCGAGTTTAATAATTAGTTAGGCATTGGAACTAATTGCTGTACAGGTATTCAAGTTTTAAAATTTCCATCAGCATTTTCTATTGCTATTTGTAAAACCCCTCTATAAAAAATTAATTCATGTATACATACTAATACGGAAAAGAATGAAGATTTTTAATAATATATGCATATTATTTGGAATGCACCATTTGAACACGATTTACATTCTAAATTATATATATTATTTACATTATTCGGACTAATGTCCTCATTTTTGTCGCCATATTTATAAACAACGTTTCGGCTGTTGTACACTCCGGCCTTCTTCAGGTGGTTGGAATGTCGAACTGAACCCTTTATTTTGCTCACTGGAGTAGACTGTTCTAGTTCCACATGCCATGTTTAATGGATGTCAGTTATCAGTTATCTCCTGTTAATTCCCCTCTCCAAGTTCTCCACTGCCTTAACCACGTACTGAACTCACACTCTTTGGGTCCTGTTACTGGATCTAGCTAATGTCTTTATCCACTGTGCCATGTGTCCTTGGACACATGGTACAGTTTACCCCAGTGAGAGAAATAAAGGGTTTAGTTCGACATTCCAACCACCTGAAGTAGGCCGGAATGTACAACGGCCGAATCGTTGTAATAAACATGGCAACAAAGATGAAGACAATAGTCCGAATAATAATAATGTAAATAATGTACATAATACCTCATCTCAGAAATATGGACAGTTATTAACCCTTGTTTACAAGGACTCCTTGATCAAAGTTAAAATGCATATCTGTAAAATTAGATGATACCGAGTTCTTTATTCAGAGCCTGCGTGATAGCCGACCCAGAAACGATTTTCTAAAGTTTATAAGAATGAGATTAGAATAACTGTTCGGGTTTTCTTGAAGTGAAAGCTAAATCAGAAGAGGGACCGACTCTATAAATAGTTAATGTGTTGTAGATGATCGGTTATTTAATCAATTTGCTTGTTTCTTTTACAGGTCGCCATTAAAGGATTCCGTGGTCCGCGGTTCGAAGGTCAAGTTGCCATCGATGATTTTAGTTTTTCCAATGAACATCCCTGCCATACGCTACCAGCAAAAGCTGCAATAAATCCGACAAAACCAACTTCGTTAACAACCACTCCAGCGCCGATTGGTAGTAATTTTTTTTTTTTTTTTTTTTCAGTTCGATAGATTCTCGACAACATATGGAATGTCTATTATTTTTCTTTTTTCGAAGTTTTTAATGCTCTGATGAGCATGAAAACTATACTTTCTAGTCTCTTCAGTTCATCTTCTATGAGAAGATTTTGTGGCTGTTTTGTTCTTCCGGTTTTACTTTATAATTAATTGAATTTGGATTAAAAAAATATAAAATGCAACGATTAATGACAACAGAACAAGTCGAATAGTATTTAGACCCGCCATCCTGCGCACATTAAATATTTGTTATTCTTCGCTAGTCAAGAAAAAAGTAGGCCATCTCGAAAAACGCCTTGGTAATCCTTAAAGAACATTTATTTTCCTATAAAAAGTTATTTAATATTTACTCGTTAAACAAGAGCCTGTTTCGAAATTCTCACTTGAACTTGCCCCATTATAACTCACAAGGTCGTTCCATTGCAGCCCCACGTCCTATACACGCTTCCTCGAGACGCTGTTTTATCTGTGTCATCATAAGTGTTTTATTTGCGCATATATTAGGAGAGGCTATGTGTTTTTCGGAGATTCCAATCTATCTAATAATTAGTATGACGAATCTATTTTGTGTGACACCACTGCAGTTCCGTGCCAGAAATCTGGTTTTCTAGAGTTCACCATTCACCAACTAACATCCTGTTCCCAAGGTCTTCACCGTAATCCTGACAAAGACGGCTTCCATGTTTTATGGCTTACGATTTTGAATTTAGAATTATCCTTCTCCTAAACAGATTAACAACCACAGCTAGAGAGCTCAGTGTATCCTGCTATTTAACCCATAGTTGAGGAAATAGATGGATTCATCCTTTCTCCATGAGTATATATTCCCATGGGAAAAGGATGAATCCATCACCATGTGAATGTAACGAATTCTATTGGAATTCGAACTCGGCTCTCCGGTTTTTCATTACGCTACCCATTATACCCCCACACATCCATATCCAATTATAAATATCCATTAAAATTTAACGTTTTGAATTTAGTCACCTAAGAATAAAGTTTGTTCCCAACTTCAAAGCAGTTTATATTTACATTCACTGAATTTCTTTATCTTCAAAGATTTTTATTTTATTTCCAGTTGGATTCGATTGCACATTTGACAAGGGTTTCTGTGGATGGCGTCGTGACACACACACTAAATTTCAGTGGTCACGTCAGAAAGGAAGGAATATTCGACCAGGATCGGATCACACAGGAGGTCTGGATATAATTTCTTTTTTTTTTTTTTTTTTTTTTTCGTTAAACGATTTAAAAAAAAATTTGCTTATAATTTTAAATATTAAAAGTAAAGATAGCAATTAGCAGACGGCCAAAGTAGTTTAATTTTCATTCACTTATTTTCGAATCACGGAAGTTTCATTCACTTAATAGTTAATTTCAAAAACTGACTTCAAGGGAATGAATATCGATCGACTTTTACACAGGTATCCACGATATATTTCTACAGCATTTTATAAGTGTGTACGAAAAGATATGGATTAGGTTGGGGCAAAAGTAATGTCGTTTTTTTACGTTAAAAAATACGTCAAAAAAACGACATTATTTTTGCACCAACCTAATAAGTAAAAATAATACAAGAAAAACCGTAACACGCAACGAGGCCGTATTATCTATTGCATCGCCTGATGAATGGCTTCACTGAGAGAAACTTAACTTGAGTCTTATTACGTATTTTATTGTGTCCTTGTTAATTGAAGTATATTGCAGCTCTGCCTGTTTGGGCATTGGGAATTTTATTTCCATCACTGGCTAATAAATGGTGTTCTAGAAATTAAAAAAAGAAAATCTTGCGGGACCTGTATTGTGGAAAAAAGAAATCCTTTTTTTTTTAATTCTAAATTATATACATTATTTACATTATTCGGACTAATGTCCTCATTTTAGTCGCCATATTTATCACAACGTTTCGGCCGTTATACACTCCGGCCTTCTTCAGGTGGTTGGAATTTCGAACTGAGCCCTTTATTTCACTCACTGGAGTAGACTGTTCTAGTTCCACGTGCCATGTTTTTGATGGATGTCAGTTATCTGTTATCTCCTGCTAATTTCCCTCTGAAAGTTCTCCACTGCCTTAACCGGGTATTGAACTCACACTCTTTGGGTCCTGTCACTGGATCTAACCAACGACTTTATCCACTGTGCCATGTGTCCTTGAGGACATCCGGGCATGGATAATAAGGGGTGCCAGAGAAAAGCAATGATAACAACAAAGTTGCAATATGAGTACTGGTAAAAATGGTTGCTGAAGACATTAGGCTTATAATACCCAGATATTCATGGCACAGTGGATGAAGGCGTTGGTTAGATCCAGTGACAGGACCCAAAGAGTGTGAGTTCAATACCCGGCTAAGGCAGTGGAGAACTTTCAGAGGGAAATTAACAGGTGATAACTGATAACTGACATCCATCAAAAACATGGCACGTAAAATTCCAACCACCTGAAGAAGGCCGGAGCGTACAACGGCCGAAACGTTGTGATAAATATGGCGACAAAGATGAGGACATTAGTCCAAATAATGTAAATAATACCTCATCTCAGAAATATAAGACAGACTCTAAATTATATTGTAATTTACGTGAAATTAGGGTTTTGTTCTTTTATTACTAATTTTTACTACATCTTATCGTAACATCGATAGACGATTCATTATTGCTATTATTTCATTCTTCTTTTCTTCTTATGTTCCGTGTCCTTTCAGGGCGTAGGCGATCATGGCCCTCCTCTTCCCTTTATCCCTTGTGGCTCTCAACAGGTTTTGTGTTTCTGCCACCCCCCCCGCAAGACCACGCTCCGCGATCCACCTGCCCAAGCCCGCCACGTATGTCATACGCTGCTTTCCCTGTCTCATTTTCCTTCTATTGTTCCGTGAGTATCAGATTCTCCAGGCCCTCCTTTCTCATCAAGTGTCCCAGAAATTTCATCTGCCTCTTCCTTATGTTACGCATAAGCTTCCTCCTTGTTTTCATCCTCTGCAAAACCTCATCGTTGCTCACATACTCGGTCCATGATATCCTCAGCATCCTTCTGTAGAACCACATCTCTTCCAGCTCAGGTCTCTTTTTTCATCCTTGAGGATACAGTCCAACATTCGCTGCCTTAGGACATATGTCACGTAGCAGCTCTGTAATCTTTTCTTTGTCACCATTATTTTATTACTGGTATTATTGTCTTGTTTTTGTTGCTTTTTCTAATCAATCTGGGTTGATATACTCTTCGACTGCTAGAGCAAAGTTCACGAAGTCAGAAATAAAGAAATAGCTTCTGACGAAACGAACAACCGTCGTAAACTTCATGGACGTTGTCTTAATCATTTGGGCTACAGAAGCTTCGTCGAAAAACGTGTTATGGTGACTGTTTTTATATCCTTTCTTTTTTATAATTTATTTCTCTTACAGGTGGATTCTTTATCTATCTTGATTCATCAAACATGGGTTTTCACGATCATGCTACTCTGTCCAGCCCCAATTTCCCGTCGACCTCGCAAAAATGCTTTAGTTTTTTCTACTACATGTCCGGAGAAAACCTTAATATTTTATCTGTGGGTTTGAGGACTCGACAAAGTCTGGAAGTAATTTGGAAAAGGACCGGCTCGCAAGGAGATCAATGGATTCACGCAACTGTTAATTTACCAGTATACTCTGGCAAGGAGAAGTCATCTGTGAGTAAAACAAATTAGAATTATTATTTTAACACTGCAAAATTTAACAAATGTCGGAAGGAATCAGTCTAATAATTTGAAGTCATTAGTAAATTCAAAGAAATATTTCATCGTCGTCAACATGCTCTCTTTAGCAATGTTGAATTTTGGTCAACTTAAGAGAAGCGTAGATATTAGTTAATCGAGGTGCCCATTTATTTGAGCCAAAGTTTGAAAACAAAATCAAGTATTTAATCTAAAATTTTGAAGCGGGGAATTAACATTATGTTTGAACACTGAAAAAGTTATTTTAACAACATCTGCAACAGAACAAAAACTGTTGTCAAACATGAAATCAAGAGTTCATTAGTAATAATTTTCTGTGTTTCGGTTAAGAAGTCGGGGATTCAAGGTATACAAACCAACATTATCTCTGGTTAGTCTTTTCTGATGACAGATGGTTAATTTTTTAAATAATATATTTAGTGTTAGTCTTTTCTGATAGCAGATGGTTAATTTTTTAAATAATATATTTAGTGTTAGTCTTTTCTGATAACAGATGGTTAATTTTTTAAATAATATATTTAGTGTAACCTGGGTGAATAGTTTTTCAGAATATAGGTAGAATTATGTACTAATGACGCGTGCAGAATTAAAAAAAAAACAAAAAAAAATCCTATGTAGATAATGAGAAAGCAAGAATTCATAAAGGTATTCTGTTGTCTTTACTAGATAACATTCTCGTTCTGTTCCTATGTGGTTGCTAAAGAGACTGTCTTATAACTCACTCCTAGCGATTATAATAGTATGTCTTGCTTAGGTTACTCGCCGTAACATCACTAGAATTCTCTCCGACTGACTCCAACGGACTGGTATTTACCAAGTCTCCCCACTGAGGCGAGATGTGACACAAGGTCGAGTTTAGTGTAAGGAAGCCGAGCGCGTAGACTGGGGCTAATGGTCAAAATTTACCCAGACCCTGCAACCGCAGGATCGGGTATATTCCATCGTCTATTTTTCTTAGCCGAGTCTCCGTCCGTAGACAGAACCCCGGCTGAGTCTTACTCGTGCTCGAAGACCTTGATAAACACGAGCCGGACTACCTGAATCCGACTGGCTCACTTTGAGTTCTTTATTTAAGGCGTCCTGGCTAGTTCATTTGTGTTAACGTGGCGAGGGTTATATACTCTACTATGCCAGGATAAAAAAACGATTATATATAAACATATATTCCTTGATGATCTTCATGAATCTTCTTTGATAAACATTTTGATTATTTTCATCTGCGAATTGAACTTGATATCGTTTCCGGTATCGTCTTTAAATAACGAATTGATGCTTGTTTCTTGCTGCACTAGTTGTGTTTGCACACACAATGTATCGCAAATGGTATAAAAACATTTGGCATGAACTTACAACAGAAAACGATGCGTTATAGACTTCGAACCAACATTATATTGAATGGTTAAATTAAGTAATTATCTCCTTACAGTTGCAGTTCAAGTGACAATTAACGATACTAACTCTAGCTAAATGTTGCATTGTCTAATTCTTTAGATGTCGTAGGAAGTGACAGTCCTCCGTCAAGCAGATGTAAGATATGATTCAAGGCAATAGCTTGACGTTGTATGCATAACCATCTTACTATTTCCTGTTGGGCATTTTTTCGCCAGGGTATGTTCTTTTTTAGCAGAGTACTGACGATACCTGTTATACACCAAGATATTAACTTTTATTTTTATTTTTCAGATTGAAATTAAAGGAACAGGGCCAGCTGTTGGCGCCAGTGGATTCATGGCTGTTGATGACATATCAATATATCCTGGTGTATGCCAAGGTAAGCGTAACACGTTTATCCCCAAACAACATTAATTACGTAATGTCCCCTCCTTGAAATTCGCGCCTTATCTTTATTTTGTCCTACGTTCCTCACAGATGAAGGGGTTACTTGAAGCAACAGTGATGTGGTTCTACAGAAGGATGATGAGAATACCATGGATTGAACATGTGAGCAACGACAAAGTTTCAGAGAAAACGGAAACGAAAATAACATTTAGACTTAAAGTCTAAGGCAAATAACGAAGAAAGAGGGCTTGAAAAATATAACATCAACGGGACATACTGAAAACAGAAGGAACAGAAGAAAACAGCGTATAACCTAGCGATCTTGTGTCAATGGATGACAGAACAGAATTTAGGAAAGATTACAAAAAGACGAAATTTGTTAAGAGTTACAAAGGACAGGAAATTATGAAGAGCCATGATCGCCAACGTCTTGAAAGGACATGGCACATAGAAATAGGCTTTCATGAAAATGTGGCAATGTCGAGCATGAAAAAGAACGTACGCAACTTTATAAATGGACAGTACGATAAATAGTAGCTAGCTATAAAACAATGGTTTCAAATGCTTGCATTTTGAATTCCCCAAAGTGAACATAGAATAAAACATACACATTTACGTGGTTATCCAATTATTTTCAAAGTCTAAGAATATTAGCTAAGCAATACGAGGGACTCCTCTGATATAAAAACTGATGACGCATTCATTAAAGGGATATAACTATGGGAACTGTCTCACAGTCGTATTGTTATCTAAAATGGAGTCTTCAAACATTTTTAAAAATCTTTTATTACGAAAATATATAAAAATTTATGAATGGATGTGAACACTTTAACCAAAATGAAAGAAACAAAACATTAAAAAAACAAACTGTGTTAATATGTTCAGTTAGATTTATTCTGTGGGGGAAAAATACAGAAATGTGGAAGAAAGCCAAAAGGCTGGTCTTCTGTCCTGTAATTAAATTTAGCTAGCCACAATCATTGATCCAAACATATCAGTATTCTTTACATCAAAATAAAACACTCTTACTTACTATTCTTACTACATCTACCATAATACCTCAAAGTCTCTATGAAGTCTTAACTAGTCCCTATATGTACAATTATTTGTCTGTTGTTTTATTCTTCTTCCCCACAATCTGAAATTCTAACTTCAATGTTTATTTACAATATATGATAAACCTTTTTACAAGAAACTAAACAAAATCGTGTTAGTAATAAAAAAAAACTCCCAGAATCCTTAATTGTGATAGAAACATCAGTTAATTGGGCGAAATTAATGCGGGACTTGAATAATTTCAAACAATCATTCGTCCAGCCACCACCACATCAACATATACAAAAAGCACACTCGAAATACGAAAGGCGTCCCGCATCCACCAGAGGACTGACATTTCTGGTCACCTAACGGTGAAGATGAAGGAAATTAAAGAAAGTGGAGACAAAAATAAAAGGGGCCAATGAGTATACATCTAGCTAACTTAACTTTGAAAGAGGAAGCTAAAGACAAAACAACCTAATTTTGAACTGGAGTGCCTGTATTCACTACAGCGAGAGCATTCGCTGACGCTTAGTAAATCATTATAAATGCGATTTTATTTCACACGTAACTGATATTTATGACGTATATATTGAGATTTATTGTAAATTAATACAATTATGGCACAAGGCCGAAAAGTGGGGAATTGGGTTGAGGCTAGTCTTCACTATCTTATACCGAGCTAATCAGATTCACGACCCATTCACTCGTTATAATTTCTTCATTCACCATAAAAACTCATTCGTCGTCAATCAATCTTCCATACACCATAATACAACATCCTCTCTCTAAAAAAACAAAACAAAACAAAATCATCTCAATGAGATGATAAATATTATTTACAATATATATATATATATATATATATATATATATATATATATATATATATATATACAAATCGGATGAATGATCATGAAAGGGGAGGGGTGAACACCCAAAACAAACTAAATATCAAAACAAAGCAAAAATAAACATAACTGATGACAGTAGGACCCATCCAACCCTCCGAAAAAGAGAAGGCGTTGTATTCTACCTTTGGACAAAATCAAGAGACTTTCTCTCTAAGGGAGAGGGGAAAAGAGAAAATATAGACGGGCATGAGGAATCAATAAAGCTGATCCAGTCGAAATGAAAGGGGGCCAAAACAAACTGGGGAGGTTGAGAATCTCAACTTGGATCATAACCAAAGATGTAGCTTGGAGCAGGCCAGGAACAACACTTACTCACGTTAACTAGGTTTATGACGTATATATTAGGTGTATTTAGTTTTCTTAAATAATACTGACAATGTCTATTCATTTTTTAGAAGTGTTTCCAACTTCGGACTAAATTTTTTTTATGCAAGAATATATATTTAATCCGAGTTTTACTCGAGTTATGACTAGAGCCATCCTTTCATAGGATTTAAAGTTGTTAAGCGTTTTTTGCTCGGTCTAGACAATCTAGGCTTTGAGCACTTTGAGCATGGAGTTAAGTTTGCTGTTAGGCCTTTTTTCTTTTTCTTTTTCAGTATTGTCGTTTTTATTCGAGACTATATCTGGATAAGAGATACATGTTTTGGCATATTGTCCATTATTTCCACCAACGTTTTTTTTTTCTTATATATATAAATGTGTGTGTGTCTCAATATAGCCAGGCCAGTATTTATTGCAAATGTTTCCTTTATGTGCTGATTCATCCATGCTTTTTGTCCGTAATCTTGATATAAAAACAGAAAAACTTTTTCAAGATATCTATACATTGGATAGAGGATAGGTATTTACTAGCGCACCCACACACAACCAGATTTGAAACAATGTGTTTTTTTAAATTGGGTTCATCAGCAGTACCGTGGAAAAATCCCCCAAAAAACCTCGACACTGCCCACCCCTTTGGGCATGCCTCAGGCGCCGGGCAATAAACTCAATCATCTCCCAATGGGGGAGGTAAAGCCTGGGGTATGCCACCTGCAGCTTTGTCTTCAGTGAATCTAAAGAAATCCCAGATATTGTGATTTTGTAAGCGTAGCTTAGATGTGGCACAAGGCCGAAAGTATGGAGCACCCAGTGAGGATCGAACTCCTTACTCAGTCGTAATTGATGTCGGAAGACAAGCTTGCCAATCATTACACCACGTTGAGGTCTCCAAACGGAAAAGATTGACAAAAATGGATTTTTCCAAGTTCGAATTTGATCCACAGAACATATGTGTGTGTGTGAGAGAGAGAGACAGACACTGGTCAAACGTTTGGGGCTCTTAGCAGATTGATCTATCTCTTTAGCGATAACGTTACCGAGTATGTTCCGCGTCTCCCCGGTCATTTTCAATATCTACTGAAAACACTCTACCTTTTCCTGTTTCTTAATATTTTGTTTAGATTTCGAAAAACATCTGTTGCTATTCCAACGCACATTTGAATTTCTGTATCAGATACACCCTTCTTTATTTTAGAGATGGCGACTAAAAAAAAACAAACAAACAAAAAAAGTTTATTTTCTTTTGGTTTCAGAGCCCAAAAACAGATCTGAAATTGATTGCGATTTTGAAAATCACCATCTATGTGGTTACAGGCAAGATCAGGACGATAATTTTGATTGGTCCTATGGTTTGGGAAAGACAAGACTAAAAGACGATCAACCTAACACGGATCATACATATGGAACTGGTTTTGGTATATATTTACGTTTATTTTTAACTGCTTTAAAATCTTCGAGATTGTAGATCTGCAACTACAAATAACAAATATTTGAAATCTTGATTGTATAGCGTGGACACTGAAAGACTGAATAATATAAAACAAATAGCGTACAGTATGCCTAGGATCTCTTCCTGGAAGATCGCCGACTGATCCAGTTCTTTCAAACCGGGTGATTAGGTTACGTATCATGTTATCGTTAGGAGATACTGACATTAAAATGTTGCCGGTATTTTCTCTGACTTTGAATTTTTTATCTTTTATTGGAATAGAAAAACGTTTTGCTTGTTGCTGGACATCATACGTAGCCATTTTAATCTCCAATGGGTGCTCTATAACATGCATAAAAAGAAAACAAAGAAGATTGACAACGTACAAGTTTTGACTTTTTCAAACCCTTCAGTTTTTCAGTGGCCACCCTATACTATATATGCAGTTTTATATATCGTTATATATTCGTTTGGCTTCAAACATCGATAGTTTGTTTTTAGAGTATCTATTAAATAATCCCTGATAATTTCTTTTTTAATTGCTTAAATAAAATATTGTTATTCAATAACTTTGCCAGCCTCTCATGGATGTCATATTAGCATATAATCATTTCACTTATGGATCACACTTCCGGTTTCTTGCATCCCATTCAACTTTGACCTTCAAAAATTTAAATGCGATATCAATCGTTATCTTTTCTTTCTCTTTAATAATACTTTTCTTTTTCTTCAAATATTCTCTCACACTCAACCGCTTTACTACTTGTGGTAAAATGATTAAAAAAAGCTGCGAGCTAAATACTTTACTTTTATTTTTATCCTGATTTTTTTTTTTTTTTTTTTTTTTTTTTTAATTTTGTTTTCAGGTCATTATATGTATATTAATTCTTTAAAACGAAGTGTTGGAGAAAAGGCAGTTCTTTGGACCCCGAATTTCAATACAAAAAACGGTTCCTGTCTAACCTTTTGGTATCGTATGTCAGGTTCCAAAATTGGCTCACTTGAAATTCACTTTGCCACGATGAAAGGACTTCGTCACATGGGTCCAATAGCTTGGATGAGGCGAGGAAATCAAAAGAAAAACTGGATTCAAGAATATGTGCCGATTGATCGTCTTAAATCACTTTATGTAAGAAAGCTTCATTTTTTTTTTTTTCATGTCAGGCTAAGCAGAATTTCTTATATGAAACAGTCGCATTATTATTACTTTGTCTAATTTTTAATTTAAATATTTTTCTTGATTTTTATTGCAACGCGAAGACGTTTAAAAAAAAACATTTCATTTTATAACTATTTCGTAAGCAACGTGAGGCATAAAATAGGTTGGTGCAAAAATAATGACGTAATAATGTCGTTTTTTACGTTAAAAAATACGTCAAAAAACGACATTATTACGTCATTATTTTTGCACCAACCTAATATAGAGGTTTTATTCTACAATCTACATTTAACATCATCACTTCATAAGATACCAGAGGTATTGAAACAAAATGGCTATTTTGTAGTGATTTTATAACATATTTGTTATAATTTTTAAATAAATAATTATATATATATTTATATATAAACATTTTTTTCGTGAATACTCATATTTGAACAGACGTATTAGGCATGTCTACGCTCAAATGAGTATCCACTAAAAATAGCATTTAATGAATAACAAAAATAATAATAAATAAAATCCTTTACAAATATATAAACACGCACACAAAGAAAGAAAATCATACCAAAATCAATAAAAAAGAGCATGAATTATATTTTTAAATTAATATAAAAATAGCGAAAAAGAGAAAATTGACTGATTGGTTGATACCTTTTGATGAGTGGACGGAACATTAAGAAAGGTTCGTTTACGAAACTCTGGAGTAAAGGTGTTGAATATAAAACCAATCAGCTACGTGACAAATTCTATTAATCCCCCTATATATATATATATATATATATATATATATATATATATATATATATATATATATATAATGAAAAAGAACAGTAAGATTTATAATCTGGTGTTATTAATTATTTTTATTTTAAAAAAAGAACAGTACTCAATACAATTCTGTAGAGCAAAAACATTATAAATTAAAAAATATGGTCCCATCACTACACAGGAATTACCATGTTTCAAAACAGATATTAAAACTTTAAATTTAATTATAGAATTAAATTAAAATCCCTAGTACTGTTTTATTTTCAAGCGATTTTTGGAAAAACGCGCTTGAAAATTGAGTAATACGCCTATTGCCTACGACTACGACGAGGACCAGTCCATTACGCAATGCAAGCCAACTAAGTATGCTAGCTCTATCACTGATATTGTGCACTTTCCAATAAGTACAGCGCGGATATATTGTATAAATAATATATATAAAAATTTTACATATATATATATAAAATGCGTAAATTTCAAGATTGCTTATTCCTAAATTTTCCCTTGAGGATGAAACAGGGCTTGATTCTTTAACTTAATTTAATTTTAATAATTATATTGAGGTTTTCGACTCTCGTTTTTGAAACATGAGAACTCCTATGTAGCGAAGGAATCATATTTCTAAAAAAAATAATTATAATTTAAGCTCTACTTTTGTAGGGAGCACAGTTTTTTTTTTTTTTTTTTTATATAAAAACAAAAATACTAAAGAACCTCGGATTATTTACCTAACGTGTTCTTTCCTATTTTTCTACATATCTGCACACACACACACACACACACACATATATATATATATATATATATATATATAGTGTAACCCGGATATAAGAGAGTTGTCGGGACCGGAGACGAAGTCTCTTATATCCGGATTTCTCTTATATCCGGGTTTGATCTATTTTGTTTAGGTAAGTATGGCTCTAATTTGAAACCAGAGAAAATCTCTCTTATATCCGGGTTACACTATATATATATATATATATATATATATATATATATAATGTACTTTGGATGATGAATTAATATATAGTAACAAGTTAAGATTCTTTTCAGGTTTTATTCCAAGGAGTTGCTGGTCTGAAACCTGGGGGTATTGCTATTGATGATGTAAAATTGTTACCTGCTTGTGCGGAACCAGGTAATTTCAATTCAAACATTAACGTTTGTTTTTAATATGCTATTTATCATTCGAATCTCCACCAACAGCGCTAGTTGCTTTTCGTTTGTTGATGACAGCAAGCGTCATCAACACGCCAAGACCGTATTTTCCGACTTTTACTGGAAGCTTTCAAATAGAGTTACTCTTAGATGTGATATACGTTGGAATTTGGAACCGAACCTTTTACTTAGTCCACGGGTTTAATTGTTCTAGTTCCACGTTCCATGCCTTTTCTGGATATCTCGGTTTCAGTTAACTCCCTCTAGTAACTCTCCAAGTTTTTTATTTATTTATTTTTTTGTTGTTGTTTATCTCTGGTGTGGTCAGGTATTAAAATCACAACTCTTTAGGTCAAGTTACTTTTTTGAATTACTTCAACTAGCGCTTTTATCCACTGGGTCATGTGTCCTTGTGGTCATGCGGATAAAAGCATTAGTTGCGTAACTCGAAAAGTAACTTGACCCAAAGAGTTGAGATTTCAATACCTGGACCCAGCAGAGGGGAACAAAATTTTGGAGAGTTGAGTTACTAAAGGGAATTAACTGAAAACTAAGATATTCAAAAAAGGCTTGGCATGTGGATCTAGAACAATATATCCTCGTTGACTAAATAAAGGGTTCGTTTCGAAATTTCAAGGTATACCACTTGAATAAAGCCGGACCGTACAACTGCCGAAAATGCCGTGAATATGACTATAAAGATGAAGACAACAGTCCGAATAATGTAAATAGTTACAATACTTTATCTCAAAAATATAATCAGATAAGAATGTTTAACTTTCCTCCCCAAATGTATGAAATTCTAACATTTCGAAATAGACCTCAAGCTCTGACCCTTGGTTGCACCATGCGTAGTCTTGTAGTATAGCACGCCTTTCACTAAGTAAAACAAATTCAGTAGAATCATTATATTGGAGTGTTTTCGATCAACGTTAATTCTCAGCGGGTCTGGTCACCTCGAGGTGGTGTAATAGCAAGCTTGTTTCGCTAGAACTATTACGGCAGAGTAGTGAGTTCAATCCTCACTGGGTGCCCTTTACTTTCGGCCTTGTGCCACATCCAAGCTACGCTTGGAAAATCACGGGCATCCCGAGGCGGTGTAGTGGTTAGCAAGCTTGTCTCGCTAACACAATTACGAAGAGTAGTGAGTTCGATCCTCACTGGGTGCCCCATACTTCCGGCCTTGTGCCACATCTGAGCTACGCTTTGTAAATCTCTACTTAGCGGGTCTAGCGCCTTCGAAATATTATTTGTTTCGGTTACAAGTATATTTTCTTAGTGCCGGGATATTCAGAAGTAAAAATGTGGCCAGTGAGTGTCTTGGCTTTTTCTTTAAACTAACCAACAGTATTATTAGCAAAGAATGAAAATTTTTCTTGGTGTTTGGTTACTGTATGTGATAATTGCAATCGATGATTAATAAATGATTCTTTTATTTGGAACAGGTGATTGCACGTTTGAAATCGATGCTTGTGGTTGGCACAATGCTCGGGGTAATGATCTTGACTGGCAACATCTGAATCTTGGATATATGCATTTTTACAGAAGTGTTCCGTCAACTGATCACACGACTGATGGAGCATTTGGTATGTATTCTTTCTTTCTTTTAAAATCATTTCTGTCTGAGCAAGGTAATAAAGCCACTAAGCCTCAAGGAGTGCAAAAGAACATTAGAAAAAGAAAAAAGTATTATTAAGGAAAGAGAACAATAAAAGAACAGAAATTAAAAAGAAAGAAGAAAACGATTAACATTGCATTTAAATTTTTGAAGATTAAAGTTTAATGCAAAGCAAGAAGCTGGAAGAGAGTTCCACAATCGAGAAGTGTGACAGAAGAAACTGTTAGAATAGAACTTACAGTTCCAACTAGCAAATTCGAGTGTAAAATTGTGAGACCTAACTACAAATCTAGTACGCTGAAATTCGTAAATTGATTGCTTTTGACTCATTCATTTTCTACTGTTTATCAACCATTTACAGGTTATATAAAGCCACAAATTATTTTTAGATTGCAATTTTTAAAAAATTTAATAATAGTTTCGTGGTACAGGTCTTACGGTTTAACTCCCATCTGGAGGGAGAAGAGGTGGAGTCATTTTCTGACGGTATTTACGCGTAAGTGAATATAACGAACCCAACTGGAATTGAAACTCGGCTCTCCGATTAAAAATTCATAGACATTATCCATTACACTACGCTCACATCCAAATTTATAGCATCTGGTGTTCCCAAACGGTCACCCATCTTGGTACTAACGATATTCCACGTTGCTTAACTTCTGTGATCATACGGGAACCGGTGTTTCAAAGTGATATAGCCGTAAGTTTTAAATTCGCAAAGTCGAGGTAGCAAAGAGTTGCCAAGCTCATCAGAACAATTACCATGAAAATATTTATAGAAAAGACAAAGAGAGGCTATTCTTCCAATATCTATTATCCTGGACGAAGTAAAATTATTGTCAGTATTTTGAAGATTTTGTTTGGCGTTACAAATGTATTTTTTATTCATCCATGCTTAGAATATTGCTGCCATATATGGTCCGGTTCTCTTGGAGCTCTTTGATATATTCCAAGAAAAATCAGAAATATTATAGGCTAATATAAATCCGTTTCAGTCACTTTACGACCGCCGTAAAGTTGCCTTTTATAATAAATACTTTCATGGTAATTGTTTGGATGAGCTCTTCGCTATGCTACCTAGACTTTATAAATGTAAGCGCAGTATTAGCCTGGCGACGAGGTCTCACCAATTTACAGGTGAGTTAGCTAGATGTAACAGTATGTTTTATACTGACAGTTTCTTTTCTCGCACTTCTTGCTTGTAGAACTCCCATCTGGCTCCATACTTTCCAGTCGAGTTTGATATTCAAAAATTTAAATTAAGTGTCAATCGCTATCTACTCTCCTCCTCATTACGCTTTTTTGTTCTCCTCCCTTAGTAAATTTTCTGTTTTCTAATTCTTCTACAAATTATGTTTTAATGGCCTTATTACGTTCTTTAGCTGAACTCGATTATTTCCCCCTACACACAACCGTCCTGGATATGACGATAAACTACACCAGCGTCCAGGGTAAGACGATAAACTACGTTCAACAGAAAGGCTTCTGATCAGAAGGCTTTGAGAAGCGTGGAACCTCCTCTTAACTACTGATGTTCCCAGGTCCACCCTGACTCGGGGTTGTAGCACCTGTTAGGGTCCCAGCTATGGGCAAATACTGAGGTAAAATGCATTATGAAAGTGTAAAAATAAGTTTTAACACCAGAAAAACTTTGTAAAAAATTATTACCAGAAATAAATTTTTGAATTAAAAAAACTGTTACCAGCAATACATTTTTTAAAATAATATTACCAGCTATACATTTCTGAGGAAAAAAATATTACCAGAAATAGATTTTTGACAAAATAAAAAAAAAGGAAAAAAATGTTGTCGGCATTAAATGACCCATTGATGTTGAAACGTAAAACAAACCAAACCAAACCCCCCCACACACACAAAAACAAAAAAACAAAACAACCCCCCCCCAAAAAAAAAACAACAAAAAAAAAACGTATGCATTACAATCAATCGGTATGAATGAATTAAGGGAAATATTTTCTCAAAATCCAAAACCATGTAAAAGTGTTTGGTTACTTTAAGCAATTGCGCGTTTTTAGAATTTCCGGCTTCGCCATAAATCTCAAACATCAATTATTTAATAATAAAAATGTTAGACCCAAATTCATGTGTGTCTGAGTAATGATTTATTTATACAGACTCCGAAGTAGCTGCTTGTAATTGCCTTTGTTACAGATAAACTAAACGTCCTTAGTCATTTCAGCATCTGGTTTCCTTAACGAGAATTGTTAAAATTATCCTTATTGCTATAACTGCTATATTTAGAGAATACACGCGTTTGGGTAAACCTGCTTTTTAAACGGTGCAATTGTCGTCTACCGGAACGGGTTTTCGAGAATATTAAATAAATATGATGTGCCCTTCGGTAGGGTTCGAATCGGCGTCATCCTTATGTTGGGGAGTACAATCCGGGCTGCTTTTAAACCGCTCAACCATGAAGAATTGTCATTACTATGCAAGTCTCGATTAACCATACGGAGGAAAGCACATTTCTTGTAAAGATCTTTCGAAGCCCATTTCTGCTAATTTATTTTCGTATCCGAATCGTAATCAAAGTATTTTATGAATTTTTAATTTAATCCAATATATCTGTATAACAAATGCGAATGTCAGTGTGTCACTGTGTCACACTTTTTTTTCAATTAAAGGGACACAACTCTTCTAACTTTCATTAGCTCATGTTACAGAAATTTTCGATTCACAAGTTTCCATCACTGAGATTGTTTTCCGCGATTTTTTACGTGAATTTTTGCGACAAATGTTTTGTACGATAAAAATTTTTTATAGCTTGGAAATAAATTTGGGAATAATCGAAATTGATTTCGAAATCCAGCGAAAGTCACCCATTAAATAAAAAATTTTTGTATGGAAAGTAAGGACTTACGTACATCAAATTGCCTTTAAATTAAGTGGTGGCAAAAGAATTATTGTTGAATTTTTAAAATCAAGAGGTCAGATGAATCCGTTAACTTCGTTTCGAATTTACACTATCCTCAGGCGATATTTTATCAAATGATCACCTAAAACTAAATAATGCTACATTATTATGTTCAAAAATAAATAAACAAACGCACGACGTTGGATGTATTGGAAAATCTGATTCTCACAGGACAGAAAACCGTGAAAAAGGGACAAGGGAAAGCAACGCGTGACATACTTAATGTGCTTGAGCAAGTTGATGGCAGAAATAACAAAAAGTCAAAACTTATTAAGAGACAAGGTGGAGGGCCATGATTACCTATATCCTGAAAGGACACAGTACATAAAAGAAATAGGGTAACGGTTAGGAAATTAATTCACTGATTAAGATTACGGTTAGGAAACTGTATTAAAAACATTAATAAGCTCACGATAATTCAATTGTTTTGGGGAAAAAATAAAATAAAAAACAAAATCATGTCTATCGCTACTGTTTTCCTAAGCTTGTCCAGTCAACGGTATTCGGTCCGAAGCCATCGATGTGAAATCCAGCCAGGTTCATGTTCGGTTCTGTGTACCGCCCCAGCAAACACCAAGATTTCTCCTGTTATCCTCTATCTATACAATAGCCAGGTCAAAGCCGAAAATGGTGTACTGCTGCCATATAAGGACAGGTGTTGCCTAGTCATCATTTTCCACTGTCGATAGTCCAGAAGCCTCTTCACGTCCTTGTAGGGGATGAATTATTTTCCACTCTGCAACCACTTTACAACAGGCAAAACGTCGCAAGCCTTTCGCTGCTCTATCGCTATATCCATGGATAGTGTTCATCTGAACTACACTCCTTACTTCCACCGGTCCTAACCTTCACATCTAAAACCTGCCATGTCGCGGACACTCTAGCGAACCACCCTCATTCCATTGCTATTCTTTGGGTGAGATGTAAATTCCACTCGATCAGTCTTCTCACGATCCACTGTCTTGTGAAACCGACTGTCAAGAGGATGTTTTCCGATAACTACAATCTTAACCTGTTTAAGTCTAGGGTTAACCGTTATCTTCCAAACATAGCTTCATAATTTCTGTCACTTGCTCTGTAACCCTCTACTTCGAGTTGTCCACGAGACTTGTAGAGGGTGAACATCATTATAAAAAAAAGCCTGGACTATCTAGAACATACTCGAATGTTCAAGAAAGGGGCTTAAGTAACAATATCTGTTACTTTAGAATGTTTGACACATTCATTGAGTGCTCCCATTTCTAGTGGAACGTTTTACCAGACTAAAGTTTATGGAAACTTTTGAAAAAAAATTGGGGGTGTATTATATTCTTTGAAAATTAGTATGCAGAAATTGATCTTTACAAATATAGAAACCGTCTAATAATGGATTTATCTTCAATTTTCCAGGTCACATCATGCTTTTCACTTCCAAACATTTCACAAACGTCGGAAAGAAGGGTGATTTAGTATCTGTGTCCTTCGATCCAACAAGCGAGAAGGGACTTTGTTTAGAGTTCTGGTTCCTCATTGAGGGATATAATTTCGGCAATCTTACAGTCTTCAAGCAGGTAATCAACGTTTTTTTTTCTCCCGAGGTCGCAGAGACCCATTTCATTGTAGTTATTGTGTGTGTGTGTGTATATATATATATATATATATATATATATATATATATATATATGCTACATACAACAGCAAAGCCTCTGAACGGAAAATTGGAGGTTTTGAATAGCGTGGAACCACCTCTTAATTGCTGCTGTTCCCAGGTCTACCCTGACTCCGGGTGGTAGCACCTCTTAAGGTCCCAGCTGTGCCAAATAGTGAACACCTAAACAAAAACAAAACACTATGAAAGTATAACAATACATTTTTATAATGAAGATGCTAACATTACATTTTATATAAAAAAATTACCAACGATACACATTTAAAGCAAAATGACCAACAATACATTTTATAGTAGAATTACCAACAATAGATTTTATAGGAAAATGACGAACAACACATTTTATGGTAGAATTAGCAACAATATATTTTATAGCAAAATGACCAATAATACATTTTATCTGTAGCTGAAGCCACAAGATTGTGCTCAAAATATTTCAATTTCGTCATTAAATAATCCAGAGGTTGAAACGTCACTAAACAAAATCAAACAACCAACATGAAAGAAATATTTCATGACATTAATCCACATATTATCCTACAATTTATTAAACAAGTCATATTCTAATCAAATATAAAACACATATCACCGCCTCTAGTAATTATGTCCACATAAATATGAACAAAAGCTGAGTATCATCTACCATGTACTCAATTGTGAAAGCAGAATAACAAATCACTTTTTCTTCATTCAATGCTCCAAAGAAAATTAAATTTCAGCATTAAATGACCCATAAGGTGCTGATATGCCAAATGAAATCATAATAATTTTATTGCTAGCTTTACAGAATTCAACTACAATTCCCTATTATTCGCTTTATTTTACTTAGAACTAACAAGATTAGTTTTTATTGGTATTTTGTTCTTGAATTTCTACAGAGAAACTATCTTGGTAGTTCCTTGGCTTCACCAGCCAAAACTTTCACAGCTAGGATCCACCATGCCACCTGCACTAAGTCGGATTATCCTCATTCCCTCCATATTCCATTAGTAAGGAGGAAGTTCCACTCGGACATCATCTTCTTCAGAAATGTTGCATTGTGGAGAGAATGCTTTCCCGATTATTACAGACTTAACGACTTCAAGTCTCTAGTCAACCGTTATCTATCCAACATTTCCTGATATAATTCAATTCTTACTCCCTCCTTGTAGGCCCTTACAACAACATAATTTAGTAACTCCCTCTCTTGACTGGCTCTCTTGTAATGGGTGAATAATAGTAAAAAATTTTTTTAGTAATAGCTGACAAACAAATGTGACGCATAAATCCGAAGGTTCATAGAAATAGCTAAAGATGCCTTCTAAAATCTAATCAAAGTATTAAGAGATAAGAAAACGTCGTTCGGAAAAAATGTGTTGATCTGCTATCTTATGTAATATCTATCCTCCTATATGTCAATGAATGCTGGAGAATTTCTTCACTAATGGAAAAGAATATAGACGACAGAAATGTGGTTCTAATGACGAAATTTAAGAATACGGTGTACTAAACATGTGAGCAACAAGGACGTTTTAGATAAAATAGAAACCGAAAGAACACGTATACTGAAAGCCAGAAACATTTGAAAAATTTTAGGATGAATGAGGAAAGAGGGATCGGAAAATTTAACACTCACGGGACATACTGGAGTGACAGAGGAAAACATCGATTAAACTATTAGGTTGGTGCAAAAATAATGTCGTTTTCTCACATAGTAACATATGTGAGAAAACGATATTTTCGCACCAACCTAATACTTGTGAAAATGGATGATGGAACAGGGAATTAGAAGGATAGTGTTGTAGCATAGCTACGGATGATAATCGGTATGTCCCCATTCACGTAAATACAGTAGTAAATAGTGTATGTTGGGCTGAAGTTGGAGATTGGTCTCCAGCTGTGCTGGTCAAACTCTCTGCCTCCGTGCACAGAGGACTTCCAGACGAGGCTATGTCGAAGGGCAGAGTCTCGTCTCGAGAATCAGCTACCCGACCCTGTTTTATTACGGGGTCTATGGAGAAATTTTACCCAACATTAAATTCAGCCTTGTGCCACATCTGACCACTTTAGGCGGTTGCTAGTTATCCTGCAGTTGGAGATTCATTGTGGAATTCACTTGACTCACTTTTAGCAGTTGACTATTTCTACGCGCCGCTGGCAAATCTTATATATGTTGTTCTTGTCCTAAGTAATATCATTCATTACCAACTTTTGTTTGATTATTCTATTCAGTAACCTTCCCTAGGTTATAACAGATAGTAAGATTTAGATATTACTTCGAGCGACGAAAGACGTGGTATTGTGGAGAGCCACGATTGGCAACATTCTGGAGGGACACGTCACATGAAGATGTTTCAAATTTTCATTTTACTATGAGAAAATTGCCCGGCATTCACTACAATATAGTATAATAGATATTACATTTCAACACACGCGTGTAGCACTTAGAGATATATATATATATATATATATATATATATATATATATATATCTTTTTTTTTATTTATTTTTTTATTTCAGACCAATTCTACAGACAAAGTAATAATGTGGCATTTACCAGTATCAGGAACCCGAACCTGGACTCGAGGATCGTTCCATGTGAAAAGCTTTGAACCTTACCAAATTAGCTTCCGGGGTGTGAAAGGAAGCGGAGGTGATGGATATATTGCACTTGATGATATCAATTATGCCGGTGTATTCTGTGCAGGTAATTACTTTTAGATATCACAGTTTTTTTTTTAAATATATTCCTCGGCGATTACCAATGTTTATTATTTAGGAATGAGTACAATTGACCTGGGTTTTACATGTTAAAATGATTCAAAATGTAGGTATAAATCCTGCTTGAATCACATGGTAGACGTTTGTTCAGTTTACACCCGAGTTCGCAATCATTCTCCTGGTAAATGCTCCTTTTGTGGACTTAGACTCAATGTATTTTAATCATCGTGAATAGGCTACAAAAATAGAATTCCAAATTTGTAAATATATTAAATATATTTTAATCAGCCATTGACGTTCAGTTTCATTTACATATTAAGTTGGTGCAAAAGTTTCCAGTGTGACGAAGTTCGGAACAACCTTCATGATCATATCGTAGTAAAGAAAACTAAAACAAGTTGCACAATGCAATAGGGAGCTATTGACTTGTTTGAATTTCAAACTGATCTCTTTGAAGACATAGAAATGGACTATTAATTTGATTGTATGACAAAACTCTCCTGGCCATGTGCGATAATGGTGTTAAAAACACTTTCAGGGAAATATGATTACAGTTAATTTGTATGATTTATTTATACGCTAGAAGATAATATTAGGTTGGTGCAAAAATAATGTCGTTTTCTCACATATGTTACTATGTAAGAAAACGACATTATTTTTGCACCAACCTAATAATTAAGAAAAAATGTACCCAGTCCTATAACCATGACGTGTTCCCAGGACTAAAGAAGATACACTTAGATTTTCACTTTACAGTTTTAAAGTCAATTTATATTAAGTCCATCCAACCATCCTCTATAAGGATAAGGAATAGCTTTTAGGCTTAAGTATAATTAGCTTTAATGTTTATATAGCTATTATATAATATCCGGTTTCTGGAGGTGTTAATTTTTATTGCTGTACACATTTCCTGTGTTCAGTTCTGATAAAAGAGACACAACAAACCGGTTAAGCTGATTTGTTTAGTTTATTTATTTGCTTTTCGACATTAAAACTTTAGTTAATTTAATATTTCATTTCTGAGATGAGCAGTTGTCATTATTCTTGTATTACTTCGAACTATCTCGTCTTGCTTAATATAGATGATGTTACGGACAAAGAGTTTTGATAGGGTACCTTCTGCTCATCATCAGGAGTACATTAATTGGCTGATATAGATTCGGGACGGTAGTGTAGTGGATTTAGAAATTGTGTTACTGTCATTTAGTGGCCACGAGTTCAATTCTTGGATCAGGTGATCCGCTAATTAAACAGGAAGGAGTACTAACTGATATTACGGGCAAAATATCATAATAGTCAGCAGATGTTCTATATCAGCCAATCAATGGACTTCTGATGATGACCTAAGGGTACTTGGTCGAAAAGTTGTCTATAATAACATCTCTATTAATCATTATAAGTAATACAAGAATATAAAACATTACAGTAGTTGTTCTTTTCTGTTGATGCAATGTTTACTTGTTTTATGTACTGCGACTGATACATATTTAATTTTCACAACGGATCTCATCTCTTCTACTCGTGCTGAATAATATTGTAGAACATTTTCAAACAACTGAATTCCACAAGTCAAGAAGAAGAGCAAGATAATCTATTGAAATTTCGGCCGCTTTGCAATCTGGCCATCTTTTAGATGTCTGTCGATTTGGATAAGCCTCAATGTATTTCGAACTTGAAGCGTGTTTTTTATTTTTATTTATTTATATTTTTTTTTTTTTTTTTTGCGTGATTTTTTTTTTTTTTTTTTTCCGTGAATTTGGTGACAATTTGGTGATTTTAAGTACAATCCCCGGACCGGATAATACGTGCTTGGGTCTCAGTGAAAATAAGGCGAGCAATAATTGAACAGTACTAAATAAGAACAAAACTAGACACTCATAGACATTGGAAGGAGAACTATCGATCCACTCGTTTCGAACTATGTTCTCTATACTGTATGGACGGAGTTTCCCCCCCTCTATCACTTTTATATATTGTTGAAACTTGACTGATGCATGGAATAATAATGCAACACAAAATGTACTTAGAACAAAATGTATTGAAACAAGAAAATGTACACAATATTTACATATAGTCTTTTGTATATTCCTGGGAAGACCGTTCCTAGAATGTGTGTTGACTGAGTCGCAGTCGGGCAGAGTCTCTGGTTGGATCTCTTCCTGGTACCAACCATATTTATATGGTCGGTACTCCACTATGCAAATTAGGTGGATCCTACCACAACAATATAAAAAACTGATTCCATCAATAAAATAGTTATTAGTCTGGAGAATTATGTTTTTCAGTACGAAATTTATCTCTAAGAATTTTTTTCCATTTTGGCATTCATTTGCCTGATTTATATTTTTTCCATCGTATCTTTCAGACATAAATATGATGACTGCCAACTCGTTATCGAGTATGACCATCGTATGATATCATTGAAATAGCCTTTTGTCACTCAATGTCACGCAATGCCTGCGCATTAAATTTTTAAAGAGGAGGAAAACTTTGCTATGGTCAATCCGACCCTCTAATTAAGAAAATTATGTACCGCAAAATAAGAACCAGTCTAAATGATTGGATTCAGTCAAATTACAGGTGTAATATAAGGGTTTTCTTTCTCATAGATGGATACCTTAACGAAGTCTAAACATGTATATACAGGGTATTCATAAAGTATGGATGATTTTTTTTTTAAGTACTTGTATCTTTGTATGATAGAAATAACCTGTAAAAATGATAGCAAAGAAGTATTTAACATTATTATTGAGATTGATAATTTTCGCACCATCATAACGCATACAAACGATAATACGATTCTCTAGTTCTTGGAAAGCATTTTGAAGATGATTTTCAGTAATACCTTTAATCACATCAGTTATCCTAGATTGTAATTCCACTAAAAATTGAGGTCCAGTTAAATAAGCACTACTTTTCACATGTCCACATAAAATGAAATTCTGAAAAACAAAGAAGTCATTTCGAAGTTTCGAGAAATTGAAAAGAAAAGTCATTTCGAAGTTTCGAGAAATTGAAAAGAAAAGTCATTTCGAAGTTTCGAGAAATTGAAAAGAAAAGTGATTTCGAAGTTTCGAGAAATTGAAAAGAAAAGTGATTTCGAAGTTTCGAGAGATTGAAAAGAAAAGTGATTTCGAAGTTTCGAGAGATTGAAAAGAAAAGTGATTTCGAAGTTTCGAGAGATTGAAAAGAAAAGTGATTTCGAAGTTTCGAGAGATTGAAAAGAAAAGTGATTTCGAAGTTTCGAGAGATTGAAAAGAAAAGTGATTTCGAAGTTTCGAGAGATTGAAAAGAAAAGTGATTTCGAAGTTTCGAGAGATCGAAAAGAAAAGTGATTTCGAAGTTTCGAGAGATCGAAAAGAAAAGTGATTTCGAAGTTTCGAGAGATCGAAAAGAAAAGTGATTTCGAAGTTTCGAGAGATCGAAAAGAAAAAATACATTTTGAAGTTTCGAGAGATTGAAATGAAAACAATAAATAAATTTTCCGAAGACTAGGCTCAAACATGACATATCAAGTTTTCTCTTCCTTTTTACCTATTGTTTATATCCTGTATAGTTACAAAGCTACAAGTATTTTAAATTGCATATAGACTTTGACACCTTGTATAACTTTAAAAAGAATTATGGAAATGTTCTTGTTAGTAATTAATAATAAAATTATTTATTATAGTAATTTCTGTCCAGTAAAATAGAGATCGAGTCCTAGATTAAGAAAAACAAATATGGATAAATATGGGGAAAACGTGGTATTGATTTAGACACTGAATGACTCAACAAAGGTTATAAACCTCTTAACCTAACCATGTATTTTTTTTGTTTGCAGTGACACCAAGAGAAGCGAAACCCCATTCAACTTCAACAATTCCTCCTTCTACAAAGCAATCAACGACGCCCCGTTCAACCATTCGTAATTTCATGTTTTCATTTTTGTTTTTCCTGCTTACCTTAGATTTAGTTTCTAAAATCATAGACAGGCTTAAACATTTCATGAATATTTTTAAACTATTTTTGTTTTATCTAAAGATGGAGTAGGATTGTATAATTTGAGCAAATAAAGAAAAATAGATATAAAGAAGTAATACAAAATAATAGAGAAATGAATTTAACCGTAAAGAAAATTTAACAGATCTTTGCAAAAGTTCGCGCCAGATTTTCTTTGATAATATAAATTAATCGCAACCAGACGATCTTATAGTGTCTCGGCGTTAGGCGTCAGCTTGATAGTCACGTGAAGAGGTGGGTTTCTTTGGTTCTTCGTCCTCGAATACTGCTGTCATATCTGGTCTGGTGCTCCTGCTATTTATCTCGTGGTTCTTGACAAGATCCAAAGAAAGATCTGCAATGTAATAGATCGTGACTTGGCATCTCGATTTCAGTCACTTTCTAGACCAACTTGGTCTGAAAAGTTTGTCTTTTCTCGCTGTCTTTTGTACAAATGTGTTCAGGGCTATTGCTCAGACAAACTTTTCTTTCAATGATGCCCCGACCGTACCATTTTAAGCGTGCTACTAGATTGGCAGCTAAGTCCCACCCTTTTACTACTGAAATAGTTAAATTTAACCGCCATTTCTTCTCCAGGATTTTCTTTTTTCGCACTTCCTGTCTATGGAACTCCTTTCCCTGATAAGTAAAATCTTCAAAAATTTAAATGCAACGTCAATCGACATCTTCTATCTTCTTGAATGCCGTTCATCTTTTGTCCTTTCCTCAATCCTCTCTTTACTTAGTCTTTTCTCTCAGTTTTACTCCCTGACATCTCCTGTGTATTAGTGGCATTCCCTCTTTGTTTGGGATGAAATGAGTGATTTTTTTTTTCTAAACTGAAGAACACGTGGATATTTTTCTATTTATTTTATTTCAGCGCCTTCGCCTTATGACTGTACGTTTGAAGACGGTTTTTGCAATTGGACGCAATCAACTGATGACGATTTTGATTGGTTAATTGGCACAAGTCGGTCAAAAACGAAAAACACCCTTCCCATAAACGATCACACGTTAAAAACAAGTAAGTTTTATTGACATTGAATTATTAGGACAGATATTTGCATCTTTATAGTTTCTCCCGAGTGATAATTTTTTTTCTTTTCTTTTTTTTTTAATTATCAATTTCATTACTGTATAAATTCATCTGACTTGAACGGAAAATCTTATGATTTCAGCTTGACATAATCATGATGTTGACATTCCACACTACTTCAAATAAAAGGTTAGAAAGGAAACATCCAACAATACTGGAAAGATTGATACCGGTTAATGGGCTTGAGAAACCTATTATCTTGAAAATTGTTTGAAGTGAAAGATTTTATAAATTTCAACCGAAAGTAATACTTGCTGCTCGATCAATTAATGCCAAATTCCTTGTAGGAAACGACTAATATTATTATTAACATTACAGTCTAATTATTTTCTGTTGTTTTCATCCTAACAGTCTAGGTTAAAACGCTGTTAATTATTAGTAATAAATAATATTAATTACTAGTTTTATCCCATCTTATTGTTAGTTTGTATGACAATACTCTGGCACTATAGACTTTTCCACTTTATTATTAATTAGCAGTATAATCTGCGATTGTTTGGGTCTTTCATTACTGGAAATTTTTACCTTTCAGTTGGAGCAGTTTAAGTTTAAAGTCAGCCCACACGAATATCAATAACAACATTTGTGTGCAACTGAGGCACATCCCCAAATGGGGGGGTCGTGAAAAGGAAACTGTATAATAATAAATAATATTATTGTAATAATTTAAAGTTTTTATGAAAAATATATATATCCAAGAACATATAGTAAATAGTAAAACGTTGCTGAGAGTTATAATGGACAGGAAGTAGTGGAGAGCTATTGTCGCCAACAATTTGAACTAAAAACCGGAACTGAAGAATTATCTGTCAAACCAAAAAAATTTCCTCGAAATCGGATGAAAACTGTGGAAATGCATGAACAACATCCGATCTCACTCTCACATACACATATTTTGAGAATGATAGATATATAGATATTATTACTTCTTTTGATTTCTGTTGTGTAATCGTTTTCTTCTGGATGCCAACCGAAGACATAAGCTCAGAAATGAAATCTTGTCATTTTCCATTGAACGTTTTTGTAATAAAATTAAAACATAACATCACACACATTTTACATTGATAAAGCTTTTCGTAATATGTGATCTGTCTTTGTGAGAATTTCTTTATGACATAGGCTAACAGGGATCTCTTCAAAGAATCTTATCGGAACCTTTTCCAGTCAAACCCAGGACCCCAACCACAACTAGAATTATGGATGTCTTCATGTGCTACATTTTTTAGATTTCGGGTTTTAGGGGTTTTTTTGTTTGTTTTTTTTTTTAAAGATCTTCAGATACATTACAGTATCATTATTGTTATTAACATCTTTATCTTATTATTGTTGACTTATAAAACATGAGCCGATATACATTTCATTGTTATTAATATTATTTTATTACTAGATTTACGCTTGCTACGCTTTACTCCGTTTTTATTAGAAAGACTTCTCGTTCGATAGGCTCTTTGTTGTTACTGTTATTACTTTAGCATTATTACAATCTATTTTATTGCATAACAAAATAGGAATTAAAAGTAAAAATAAAGTGTAGAAATCTAAAAGCTCATACAACCTTAGTCTAATATTAATTATATTGGTTAAATTACATTATGATATCTGTCTATATTTCTGAGATGAAGTATTATATACACTATTTACATTATTCGGACTATTGTCCTCATCTTTGTTGCCATATTTATCACAACGTTTCAGCTGTTGTACGCTGCGTCCTTCTTCGGTTGGTTGGAATGTCGAATTGAATCCTTTATTTTGCTCGCTGGGGTAGACTGTTCTAGTTCCACGTTCCATGTCTAATGGATGTCGGTTATCAGTTATCTCCTGTTAATTCACCCCCTCCAGTTTCTCCGCTGCCTTAACCAGGTATTGAACTAACATTTCTTTGGGTCTAACCAACGCCTTTATCCATTGTGCCATGTGTCCTTATTCTATATTTCGTGTATAATGCGCGCTTACCGCAAGTCTCTGGTGGTTGACCCTGGGGATTGAGTAAATGTAGCTCTTCTCAAACCTTCAGTAATTTTCTCGGTAGTGTAGCAAATCACAGTAGTGTTTTGTGTGAAAAGTTTGTCTTTTTTAGTAATCTTTAATATTACTCTTTTTATTTTTTGTTGTTGTTGTTGTTGTTTTTTGCCTTCAGCAAGTCTCCTGATATTTTCTTTAGTTTTCCAGACTATATGCCCGACTGAGTTTTTCTTTTAACAAGCGTTTTTTTTTTTTTGTTTTTTGTTTTTTTCGTTTTTTTGTGTTCTTAGTGTTTCTGTCCGGAGTATTTATTTTTTTCAATATGGCCCGTTTCCAAAATGTAAACCTGGCTGTATAGTACTACGATAGACGGAAGCAAAGTACACATGCACACACAATAGAAAAATGTCGAATAACGAGTGACGTTTAAAAAAAACTCGACGCCTGTTGTCATTTTGACGCACAATTTGAAGAATTTAGAACATTCGAATAAAATGCACATTATTTAAATTTCGGTTTCAACTTATTTAGTAATTCATTTAAATCAATGAACTGTATAATTGTCACTCACCTCGGTTAATCCCGAAATAGACTTTGCGCACAGTGTATATCAGTGAAGCCGGTTGCGGGGTTAGCCCGAGGGACGACCACTACGGTTCAGCTGATGTCCGGATCGATTACGATCCGACAGATTCACGTGGTCGGCTTAGGTGTCCGGGATGTGCACGTGGGAGCGGGGAGAAGTTGACAGATATATCAACACCCAAAGAGGAGATGGGCAGGCTCTTACATCGAAATACGAGAATGTAGAGGCCACGTTCGAATGAAGGTTATGCAGCCATATACACGCACACTGGGCGACGGTAAACGATGGTGTTGAATGATATCTTACAAATGAGAGATTCGGACATGGGATTGCATTTGTAATCTACGACGATACTCTATGACATATTAATTCGCACCTAATCGTATTTCCTAAATTCTAATTCTGAACAAACGGAACTGAAAAAGTTCTCAATAAACAATAAGAAAAGGACGAAAAAGAACAGGGCAAATAATATATATATATATATATATATATATATATATATATGTATGTATATACACAAAGTAACAGTAATAAAGTAAAAAAATCACACTGCAAGAATTGTGCTTACACGCAAAAGGGATACAGACAAGTGGTTATAACGTTCTGACATGAAAGACAGAGTATTGTCTACATATTTTACTGGCTAGGAAGAAATCCCAGCATGCATCTGTAGAAATTGTCTATATATTTTCGGAGAGGCTGTTTTCAACGATCACCCTAGTTAACGATTTCTGAAATTTGCTATCCGTGGGGAGGTTCCCATACTGAGACGTCATTCATTGCATACATATTCTTCAAGCTATGAAGTTGTTTTAATTTCCAATGATGTTCTCTTTTTATTATTTCAAGTTCATCTCACAGAGGACAGTGATCTCCCTTTTCCCTCTAAGAACGCATGGCCCAGTGGATAAAATCGCTGGTTGAACAATCCAAAAAAATAACTTGACTCAAAGATTTGTCAGTTTAGTAGGTGGCCATAAGAGACGCAACAAAATTTTGGAGAGTGGAGTTACTAAAGGGAATTAATTGAATTAACCGAATTATCCCCACCCCCCAAAAAAAATACATGGCTCGTGGAGTTAAAACAATCTACCCCGTGGTCTAAATAAAGTATTCGGTTCGAAATTACAACGTATATCACCTGAAGGGTGTACAATAGTTGAAAGGTCGTGAATAGGGCAGTAAAGGTGAAGACAGGAGTCCCAATAATGCAAAGAGTGTAAATAGTTACAGTGTAACCCGGATATAAGAGAGTTGTCGGGACCGGAGAAGAAGTCTCTTATATCCGGGTTTCTCTTATATCCGGGTTACACTGTACAATGCTTCATCTCAGAAATATAGATATTAAAAGTAACTTTTGAAGAAAAATTAATATGCAATGAATATCCATTTTTCTGCATTGGAAATAATAAATTGCAACCAACTAACTCAAGATTTTACACGACGTTTCACGTATTTTCAAGTTAGATTCTTGCAAGGAATCTCCATTAGGCTTTTCTTTAAATTTTTCTAAGGGCTAATTGCTTTCTTGTTTCTGGTTTCAGAGACCGGACATTTTATTTTCATCGAAACATCTTTTCCGCGCAGACGCTATGATAACGCAAGGTTTGTAAGTCCGATCATAAAGAATGTCGGTCCAATGTGTCTGTCATTTTGGTATTACATGTATGGTGAGAATGTCGACACTCTAAATATTTATATCAGCCATAATAAAAAGAGAATGACTGCAGTGTGGTCACGTGTCGGAACTTTAACCAGAAAGTGGTATGGAGGAACAATGGATTTTTATTCCCATTCGTCGACTCAAATTATCTTCGAGGCAATCCGAGGAAAAAGTCGCCGTGGGGAGATTGCATTGGATGATATCAGGATTACAAAAGGGTTTTGTATCGGTGAGTAAATCTCTTTTTTTTTTTTTTTTTTTTTTTACTTTGCACAAGTTTCTAACATCTCCCCGCACTCGCCCAAATAAATTATCTCCCATTTCGACTTATCAAACTTATATTTAAACTTTATATACAGGTTACAGTGGATAAATTGCCGTCTAAATTATACAAAAATATTTTGAGTAAATTTATTCAATAAAATTGCCATTGGCTTCAACCATGTCCTTCAGACGACTTCGGAATCCTCCGCAACTCTTCTGTACGGTCTTATTTAAGTTGGTGAATGTGGCCATAATCCTTGCTTTCAGTTCATTTTTGATGCTACAAGGAATTTTGTGGGTCTCTAGCTGAACTGTGCGCCACGCATAATAATCAAGGGGTGCAGTCTAGAGAATTAAGTGGCCAGATGTAATGGGTGATGTGGTCGCAGTAATTGTCTGAAAACCATGACTGGATTCTCCTGCTTGTGTGGCAGATTTCTGTTACCAGATATAGGGTCTTCCAGCTACCCTCTTGAAGCAGGGTAGCACTACCGACTCAAGGCACTTGATATAGGTCTCCGTGTTATGTCTAAGGCTCTTTGGGAAGATGAATAGAGGCATAAAGTCGTCATCACTAGTGATTACTCCAAACACTATGATGTTGACTGAATATATCATCCAACTCTTTCCGAATTCTTTGCACACAAACACACTGAAATTTTCATATTGCAGCTTCCGGTGAAAATGCCAAGAAATACAGTAAGCCGTTTCCAAATTTCTGGCGGAGTAAATTGCGTTATTCTGCTCTTTTTCTCAAAGGCAGTGTCCAAGTAAATATACTATACTGTTCAGTTGACAAAACCAAAGACAAACATCGCGCATGCGCGAAATTATAAATATAAAATGGCGCCAATTTACCCATTGCACCCTGTATAACTAGAATAAAAGCCGCACTTAGTGTGACCTCTGAAAAGGGACCTTTGATCCAACTTAGAGAATAGAAATGATAATTTTAAAGAAATAAATTTGAATTCCTCAATTCACATTATAGAACTTCAAAACTTCACTTTAATTCTGATTTTGGCTATAAGTCCAATTCCGACCAAAAGATCGATTTGGGCCTAAATTCAAATTCAGGCCGAAAACTGATTTATCAAATCACAAACACCGTTGAACTTCAACTGAATTGAGTTCCTCAAATTACAAACTCCGCGGAACTTCAAAATATCACGTCACGAAACCTCTCCCTTCCATCTGAACTTTTGCTATTTTCAAAAAATAAAAAAACTTTAAACTGAATTTAAAACAAACATTTTTTAAATTCACAGTTTTGTGCTACTTGAAACTCAATATAAATTTAAAACTTTTAAAATCACTAATTTTTTTTTCAGTTGTTTTAAAATTTGATTTTTTAACTGTCCCTTCTTTTTCTGGACACAAATCCCAATGCAGGATGTTCAAGTACCAGATGAAGGGCAGATTTCCAGTTCCAAGATCATCCTAATTGCAAAAATATAGAACAAGTGTAGCCCACGTGAGAGAAGTTTCAGACACACGGACGGACAGAGAGAATTTGCCGTTCATTTATTTAGAAGCTAAAAAAGAAAGGGATGGTTATTATTTATTAACCCGACAGATTTTTAGTGGATACTCGTATTTGAGTAGACGCTCCGTTTATTTATTGAACAGCATATTTATTATTTTTATCTACCGGACTGAATATTTGAGAAATCTTAGAGAAAAGAGAGCGCATATTTTTCTCTAATAAAATTTCCCGAATATTCATGCCGGTAAAAGTAAATGAATATACTGGTTAATAAATAAACAGGGTGTCTACTCGAATACGATTATCCACGAAAAATAACTTTTAAGTAATTATATAAAATAAATATATATATTTGGTGGTGTTATTTCAGACATGCCGACTGAGTGGTGTTATTTCAGACATGCCGACTTCGAAGTTTCGTGAGCGCATAGTAGTAATGCCATCACTCTTCAGGGCTATTGGTTTCTCAATAGCCTTGAAGAGTGAAGGTATTACTGCTACATTACTGAAATGTGGAAGCATTAATACCACATTACTGAAGATTACGTTGTGCATAAAACTCCGAATCATGCTACATGAGGGATAATATGTATATTTATTAATATATATACCTAATAGCTCTGTTTTATTACATCGAGCACAGTTTTTAAAAACCAGCACTATATTAATATCTTATATCATTCAAATTCTTAAATTTATTAATAGTTAATTCTAATATTTTACGCGTCAATTAAATAAACAAGTTTTAACACGCAATTTCGAATCATCACCACAAGAACGCAAATTATATAAGTCAGATTATATTTGCGCCTGAAGATTGCAAGAACTGCATGAAATTCAGAGTCGTGCTATCGACGTTAGATATTATGTATATTCACTAATATATACTTAATAGCTCTGTTTCACAACATTGAGCACTATATTTATAACACCTGAGGAAGAAATATATTTATACCTGCGTGCAATTATATGTGTGTATGTAGATTTTTTATCCTACCCATATATATATATATATATATATACATATATATGTGCGGGTGTGAGAGAGAGAGAATTGTTTCTGAGGTGATCTATGATGACGAAAGTCACCTGCATGACACTGCATTGAATGTACAGTCTTATATTTTTATTTTCAGAGAATAGAAGGAACTGTGACTTCGAAAATGCAGATCTGTGTAACTACAAACAATCCGGAAGTGATGATTTTAATTGGTCAGTTGGAAAAGCCGGTGTTTCCCCAACTTTACCACATAAGGACCATACTTATAAAACTAACGCAGGTATGAAATTCATGGTTTGATCTTCAAACTAGACTGACTGTTTGATTTTGTTGTCACATGTCGAGCATTTAGTCATGCAGAAAAATTGTTATTACATAGGTTCGCACTCATTTCATTGTTTCTAAGAAAATTCTGTTTTATTATTATTATTATTATTATTATTATTACTTTGCTTAACTTCTAGAAACCATCTTCCACTATCCCAGTACTCCTGCGGATTTTGATGTCACATTTTCCGCCCTTTATTAAAATACTTAATAGATATTTAAAATTTTGTATTTGCTTGATAACGGCATCTTCAATTCTCTATGTAGGTGATTTGTTCCCAGTTTCAGTCCCTCTTTCCTCTACCTTTTACAAAGGCCAGATCAGCCCGAAAAAGCAGTATAGCAACCCAATATGGGTAGGAGCGGTCCAATCATGACTTTCCAATCTTGATAGATTCCAAAAGCGTCTACACTTTACCCTTCTTTATTTGTTTAATTTTGACATCTCCAGTTTGTAGTTCACGCCTTGAACTGCTTCTCTTACTGGCAACCATACATTCTAATATCTTATAATTAATGGTTAGTATTTCTTCCTGCTTTTCATTACTGCCTTTGTTTAGGAGTTCCTGCACTTTTCTTTTTGTGCCTTCTCTCAACACTGTGCCATCTGTATATCTTATGTTGTTAAGATTATTCCCACTAATAGTAAACCTTGGTAAGACATCTAGTACTCATAGGATTGCTCCACTGTAAAGATTGAATAAATCCGGCGAGAAGGCTCATCATTGCCTTATCTCCTTTCCGTTTTTGAATACTTAATTCATTTTCTATCTGCATGCAGGCGGCTTGCTCTCTGTATATATTCTGGATTATTTTAATATTTTTCCCAAATAAATTAAGTTTTACTAGCAGTTCAAACATATCTTTTGTCGTACTTCACCGAATGCTTCTGCGTAGCCTATGAAACATTACGTTCTTCACCATCTATAGTGATCTTTCTGATATCATTCTGAGCGTAAACATTGCATTCCTTGTTCCAGTGTATTAAAGAAAACTAGACTATCCTTATCCTATTTCTAGCTTAATTCTGCCACGCGATGCTTTATCTAAAATTAAATTTTAAAAAGTACTACTTCGATAAGTGTTATGGGACCTACCTTTATGGACTAAATGGACTCGTCCTATTACTATATATACGCGGAGATTATGCCTCGGAGAGCTGCCCGGCCCGTTTTAGGATCAAAGTGTAGTATCTGTGCTTTGTGATCATGCGGGCTGGCTTCTGTCGAACTCTCTAATGCAGAGAGGAACTCGGAGGAAGCTTTGCCGAAGGGCAAGGTTTCCTTCGGGGAGGTAGACAGGACCTGAACCCGTCCAGACCGGTTCAAAGGTCCTATTTTTGGCCGAGCCTACGGGCTCGCGGGCAACCCACATTAAACCGGCCTTGTGCCACATTTAATCCTCGTGGGTGGGTTAATAAATACTAGCTGTCTACAGTAAACCCGCAGTCTCTGACTGTACGTCTTCTGTGTACAACTTCTATCGAACTCTTTGCTTTGGCAGAGAGGAACCCGGACGAAGCTTTGCCAAAGGGCAAAGTTTCGTCCGGGGAGGTAGACAGGCCCTGAATCCGTCTAGGCGGGTTCAAAGGGTATATTTTTGGCCGAGTCTACGGGCTCGGAGAAACCCATGTTAAACTCGGCTTTGTGCCACATACATTCCTTGTTGGGGGGGGACTGTTAAATATCGCTGTCTACAGTTGACCAATTACAGCTAAACAGTCGAACTCTCTGCCTTCGGGCGGAGAGGAACCCGGACGAGGCCCCGCCGAAGTGCAGTCTCATCGGGGAGGTTGACTGACCCTGAACCCGTTTATGCGGGTTCAAAGAGGGATTATTTTTGGCCGAGCCTACGGGCTCGGAGATCCCACGTTAAACCGGCCTTGTACCACATGTAACCCTCGTCGGGGGTGGTAACTAAATATCGCTGTCTAGAGTTGACGAGTTGACTACTGTACTTTGCCGTCAGTCGGACGTGCAACACTTTTGTATTCGTTCTTTTGTTAATATGTTTTCACTAAATTGCTGAGTTCGAGTTTTCTTTCGGGCCCTATTTTGGGTCCACAACAATAAATAACAGTAATATTTGTTTCTCTTTCAGGTCATTTTATGTATGCCTTTGGAAATCGTTCAGCTAATTCGAAAACCCAAATCCTAGGCCCAGTTATGCCGAAAACTTCAGGATCCTGTGTTAGTTTCTGGTACACTCTTAAGGGTCCAATCACACTCAACGTCTATTCATTGGCTAATGGCCAATCGAAAATATTAGCCAATTATATGAGCGCGGTTCAAACCGGTTGGCTTTCTGGATCTGTTGACATCAAGTCTTTAAGCACGTGGGAGGTAAGTATATTTATATATTCCTCCATATACTTGAAACTGAAGACAGGTTTGTGATTGAATCATTAAAGTGTAATATGTTCTGTTTAAATTGTTTCTTTAGATCACCAGTCCTGGGTATGACGAAAAACTACATCCGGTAGTAAGGCTTCTGATCGGAAGACTGAATATTGTAAGGCTCATAGAACCATCTCTTAATTGCTGTTGCTCACAGGATCAACCTGAGCCGGACTGTTAGCACGTCTTATAGTCCCAGCTATGGGAAAATAGTACCCTCCAAACAAAAATGAAATCGTTAGGAAAATATAAAAATACATTTTAAAGTAAAAATACCAGTAATACATTTTTATAGCAAAAATAGCAGTAATACATTTTATAGTTAAATTGAAGATACGGCTTACATTATAAAAAAAAATCCAATATGCTATGATTAATCTCATTTCTTTTATGGCGAAACAAGTTTTCACCCTTCGTCTGATTTTATAAAATTATTTGACAAAAAAAAAAAAAAAAATTGCAGCTAAATAATTATGGTTTAATCATGGAATAATATAATTCTCTTAAATTAATTATAAAGTTTGAATTTTCATATTCAAACTTCGGCATTAAATAACCCATAGTTGTGTTGATTTGCCGCTAGACAAAAAAAAGAAGAAAAAAAAGAAGAAAAAAGTCAAACCACTCTCTGGATCACATTTGTAACGTTTGGCATTAGCCATAACGTAATAACATAGGCCTGAAGAAGCGGGAGTCGTTAAAAGGTTTTTGAAATTTCATGCTGGCTTTATAGGGATTTAAGGTGCTAAATCTCGGAGCAGTTTCATTTGCTTCATCGCATACCGTTTTCTTTTCCCACAATAATTTTGTAATATGCAACTGAATAAAATAAATGGTGGAGAATTACTTTATTGGTTAATTTTGAGTACATTTGTAATATTAGGTTGGTGCAAAAATAATGACGTAATAATGTCGTTTTTTGACGTTAAAAATAGGTCAAAAAACGACATTATTACGCCATTATTTTTGCACCAACCTAATACCATGTCTCTTCAATGCCTCGGCAATTATGGCTCTCCGCAGCTTCTTCTTTGATATGCGTAAGTTGTCATGATTTGTTGAGGAAGTAGTGTAGTGATTACTTTTACCTTCTCCACTGTTCTATTAGCCTGGCTTATAGCTAAGGACTCAAGAGACCAGTCCAGGCTGATGTTTAAGCCATAACTTCAAGAGGTGAATTTATACTATTCACAAGTGTATTACTAAAAGTGAACGTAAATGATTAAAACATAATTTATGTTCTGGATTTCACTTTGCTTGTCAATAACTGTTACGCTACCCGGGCATTCTTAATTCTGAATATTTTGATTTAAAACTCTGAATTTTTTTACTATTTATTTATTTCCACAACAGAAGTAGATAGGTTCATCTATCGTCCGGTTCAGACTCTTCCTCAGTTTTTTCAAAAGGAATAGAGGTTTATCCCTTGTTTCATGTTGGGTTTCCGATTTCTTTTAAATTCTACTTTAACTCTATCCTTCTAACATCTCCGCTTAAACTCTTAAATTCATACTGTTATTGGGTTCCTGGTTCCTGTTAAAGTCTTTTCCTTCTTCTATTCCAGTCACCACTTGTGTCTTAGTGGCATTATCGTTTTGCTTGGGGTGATTTGATTGAAAAAACAGAAACGAAAACTATAAAACTTGATTATTTACATCCTCGTGAAAATAGTCAGCAGTTCCGTCATTTTTGTCCCAGTGAAGCATTTCATTTTGTGCGCAGATTCCAAATCTTCCCAGTGAAGAATCCAGCAATAATTTCCCATCATATAACATTCCACCGCTAATATGATATCAATCGTTAAAAATTGTAGAGAAAATACAATAGATTTAAGTAGTCTCACTAAAATGTCGGTTCTGTGTAAAAAAAAAAAAAAAAAAAAAAAAAAAATAAGCTCACACGAACTTCAAAAATTTAAATTCCCATATTAGGATTTATTAACCAATTAGCGACGTTGTATCAAACGCCATTCAAGCTTTCAAAAAGCGGACAAACTTTCTTGTCGCTACAAAAATTGGAGAATCACAGCCAGAAAAATGTAAAAATCGAAATGAAAAATTGAGAAATATATTTATTAACTAATAAAATTTCTTTGTTTAGTAAATTTAACTTTTAACTTCTTGTGATCCGATTTTTTTCTTATAAATAGCGTAACGTAAACTAATAGCCTTTCAGTATGTCTTCGACCGGGGGATATAAATAAAACTGAGCACTCAAATTTTCACATACTCAAATTAACTTATTGAGTACTAAGTTCCTTCTTGCAAATTATTTCTCGCTTTTGAAGTATTTTCACAAAACAGTTTGCACTGTTTAAATTACGAAAAATACCTAGACGAGATATAAAGAAAGATAATTGTAGCAACCATAAAAGTACTGATATTATTAGTTGGTGATGAAATTTCATCATACACATACATAATGTAAATAGTGGATTTTCGCATGATGTATTCATACACACCTTCCATCCTATATTAACACAATTCATTTCTTCTGTGTTGTAAAAAGAAAAACAAAACATTATTCGTGTGAACTTTGTTTGCGAGGAACATTATAACTTGTTTCTTCCAACTTAAAAGAATAAAAGATTATTTTTTGTTATACAGGAATAAATTGTCGTTGCCGACACTGGAACACAGATCACCAGTGAACAAACACGGGTGATTCCATTTTTAATAAGTAGGCCACGTGATCGTAAAGGAGATGTATATATATATATGGGAATTAGCATGCTGCCTAAATTATCACTATTTCTACTCTATCCTCTATTACTATGCAGATCTCTATTCTCTACACTATTCACTATACTATTTCTCCATACTGATCACTATACGGATTACTATTCGGTGGCTACTTTTCAAGCGTGTATTATCGAGCAAGTACTATTAGAGAGAGTGTTATTCGAAGGCGTCTGACACCAGTATTGACCAACGGCGTTACTATAGTTGTATCTGCGATTGCAAAGTCTCTACTACAACGAAAGTAGGAACGAGTGTTCGCTGACATCACAAAGTTTTTAAGGTCAATAATAAAATTATTTAAATTTGTAGAGGTGTGTTTGAAAAAGTTTTCTTCGCTTTTCGCACTCTTTTCTTACTACACATCTCTTTAATGTCTTGATGGAAACTCTTTCATGTTTTTCACTCACGGTGCCTCGGCTTAAGCGGAGAGGGATATCCAAACGCGTGCGCAAAAATTGTTATTTTAAAACTTTTCCAGCATATTTTGAAAACTAAGTGCATATTTAGGATTCTTATTTTTAAATAATTTAGCAACCACACCCTTGAAGGAATCCCGAACATTTTTTCTACGGTAGTTATCGAAGAAAAGATATTTTTATCTGAGAGAAATCTAATGTAATTTGTCTAATCCTACAAGAAAATAAGGTCAACCAGATTTCAACTTATCGATTTTATTGTAGTCAATTTTTTTTGTTCCCAATATCGAATCTTTTATTGTTTTCTGAATCTAACAACGATTTATTTTTGACAATTCTGTGTAATTGTCCTAAAACAAAAATGTTTTCATAAAATAAATCTTTATCTGTTACTTAATTTCTAAAATGTCTATTTTGATCATACATTTTGTATGTTACCTCTTTCATAACGTATTGTATTTAGGAAATTTGTCACAAATCTTAGTTTGATCAAGAAGCAAAGATTTTGTCGTTTCTATATTGACTTCAAATGGCTGATTTACAGTTTGTGATCTCATATTATCTCGTATTCCCCGTATGTGACCAAATACTTCATTCACAATACGTTATGCCAGATATACCATACACTAGTTCGAAATTTTATTTACTAAGTGATAAATCATTTTGACTTGTTTGTTTAACGTCATATCAACTCCCTATGGATCATCTAATGCTGAAATTTAATTTTCTTGGGAACTTTGAAGTAATAAAAATATGTTTTTCTGATTTTGTAATTGAATACATGTTAGATGATACTCAGCTTTTGTGCATATAACATATTTGTATATGTGTGTTTTATAATGTAGTTTTGCTGTTGTTATATTTTAGAATACAGTTTGATTTCTTTAAGAAATTGTAGAATATTATATGCATTAATGTCTTTCATATTGGTTGTTTGGTTGATTGATTAATTAATGCCAAAATCTAAATATTTTAAACGCAGTTTTATGGCCTCAATTAAATATATTTTGAACACAATAGTATGCTTTCGAATACAGATAAAATGTATTTCTGGTAATTTTGTTTTGAAAATGTATTGCTGGTATTTTTTTTACTAAAATCTATTTTTATAATTTCATAGTGTTTTGTTTGGGTATTCACTATTTGCCGAGTTGACTACTGTAATTTGCCGAGTTGACTACTGTAATTTGCCGTCTGTCGGGTGTGCAACACTTTTGCATTCGTTCTTTTTGTTTAATAATCTGTTTTCACTAAATTGCTGAGTTCGAGTTTTCTTTCGGACCTATTCTGGGTCCACAAAAATAAATAACCGAGGAACTCTGACAGCTGCTACCACCCCGAGTCAGGGTGGACCTAGAAACAACAGTAATTAAGACGTGGTTCCACGCTATTCAAAACCTCCAATCTCCTGATCAGAAGTCGTATGTAGCTGAGTGATAGTAAATTAATAGGAAGACGACTTGTTTAATGGTACTTATCGTGCTTTTATAATAAAAAATACTATTGAAATGTTTTTATCACTTTGCTCTGCTTCGCCAAAATTTGACTCTTCATTTAACGATGTTGCATGTTTTTGCAGGTTGTGTTTGAAGCTAACGTAACGGCGAACTCACCAAGCAGTTACATCGCGATCGACGATATTAAATTGATTAAAGGAATCTGCGGCCTGAGTGGCGACTGTACATTCGAAATGGACGCGTGTTCTTGGAATAATCAAATCTATGACGACTTTGATTGGATAATCAAACGCGCTGGAAGTAAGGGTTCAGGACCAATGTTTGATAACACCTTACAAAATAAGCAGGGTGAGTTCAACAAATTCTTTAGTAGAATTAGGAGTAGCTTAGATTTCTAATTTAACAAATAAATTGTTCACGATTTTGCCATTTTCCATGATTCAATCAATTCTGTTTTTAGACTGAAATATTCAATTTATCAAATTTTATTCCAAACAGCTGAATAAGATTTCACAAATAAATTTGCTTTACCATAATTATAATATCGCCATTTTTTCAGTAAAGATTGCACTCATTTTTGACCATTCACGCTTTTACTATAGAAATACATTTATTTCTGTAATAAAATCATATAATGGTAAATATATTTATGCATACAATAACCCAATTCTGTTAGTAAACCATACATTAATCTCTTACAATCATTATTATCTCATTTGCAACGCATTTATAGAATTAAATAATTGAAAATATCGTTTATATGCCGCATATTTTTTCAGTAACGCTAAACTATTCTCTCTCATCGTCAAAACATGTCGTTAGACAGAATTATAATTTTGACGGCTTTATTTAATAAATCCTACCCATTATATCGTTAGATACATGAACAGCGAATGCATATATAAAAGTATTGTTAAATATTTCATTATTTTCATGTGAGTACAAAATTATATGCGTGTGTGTGTGTAATATATATATACACATATGGACGGGTCGTCTCTCCTCGAATTCAGAACGCCCCACATTATACAAACGCATTAACCAATGAAAATCAAACAGCACAAATGTAAAAATAACAGAATTTATTTCTTTTTCTCCATATCTCATTCTCTGATGAAACTTTAATAAAAGTGAAACCTTTTAGATTGATAAACGCTTCCTATTTGTTACTTATATTATCATTCTGTCGGATTCCGATCCATATTAGATCCAAGCTCTATCTCTCTCTTTCTCACACACACACACACACAAACATACATATATACACACAAACACATACACACACACGCACACACATATATAAATATATATATATATACACACACACACACATATATATATATATATATATATATATATATATATATATAAGTACGCATCCAGTTCCCCAAAGTACATAAGGGATGATGCGGTTGAGCCGAACAGAGTCTCGGCAAACCTACACGTAATTCCCTTAACTGGGATTGAGTAAATAGTGAAAGGTTATGTCTGGAATAGGAGTAAGTAATTTAGTCTTTTTTAAAAAGAGATCTTTACTTTTTAAATTTGAAGAAAGTGAACCAACATGTTCCCAGAGATGCCATCCATTCCCCGATAAACCCTCTTCTATTTTTTTTTTTTTGTTTTTTTTTAAAAACAACAAAAATTCACGAATAATACAACTCCCACAACATTAGAGCAAAGCGTAATTCTGTGGATATAACTTGTCTGGGAAACTGTCTACAATTAACAGAATAGTAGACGTACATTTTTCTTAAGAAATATTGTAGGATTGAAAAATCCATTAATTGCTTAAGCAGCACAAACACACACACACACACACGATGGACTCTCCCGTCGTATTCGGCATATGAGGGTCAAGCAGCTCAGTACCTAGGAACCGATACCCCAGACACCAGCACATATGATTTGATTATAGTGGTGAAGGCTTTGTGCAGGACCATCCACACTTTTTGAAGGGCCGAATACAGAGACCTGGTGCACTACGTGCCACAAGGTCCCCAAACGACACTCCGCAATTTTTGAATTCAGAGTTGTCCTTCTCCTAGACTCCAAGGCTATAGAACCCAGTCTGTCCTGCTATTTACCCAAATCTCAACACCATCACTTGATAAGACACCAGAAGTTTTGAAACAAAATGGCTATTTTTGTAGTGATTTTATAACATATTTATGTTATAATTTTTGAATAAATTATGTTTGCTCTACTCTGTATTAAGCACTCTTTTAAGAATAGTATTTTTGGTCATTGGAATTTATTCCGTATACACCATTTCCATACACGTGTGTATATATCAGTGGACACTGCGGTTCATACCAAGAGGCGTTAGACTTGAAGATTGCTTTAAAGCATGAAACACACCGTCGCGGTCGGTGTTGACCTCAGTGTCCTCTTTATATATACCTTATATATATATCCTTTTCTCAGCTCTACGAGTACTTGTACCCACGGGAAGTTGTCTTATCACTGTCTGATCTCAATAATAAATGTCTTAATGTAACAAAGATCTCAATGAATAGAAGCTTTTACCAGGACGAACGAAAAAAGCAAGTAAAATATTTAAAACCCTGGTGAAGACGTGAGTGACTAACAGTTGTAAACATATTATCAAGTAACAACATTCATGAATTCATTTTAGAATAAAAAGAAATTTTGGCAATTGAAGTTTTCCAAAGATTCTAACGTTGATAATTCAATGAATGATTAATATTTTTGGTTTCAGGATCTTATTTTATCATTGACGGATCTCCACCCCAGAAGGCAGGCGACAAAGCTAGTTTGAGACACACGTATTTTGCGATTAATAGACAACGATTGTGCCTAAAATTCTGGTATTCTATGCACGGTGGTAAGTTAATAATTAAGATAAATTAATTTTATATCTCGTTTCTTTTTCTTTTTTTCGATACTAACTGACTAGTTATTTAATTATTTCAAAGAAAACTAGAACTTTTATTTTATATATTTTAATAACTGGTAATATTTAAGAATTAATGGTTTTTGTTTTTTTACTACAAACGTCATTATTATTAGATACTCGTATTTGAAATATACGCCCCATTTCATTTTAAACCTGTATATATTACGTCTATTAGAATGTATGACAATCGCGTTACTGTGAAACTTAAGTAGCGGTCTGTACCTTCTCTTTCTGGGGAGTAACGCTGGGAAGCACACACACACACATATAGTCTCCTTCAAAAGTATTGGAATGGCATGGCCAATTCCTTTGTTGTTCACTGAAGACATTTGGGTTTACGATCAAAAGATTAATATGAGAAAACTGTTCAGAATGTCAGCTTTTATTTCCTGCTATTTCTATTTAGATGTATTAAAAAGCTTAGAACATACCAACTTTTGTATCAGATCACACCATTTTTATGTGAGCAAAAGTAGAGGAACAGATAGTCTTAAACTGAAGATTCAATATTTGCTTGCGTAACCCTTGCTTGCAATATCGGCATCAAGTCTGCGACCCACTGACATCACCAAACTGTTGTATTCTTCATTTGTGATACTTTTCCAGACTTTTAACGTGGCCTCTTTCGGTTTTTGTTTGTTTCGTTGGGGTTCTTCCTTCAGTTTCCACTTCAAGAGATGAAATGCATGCTCTATCGTGTTATGGTCCGGTGATTGATGTAGTATGTCTAAAACTGTACACATTTTTTCCCTAATGAAGTCCTTTATTGTGTTGGCAGAAAGTTTTACGTCATTGTTTTACTGCATGATAAACTACCTTCCGGTTACTTCGGATGCATTTCTCTGTAAATTGTCAAACAAAATGTTACTGTAGATTTCTGAATTCATTCTGCTGTTAGCATCATGATTTACATCATTAATATATATGAATTAGCCTATTCCAGAAGCTGCCATACGAGCCAAGCCAAGACACTGCCTCCACCATGCTTCACAGATTAGCTTTTATGTTTTAGATCAGGTGTGGAGAGTTTCCAGTGCAAAGGCCACATTCAAAAATTCACAATTTTATTGGGCCGCATAGTATATGTCTCTTTTTGATCAGCACTCTCCGATGCTTACGCACACCTGCGGGAAGAAAACAAAATGCACACAATATTATTTAGCGTTGCTTAGTAACTTTCTCTTTGAAATTTACTAAAATTTGGCGGGCTGCATGAATTCTTTTGGTGGGCCGCATGCGGCCCACGGGCTGTAGTTTGCCCATCCCGGATTTAGATCATAAGCAGATCTTTTCTTTCTCCATAGTTTGGACTTTCCATAACTTTGGTAGAGATTAATCCTGGTCTCATCCGTCCATAAAACTTTCTTCCAGAACTTTTGTCGCTCATCTCTGTACTTCCTTGGAAATTCCAAACTAGCCTTCCGATTTTTCTGCTGGTGAGTGTTTTGCATCATGTGGTATGGTCTCTATTTCTGCTCTCAAGCTTTTCTTCGAACCGTGGATTATGAAACCTTCATCTATGCACTGTGGAGGTCATTGGTGATGTCACTGACTGTTGTTTTGTGGTTTTCATCATATATTAGGTTGGTGCAAAAATAATGACGTAATAATATCGTTTTTGACGTTAAAAAATACATCAAAAAACGACATTATTACGTCATTATTTTTGCACCAACCTAATATATATATATATATATATATATATATATATATATATATATATATATATAAGTGTTTGTGTGTTATACATGTATATAAAATCAAGAATCTTTTAATTCACCTCCAAGATAAATAAGGTGATGTTATAAGTCAGAACTATCCCGTCGATAAAAACGTATGAAGGAACAGTTTAGTTCTAAGAATGGAACAGTCCGACTAAGCGCACATGACTATAGTGGTTAAAATCTCTGCAGAGTCTGCCACACTTTTTGCAACAACTGAATACAAAGAACTATTGCACATAATGTGCCTTTAGGTTTCCAAACACCTCTCGTGTTTTGAATTCAGAATTGTTCTTCTCTTAGACTGATTGGCTAAAGTACCCAGTCTGTCCTTTTATTTAACCCATAGCTGGAGAGAAAAGAGATAGATTCGTACCATTCTCAAGGATATTTGTGTGAAAGAGAATATAACAAACTCAACTGGAATTCGAATTTGATTCGCTGATTTGTCGTTCAGAGACGCTAACCATTGCACGCACACACAGGCACACCCACATTCTCTTAACTGAAAAAAATGCGCGCATGTCCGCGCACAGGCCTGAGCGGTGATCAAACCCGCACATCGAGTTGTATAAAATAGTTCTATTTTTTTGAGTTGTCAGCTATTGTTGCCTTGTGGCAGGTTTTATTTCCAATAGTCACAATACTTTCACTTTGATATGAATATCCTCTTTCTTTCGAGTGATTCATTTGTCTTTTGGGGACAAGAATTCTCCGACTGTTTCCCTAAGCTAAGGTGTGAACATCATAATGAGCCATCTGTTTACTCTTGTTCACACGAAGCGCATGTCTTTCTTTCTGTCTCACGTGGAAACCAAACCGTTGTCTCCTTTTTCGTCTCGCGTGCAAGCCCAACAGCTGTTTCCCTTTTCCGACACTCGCGCAACCCAAACCGATGTCTTCCTTTTCTGGAATTTACGCAATCCAAACCGATGTCTCCCTTTTCCGACATTTACGCAATCCAAACCGATGTCTCCCCTTTCCGACAATTACGCAATCTCTTTCCGACAATTACGCAATCTAAACCGATGTCTCCCTTTCCGACAATTACGCAATCTAAACCGATGTCTCCCCTTTCCGACATTTACGCAATCCAAACCGATGTCTCCCTTTTCCGACTCATGCTCCCCAAACCAATGTCTCCAATCTATTTGTTTGTATTTCAGGCATGCTGGAAATAGGAATGACAAACGGTGCGAAGTTGTGGCGACTTTACGGTGAGCAAGAACCAAACCTTCGGTCTCCGTGGAGATACGCACAAGTTCCACTACCAGTTCTCAAGACTTTTGGCATAGTAAGTATTGACAATTGATGACTGACGTTTTACCAGCAAGAAGACATGAAACTTTCAATATAACATTTTCCCCTGGAATTATATTTCTTGAGATTTAAACTCTGTTCTTTACAATAGGCAAGGTGGAGTAATGGATAGCGGCTCGGATTGAGGAATCGGAGAGCCGAGTTCGAATTCCAGTCGAATCCATTACATTCACTTACATGCTAATATTCTTGGGAAAGATATGAATTCTCTTCTTATAACCCCAGCTATATGTAAAAAGCAGGATCAGGTTCTGTAGCCTTGGGTGGCAACTGGTCTAGCGAAATGGCAACCTACTGGGGGAAAAATCTGACTCGTCAGTCATGTATCGAAATACTCTGTTTACAGTAAGAAATCCTTGATAGAAAAAAGTCTTTAGCAAAATTACGTTCCGTATTTGAAATTCATCGAAACAAGAAATCATATTTGTAGATTTAAGGCATCTTGTCTTCAGTCACTTTATCAATTGATGACTGACGTTTTACCAGCAAGAAGACATGAAACCCTCAATATAACATTTTCCCCTGGAATTATATTTCTAGAGATTTAAACTCTGTTCTTTACAATAGGTAAGGCTTTGGCGTGGCTTCCGTCTGTTTATTCTGAAAATATTTTCATGGCAACTGTTCGGATGAGTTTTTCCCGGGTGCCCTGACTACATTTGAGCGTGCCACTAGATTGGCAATTAGGTCTCACTGTTTTACTGTTGAACGAGTTAAATGCAACCGACACTTTTATTCTAATATTTTTTTCTTTCGCACTTCTCACCTTCCGATTTCTTGCTTTCCTGATAATTATAATCTTCAAAGATTTAAACGCAACTTCAATCGCCATCTTGTATCTTCTTGAACCCTGTTCCTTTTTTGTCCTTTCGTCAATATTCCCTATTTTCAATCATCTTATTCTGTTTCACTTCACTCCTTGTAACCCGCTGTGGTCACGTGGAATTGTCGCCTTGCTTGGAGTGAAAAGATTTTAAAAAATTATCAATTCCCATCGTAAAATCTGGGATTAATGGTAAAAAATAAAAATCCAGTATTAATTATAGGATTTTATAAAATTCGAAATGAATTATTAGTTTTTGTGCCGAAGAAAACCACTTACTTTCAAAAAGGTTGAGGGCGTACGCCTGCTATTGCCTTTGGCTCCATTGATATGAAAAGAAAAAAAGCAGGGCAGACTCATTCCCTCGTTTATATTAGGTTGGTGCAAAAATAATATCGTTTTCTCACATATGTTACTATGTGAGAAAACGACATTATTTTTGCACCAACCTAATAACGGAAAAAGGTTGATGCAATAACCCGGATGTGTTCCCTACGGTGTTGATTGAATAACCCGGATGTGCTAGCTACAGACTAGTGTACCTAAGTTCGAACGTATATAAAATCAGTGGCAGTGAACAAGAGAGGAAGAAGTCGACGCGGTGGAAGAGTGGATTTGCGGCCATTTACACGCATTATAACAAACTATCCTGATTTCCTTCGTATTCTATTCATGAGATGTAAGTTCCACTTGAGCAGCTTGTTCCCGTGAACCGCTGCTTTGTGCAACAGACTCTCAAAAAGATGCTACCCCGATCAATACAATCTTAACCTGTTCAAGTTTAGTGTTAACCGTTATCTTCCTCACATATCCGCATAAACCCAGCCTTTTGCTCAGCAATCCTCTACGTTGAGTGGCTTTGGGGCATTATGGAGGGTGGACATCATTGTTAAAAAAAAATGGTTTATTAAAACTCACCTATTAATTATTGATTTTAACTATGACCCATTGATGGCCACCGATCCAAAAATAGAATAGATGGATTTACGGATTGAAAAACATTCTTTTATGGTATCGGTAAAATTAAATTTTTTTTTTTTTTTTTTTTTTTTTTTTTTGGTCCAAATTTTCCCTCTGTTTTTCTGGTTTCCCATGAAGAGTAATTAATTGTAAGAATTAAGGGCAGATAACTCATTGATCACGGCACGTTACAAACACTAATTCTAACTTCTGCTTGTGGGGGACACACTGTCAGCTTTTCGTTTCTTATTTTAGAGGAATTTTTACATTAACAGTGTAACAACTTTGATGAAACGCTATATTGAACTTACGTTGAAAGCTAATCTACGATATCTTTTTTTTTTTTTTTTTTCCTCGGCTTGGGCTACTGACATCTGATGTCGTTGAAGAATGCCCCACTAACAGACTATGCTGGTTTCCAAACTGTATTATAATTCTACTTGTCCATCGCTTAGTTCTTCGTTTAGCACGTATCTTATGCCCTGATAGTAACTCCTAAATAATGGCTTATTCCGTTTTGATCGCGTGGAAAGACGGAAAAGATATGACAGAGATGGATTTAGTGAGAAAACGGAAGGAAGGCCATAACACTCTCATGCGTTTAACGTCTGTTTCAGTGAAATGGAAAATGTTGTCAATTTAAAATCTTTCCTTTGTACTCACTTCAGTCAGTCAGGATACACGCATAGGTGATCATGTATTGAAAGAATTTTGAAGACATACATACCTTCCTTCACGTATATTGTTGAGCAGGCGCCTACTACATTTGAATGTATACACGCTGAGGCGATCATGTATCTTTCGATACACTGATGAGGCATATATTTTTTTCCTGCGATATACCAGTTGCTATCCAAGGCTATAGAACCCAGTCTATCCTGCTATTTGCCCATAGCTAGAGGGAGAAGAAGAGGATTCATACCTTTCCCAAGGGTATTAGCTCGTAAGTGAATGTAATGGACTCGACTGGAATTCGAACTCGGCTCTCCGATTCCTCAATCCAAGCTGATATCCATTACTATCCATTTATTACTTTAAATAACAACGAGCACTCATATTTATCATTGTTATTGAAATATTTTGTCAAAGATGTTAAGCTCTGATATTTAACGACGCGGTATTTGTACTACATATTATAGTTCTATTCTCGTAAGTGTTACCTTACTACGAGAGATTTTTGATCTCTGACTACTCCATTGTTATAAAGCATTCGCATGATATAGTAAAAATGGGCACGTGGTCGAACGGTTAGAACGGTAGCTTTCCAACCATAAGAGTCAGGTTGGAAATCTTTCGATGGTCGATTTGTGACCTTGACAATACCAACCGGGTAAGACAATCCAGGTGTGGGACACCGCTGGGAAATTCCCGGTTTTAACCAAGCTTTGTGAGTGTAGGCGAAACGGTTTGGAAGCCGTCGATGGTTGCGCTAGCAAGAAACCACAAGTCGTCGTGACCGAGTGTTTGAATGTACTGTTCTCGTTCAACTAATGACTACACTAGATTATACCCTCCCTTCCGGAGACTCTAAGGTAACCTCAGTATAGTTGCAGCATGAACCATAAGTTGGATCTCTAGCTGCTGAAAACATAACTGAGCAACTTAGAGTCCATAGGTTTCGAGACTGACATACTTATAGTAAAATAACTTAAATCACATTTCTATATGTTATGAATAATATGTATGTATAACTGATCAATACAAGTCTACTAGGGCGGCTAGCCAATCCCTATCGCAGACCTTTGCTCAGACACATTTGTGTTTATTCAACAGTCAATTTGTGGTTTATACTGTAACTATGGTTATCTAGCATGATCAACAATTTGAACAAGGGCAGCACGCTCAAGCCCTATGACTTCGTGCTAGCACAGATATACTGGGTCAGCCCGTGGTTTGGTTTTCCTGACAAATCGACCATGGGGAGATTGGAACCCAGGTCTCATAGTCAGAATGCGAACGTTCTAACCACTCGGCCACGTGCCAATGATGAATAATATAAATGCGTTTTGTATTAATATAACAGTAGTATTTTGCCTGTATTGCGAGATTTATTTCCTGACCTCTGACAATCCCTATATTTCTGATTTTTCAGTGCACTTCTGTAGTAAAAATAACTGACAATTCATTTATGCCAAAAGATTATCGTAAAAATTGCATCTTAGACGGTTATCTGTTTCTCATTATTTTAAAAAATAAAACTGTGAATTATGATCGCTGATTATGCTTGTGTTGAGTAACTTTGTATTACCGTCGCTCAAAAGACCAAAACTACCTTATCTTCTCTGTTTTCAGATTATTATTACAGGCACTATTGGTTCTGGGGCTGATAGTTACATTGCCATTGATGACATTTTCTTTCAGACTTCGCCGTGTAAACGTAAGTGTTATAAGATTGCGTTCAAGCATGAAACGGACTGTCGCTGCTTGGGGTTGACCTCAGTTTCCACATTTATATTTACATACGTTCTTCTCTGATATTGAGCCCTTATGAAGATAGCATATCTTAAAACATATCTATATATATATATATATATATATATATATATATATATATATATATATATGAAATTGATAACGCTGTATAAGCAGTAAAAAAAGAACAGTTGAAATATTTTAAATTCACAGAATCACATATACATACTCACAGACAAATTAACCTCCTGAAGATGATCTCAGATGAGGTTGAAATTACTTGGAAAAATAAAGACTATTCGGAAGAAAAATTTTGGTATTTTTTCTTACTCAATTTCCTAAATCTACCAAAAAAATGAATACGCGAACTTGAAAGAATCACAATGAAAAATAACCGACATTTTATGTCTAAATTATTAAACCAAACATACATACATATCTATATATATATATATACCAGCAGCATGGCCCGGCGTTGTCCGTGCTTGATTAAAAATCGTACGACTCATACAGAAATCACTATCACTTGACTTAGAATATTTTAGCCCTTTCTTGCCTTTAAAGGAATGCTCTTTGCCGTGCTGGTGTTGCTACATGCCTTACTTCTTGCCTGTCTCACACTGCGAGTTTTTTCTAAGCTCTAAACTAAACATTAAATCTGTTACGAAAAAAGAACTAAACAAAATGAACACAAAACGATCAGCTTTAAAAAAGAACTCGTAACTGGAAAAACCGAATGAAAAAAGAATGTTAACAACAAATAATTTATCTCACCCAACCCAGTTCTGCGGAATCAGAATCAATGTTGAGTTTAAGCAAGCGAATGAGACAATTGGAGTAAAGTGCCATGCAGATTTAAATTTTTCACACTTGTGACGAATGCAGCTATCGATTTTTTGCATGCTAGCATGCTAGTTAACATTAGTGTCAGTCAGCTGTTGGCTCTGACGCTGGCTAATAGAATCTTCCTGCCTATTCGTGGCAGCCAGCTATTGGCTCTCACTCTGGCCAGTAGAAAATGGCCACAAACTACATGAAAACTGCCGTAGAAGCATGAAAAAATCGATTATTTCTAGTATTGATGGGAGTTGGGAAATGCAAAGTCGGTCTTGGCCTTCAAGCTAACTTGGAGCATGTGCATGTAAATTTTGGTGCAAATCCGTCGAAAATTGCGGCCGTGCATTCGTTACGCACACATCCTACCTTTTATAGGTAGAAGATATATATATATATATATATATATATATATATATATATATATATATATATATAGTTCTTTCGTGTACACGTATGTAATTTTCTGTATCACTAGAAGTGTTCATTTCATTATGATGTGCACATTATCCTATCTCTTTTTTGGAAGCTCATGGCAATAAAAATAGAATTTTCTGTTAAACTTTTAAATTTGTCAAATAAACGTCATAATTTATTTTGTAAATTATTTATATCGCAGATATTATTCTTAGCTCATAAATAAGCGTACAGAAATATCACAGGATTTCAGAAAACATTAGGAAGGCGGTAGAATGTATCGGCCAAAACGTAGTGATTTATTAAAAAAAGAATGAGAACATTATGGCAAACAACTCGTCAAACCTTGCATTATTTATTCTTTGCAGGATTCCCAGTCACCTCTGACCCTGCACATGTCAGGACGCCAACAACACTAACACCACTAACTGTTACTCCTTCTTTTGGTAAGATAGCCTTTGTTTGTACTTTTAAATTACAAGTTGTTTCTCGTTATTGTCGAATATTTGGGTGGCTACACTACAACTGTTACCACTGCTCATGTGTTCCATCTACCCTAATTAATATCACATACCCAAGGATTCATAAAAAGGTCAGTGCTCGTATAACACACCAGTCGGTTATATTCTATGTTAGCCTATACGTCATACTTCTTTTATGTGTTGGACCCCATCCCTGGTTAAGCTAGTCTCTTTTTGTTCACCTAGTTAAGGTGAGTGACTGTCGTTTCAGGCCTGGTCCCGACATTAACATTTGTTATGATTCTTATCAAGATTAATGATATCTCCAGTTTTTATCTTCGTTTTTTTATTTTATCTTGATTAGATCAACTTTTATATATTACCATATTCCCAAATAGATTTGTCCCTCTCCGGCCACTAGTCAATGAGGTTCTTGATTGCTTATCAGCAAAATACAACGGCCGCTTTTCTTTATGTGAGTTGGACGGGCCATACTAACAGTTTGTTTTTTTTTTTTAATTTTTGTTTGATTTTTTTGTTTCTTTTATTTTGATTAGTTAGGGGTGGTTTTTCACAGCAGTGCAAATAGCTAGGAAGCCAAAACATAAGCCTGAAAACTGGAGTCATGTTCTTAAATAACCTCGTCAGATGGAGACTTTCATATGCATGGTGCTAAACTCATTTGGAAATGTCTAAATTGTCGGCTGCATACAACCGCTTTCTCCAATCAATCGTACAAAATGGCTTCGAACGAATAAAGCCTGTAGATTTTAGCGAGGACTATCCTTCTTCGAACATCATGGACTGGCGCTACATAATCAAAAAGTATTGTACTAAATAACATAAACCACATCACTTGAGGACTTTCAGCAACAAGTAAAATGGATATCCCATGTAACTCGAAGAGAAAATAATGGCATGATCAAGATCTTGACGTTCCAGACTACTTCACACCAAAGGTGAGGAAGGAAAAAAGTACTGGAAAGAGCGATAAGAGTTACTCGAATTGAGACACCTGTTTCCCTGAAAAATTGTTTTAATATAAAGATTTTATAAATCGTCACCCGAAACTTTAAAAGAAAGTTCCATCCGCACTTTTTGTAATTTTGAGATATTTGACTTTAAAATTTAGTTAACCATATCCATACTCTCGGGAGTAAATGAAAGTATTTGTACAAAAATTAAATGGTTATAGAGGGAGTCTTAGAAAGAACATTTTTAATCTCTGGTGACGAAATTTCAACCAACTGACGATTCGGTCAATAATTATCGAATGTTTATTTATTAGGAAACTGTTAAAATTACCATCACTATTTCCGCTATTTATCCTATTTATTACTAACCCAGAAAACCTTCTTCGGGCGGACTTTAGGCTAGCTCATGCCGAGGGCTCTTAGGCCTCCGGTATTTTACCTTCAGCATCCTATGTACGCAAAAGTTATAAGAATTTAGAAATAATAAAATTATTTAATTTTATTCAACACCTTAATTCGACATAATCTTTCTTCGTATACGCAACCGATCTCCGTAGTTTGTTTACATTTATTTTGCGCGCAATTTTTATTTTCTTTTAAAATCACCATTCTTTATGATCCCTTCACTCAAATTCACTCTTAGGGAACCCGAACTAAGTAACATTTCAAATACGTCACAGCACGCGTGCCAGAAAAAGAAACATATGAACAACGTCCTTAAGTTTGTTTTTTGTTTTTTAATTACAGTTTAATTAGATGATAACAATTGCAATTGCGACGAAAAGCGAAATTAAAGTTTTAATAAAGACTTGTTTTTTTAAACCTTTCATCCTCTTCGATGTTTAAATTTAACTTTAAATGTGTTACTTATTTATTTTAATCGCGTGTAATTACAGTAGTTACTACCTGTTACATCAGGTTGTTTATAATTAACCAAGATCGAAAAAACGGACGGACGGACGGAAACACATGCACTGCGCTTTATTTAGATAGAATAAATAGATATCCAAGTGAATTTTTTTTCTCCGAACACGCTCTGCTGAAATCCTGTGGGATTTTCATGCCGACAGATATGGTAATTGCATGATGTGCTAAAATCTGAAGCTAGAATTGAATTTCTTCTCATGATTTTATTTATTTTATTTCTTTACGGTTGTTTTTCAGTTGGGAATTCAACTTACGACTGCGCATTCGAACATGATTTATGTACTTGGAGCCAATCAGAGTCAGATAATTTCGATTGGAAACGCTGGCACGGAGCCACGAGATCAAGTTGGACTGGACCTGATAATGACCACACCACTGGAACAAGTAAATAATTTTTTTTTAAAGCGCATTAACAAACAATTAAATTGTTGCCTTTTATCTGGTGGTATTTTAATGTTGGATATATACTTTTGCCCTTGTGGGATAGTTTTATTGCATTTTGACATTTATAATTGTCTTGTGAGATGCTCATAAATTTAAGCAAACTTGTATCACTTAGAAGTAAGAAAAGCTGGCTCAATACCCACATGCTCTTTGAATTGAGTCGACAAGTAAAATACACGCGGTTTAAAAAAAAAATTGGTTTTCCAATGTATTTTAAGTAAAATCAAATGAAATAATCCGATCATCCTTCAAGCAACTAATTTTCGTCAAATCTGATATTCCTGTAACACTTATTCTATTTTTGCAAGTTTTAATTGCAACATTTTCTATCGGCAAATATCAACCATAGTGTTGCGGATGTGTGTGATGTGTGAGTTGGAGAGGAAGAGAAAGTTTGAATTATCAGAAGGCTTAAAATTGTGTGTTCAATAATCTTCCATCCATAACTATTAATACAAGATAGAGAATAATAATGATTCATAAACATCTTGTTTCAAAACATAACAATTGAATTTATTAATGTTTGATATACATGCATGTGAACTGAAAAGTTAGAGTTGTGTCCCTTAGATTAGGTAAATATTTGTATTTTCAGCTCATAAAGTGAATGTAATTATTAAACTGTAGTTTAGAAGAATAAAGTTTCTTTAGCATGTTTGGAATTGTGTATTGTACAAGTTGGTAAAATTTTAGTAGAGATTTCAGAGTTCGTACTTGCGTGAATGTTGATAATGGTCTTTAACGTCTGACTGCATTAGTTAAGACGGGAGTTCTTGAAGATTACATCTTGGTAGCAAGGAATAAGACGCGAAAGAGATGAATGAAAAGAAACTCGAGGGAGTTTACACGTGTTCTATTTATATCATCATCGTGAATCAGGTGACTGGCTCAGATGGAAAACGCGGTAAAACAGATTTGTCGCGTGCAGGCTGTTTGATTGGTCGGAACTGACCAATCAACGAGCTAGTTTGAAGGTGATTGACCAATGAATGCTTGTTATATATTTGTTGTTATATATTTGTAAGATGGTGATGGTGAACATTATAACAGGAATAGTGCATTTCCTAGTAGAGTTTAACTAGCTTGTTGTGGAAGAGTCCACAATGGCATACACGAAGTTAAAAATTTAAGATATTTAAATTATTGCAATATGTTTTAAAGTTTTATTAAAAATATCGGTGATCATTGCAACGAATACCAATTTTTTAATTTTTTTTTATTTATTACTGAGCTAGTTGAAATATGTTTACTATGTATTTTTTATGCGGACATATTTTCGGACTGCGCACGCAAAGTTTGAATAGCGTCTCTGGTCTACACTCTTAGATATGAACAAACACATTTTGTGACAGGTTTTATGCCTTACAAAACGATAAATGAGGCCAGTATTGGATGGTGGCTTTCGTTTTAGACTTATGCATGCTAGCAAGGACTATTTTGGAGAAAATCAGGTAAGGGAAGGACATATTTCATTTGTGCTTTCTTAAGTGTGATACTAGCCCTGCCTTGCTGCAGGCTACAAAGCCACGCTGATATATATAATTTTCATTATTTACAATCAGACTAATGTCCTCATTTCTTAGTCTTATTGTTAGAAGGTTTCAGTCCTAGTACCCTCCGGTTTCTTCAGGTTTCTGTCGATCCTAACAGCCAGGAAATTTCAAACTGAACCATTTTTTTTAGTCTACGGTAGAGGGAATGATATTTACCAAACCTGATCGTAAGGTTAGCACGGGCAAAAATTCACCGTAGACCTCGAATATACGGGGTGGTATTTGTCTACGAACCCAGACTCTGCTCGTAAGCATACCCTCGTTTGGATTATCTCTGCCCAAAAGCAGAGAGTTCGACAATTCAATCGCGAGCAGTCGAGGGGGTAAATTATTCTTAGTCTACTGTCCATATTTATGGCTCTCTCACCTAAATCTTGACCAGACTCTGTGGATACTAGAGGGACAATAACAGAACTGTACGAAAGAGAACAATTCTTTATTCCAAGTAAAAAATGATTCACATATAGTAAATACTACGCGGAACTTTTTTTTTAATAATTTATTTACAATGCAGAATAACGGCAAACATCATTTCTCCTACAATCACCGAAGTTAAGCAACGTCGAGCCTGATCAGTACTTAGATAGGTGACCGCCTGGGAATCCCAAATGCTGTAAGCTTGGATGTACGAGTGGTGTAATGGATAATAGTTTGGAATTGTTAATCGGAAAGACGAGTTCCAATTCCCGTTGGCTTCCTTATATTCACTTGTGCGCAAATACACTAAGGGAAGGTATAAATCCATCTCTTCTCTCCCCCAGCTATGGGTTAATTATTAAGACTTGTTTCACTAAATAATTATTACATCCCCCAAAAGAATTCTTGCGATGTAAAAGTATTTACTGGCTTTAAATAAGCTGCATATGGTTGATAAACCATAAAAAACGATCAATCAATATAAAAGCAGAATAACACCTTACCACCTGCGCGCACATAAAAAATTAAAATATTAAATGAAAAGATGACAAAAGCCAAGTGGATTAAAGTGTTGATTCATGAATATGGTGATGTATTACTACGAGTTCTATCCCTGGGCTGGGAATTGTGTATTTGGACTAAGTGGAAACATGGCGAGCAATAAATGAGCAGTAATAAAATAAGAACTAGACAAGATATCCTTAAATATGGGCAGTTGAACGACAACAATCTACCCCTGTAAGTTGCCCTGATCGTCAATCTACCGACGAAGGCTCGAGGGCATATCATTCGAAACGTAGTGATAAAAAGAACAAAGATGAGGCAATAATCCACATGTAAATAATGAGGTTTGCGCCTTCTTTCTTGTTTAAGAAGGGGTTCCCGGTACTCTCTCTCTCTCTCTCCCTGGCCTCTGTATTAGTGCAGCTCTGTTTCTCCCGTGATGTGTGCAGTCTGTGGCCTCACCTCTTCATTCTGAGGGTACACGGTTGACAGTTCTCTGGTTGCTGTTTCCGACTGGTAGTTAGGAGCCCTAACTCTTGCCTAGTCTGGAGCCGTTTCTGTTTGCCTCGGGGTTCTTGATAGGCTCCAGAGGCGGGTATGCAATATAATTGGCCCTGCTCTGGCATCTCGTCTACAGTCACTTTCTCACAGACGCGCCGTCGCCTCTCTCTGTCTGTTTTACAAATACTTTCATGGCAATTGCTCCGAGGAGCTGCATTCGCTGGTTCCCAGACTTCGAGTTCAAACGACCTACGAGGCTGGCATCCCGCTCTCACCCTTTCACTCTCGAAACTCTTAAACGTTGCCGTCTCTTCTACTCCAATAGCTTTGTCTCGCACCTCTCGCATGTGGAACTCCCTTCCCTATTCCTGTTTCCCTGAGAGCTATAATCTCCATCTATCCAAATGTAATGTCAATCGACATCTCCAGTTGCCTTGATCTATCCACTGCCCTTCTCCTCATCCTTTCTTCTATCACTCCTATCTGATCTTGCTCCAAATTTTCTGTAACCCCTTGCGTCCTAGTGGCTTCTCGCCTTGCTTGGGGGGTGAAACGCTTAAAAGAAATACGAGAAATCGGGACAGAAAGTAAAGTGGGGCACATACATTCCTTTCTGACAACAAACATATCCTTCTTAAATATTATATTTGGACATTTGCGGTTGTCGGGCCATCGTCTCCTGAAAATTATATTCTTCGGAGGGCACTAAACCAACAGCTGCCCACGTGGAGGCCCAAAGAAACGATTCCGAGACTATCATAAGCGTGCTCTTATCTCTTGTAACACAATTAGAGATCCTCGCAAGGGATCGGACCGGCTGGTGGTCACTCTGCCTCGCCGGTGTGGTGCACTTCGACGAGGAGCGCTCGACGGGAGACGACGCCAGCGTCATCTGCAACTTCCAGTCCAGCACCGGGCATGTTTCCCTGCCACCTGTCTGAGAACCTATCGCTCGCTGATCGGGCAGCTATCTCACTTGGTAGCCCACAGAAGACGGACGGAGACAGAAGGACAGCGTCACCGTCAGCAATGACGGACAGTCTTAAGCATTTCTCAATTATCAAAATATGATTATTAAAGACCAGCAGTATCTGTCTATATTTCTGAGATGAGGTATTATGTACATTATTTACGTTATTCGGACTATTATCCTCATCTTTGTCGCCATATTTATTACAACGTTTCGGCTGTTGTACGCTCCGGCCTTCTTCAGTATCTGTCTATATTTCTGAAATGAGGTATTATGTACATTATTTACATTATTCGGACTATTGTCCTCATCTTTGTCGCCATATTTATTACAACGTTTCGGCCGTTGTACGCTCCGGCCTTCTTCAGGTGGTTGGAATGTCGAACTGAACCCTTTATTGCGCTCACTGGGGTAGACTGTTCTAGTTCCATGTGTCATGTTTAATGGATGTCGGTCATCAGTTATCTGTTAATTTCCCTCTGAAAGTTCTCCACTGCCTTAACCGGGTATTGAAATCACACTCTTTGGGTCCTGTCGCTGGATCTAACCAACGCCTTTATCCACTGTGCCATGTGTCCTTGAGAACATACACCAGAGCTTACAACGGCCGAATCGTTGTAATAAATATGGCGACAAAGATGAGGACAATAGTCCGAATAATGTAAATAATGGAAACACGAGCAATTCAACATTTAAAATAAATCTTTGATAAAATAAATATCAACGATTGTTTTCACAACCTAAAAGTATGCAGAATATTTTATTAAAATTCTTTTTAAATCACTAAAAAAAAAAAATATATATTTTAGTTTTATTTTCTGATTCATACCATAAATGTTATGCAGCTTAAAATTAATTTTTCAATCGATTTGATTTCTCTAGGGAGTTTAAAAATGTAAATATTAAGCGTTCAAAAGATATTTTAAGATTTGCAAAAATTAAAGCCCGGCTTTAAATTTCTTCTGACAAAACTCACTTTTCATAAATAAATTCAATAATAAGTGAGTAATTATCCAGAATATGCGTTACTTTGCTTTTTTACTTACAGTTTTATTTTCTCTTCAGCTTCGGGTTTGTATATCTACAGAGTCGTCAAGTACCCCACGCCAAAATAATAAAAAATAACTGAGAAAATTTGTTTACATCACTGTTTTCATTTGCTTACTTTATTTTATATTGGTTTGGTAGATATCCATAATCTTTAAAGAATAAATTAAAAATAATGGTGAAAAATTTATCCCCATTTTACTTTTTTTCTCTCTCTCTCTCCAGATTTGGGCTGGTATATCTACATAGAGTCTTCAAAACCCAGAAAAAAAGGAGATAAGGCTGTTTTGGTTTCCCGCCCTTTCCAAAGCAACACAGAATATTGTTTTATGTTCTACTATCACATGTATGGAACAACGCTTGGAAAGCTCAATGTTATTTTAGTAAGTAGTTTTAGTGTTTTGTTTATTGTATGCCTTTCAAAACCGTTAAGAATGTTACACAGATATTCTGATAAGTTCCCAGCTTAACCAAGGGGTTTTTCAAAAATATGATGTTTAGTCAGATTTTGGAGAACGAATCGAACAGAAATTTTCAGCATAACCTCGTAATATATAATCACTTCATCTCAAACAAGGCGATAATGCCTCTAAGACGCAGTAAGTTGGAGGGAGCAAAGAGAATAAGACTTTAGTGAGGAAAAGGAAAATAAAAGATCGGGTTTCAGGAAGAAGATGGCGATTGACGTTGCATTTAAATTCTTGAAGATTGTAAGTGGCGGGGAAGCAAGAAATCGGAAAGGAGTTCCAGAGGCGAGAAGTGCGGGGAAAAAAAGAAAAAAAGAAAAAAGAGATAACTAGAATAGAACACACGGTTGCTACTAGTTAGTTCAACTAGTTTGCCAATCTAGTATTTCACTCAAATTCATGCAATCGAAGCACTAAGGAGGAAAGATCATCTGAAGAGTTGCCATGAAAAGACAGAGGAAAGTCACGTCACGTCGGCGAGAAAGTGATTGAAGTCGAGATGTCAGGTTAGGATTGATTATATTACAGACGCTTTAAATTTTGTCAAGAATCACGTAATATATAGTAGGAGCACCAGACCAGATATGGCAGCAATATTCACTGCACGGACAAATGCAAGATTGATTCTGACGCGAAATATATATAAAATATTATCCATCACTAATAGCACGACTCGGTGTTTCATACATAATGCAATCTTCAGGTGCTGAGTATGAACTGACTATTACGTAATTTGAATTTAAAAAATCTCTATTTGGCTAGCGCAATGCTGGCGCAGTTATATATTATGCTGGGATTATAGTTTTTTTTTTTTTGTTGTTGTTTTATTTAAAAATTATATTTTGAAATTAAAATAAACGGGATTTGTGTATGTATTTAAAAAAAATAAAATGTAACGGTTAGTCCATAATAAGCATCTGAATATTTCGTTGTGCCGGAAACTCCGAGTCGTGCTACCGGTGAGGAATCATACACATGTTTTATATATATATATATATATATATATATATATATATAAACGAATGAAAACTACAGACAAAAGTTCATTTTCTCCATCAAGACATTCATTTCTGTAGTTCACTGCTACCAGCAAGAAAAAAATCTTTTTTCTCCTGATGATGGCCATGTTGGCCGAAACTAGTCGAGGAATCTAAATGAAATAATAATAATAAAAACGAAAGAATATTAATCTACAACCCAGTGTGTCTGAAGATTTTAATTTTTTAATATTTTTTATTGTTCAATATATATTATATATATATATATATATATGCTTATTGGCTCTGTTGTCTTGCATCGAGCACTGTTTTATTAACACCAGCTCCCTTCACGCAGAACTTTTCACTGTCGGTTCAATAAAGACATTTGGGTCACTAACACATTAAAAAGAGAATGTCTCATATTAATTATTTTTAATAATATGTGGAAATCTCCACGCTTTGCCCGATGAAGTTCGCGGGACCGTAAACGCGTGTAGAAATATTATGGAAAATAAAGCATAATATTTTTCTAAAAAAAAATCCACATTACAACCAAAAACGTTTGCGGTTTCTCTCTTCTTTTTAATGTACACACTTTTCTCTCGTTGGAACTACTATGACCTCTTCCCTTATATATATATATATATATGCGTTTCTAAGCACACTCGTCTGCTAAAGTCACTAGCTAATCCCGGAACGTTCGTCCACAGAGCCCACTTTTGGTATAGACTACAGCTATGATAAGCGGACATTTGTTATAGTTTTCTGGATGAGACCGCATCATCTGACGTAATTAACAGTTGTAACAAGCCCAGTAAGTACGAGCCTTTGGTCACGATACCTTTTGGCTTCCTACTAACACAAATAATCGACTGCTTCTGAAACCGTTTCCTCTACCCAATCTCACTCCTAAGTTTTAGACCAATCTGTGGTATGATGTTCAAGCACTTTCCAACGCTCGCTGGAATCGCCTCCTCTGTTTGGTAATGTCAACGTCACCTCTCTGACAAATAGACCACGATGACACGCGAACCCGGGTCCCATGAACAGAAAGCGAACGTACTGATCACACGGTCAGTTATATAAAATACATATTATTCTATAATAGTAAATGCTGTTTAGCATTTTGTTTTACATTTTGTAAATGTTAATCATTGCAGACTGATGAAAATGGTTCCCGTTTGACTCTTTGGACAAAGAGCAGATCGCACGGCAAGAAATGGATAAAAGAAGCTTTCCGAATTCCCGCTCAGAGCAATCAATTCAAACTCTCTTTTGAAGGTATTGTTGGTTCAAGTGTCTTTGGGGATATTGCAATCGATGATGTTCGAGCCGCTAAAGGTCAATGTAAAGAAACAGGTCAGTCAAGTTTTATTCTCCACTGGATTCTTTTTCTTTCTTTTCCTTTCTTTCTTTCTTTTCCGTTTTTCTTTTCCTTTCTTTTTCCCTTTCTTTTTCTTTTTCTTTTTTCTTTTCCTTTGACTTTTATTTTTCCTTTCACCTTTTTTCTTTTTTCTTTCGTTTTTGGCTTATCCTTTCCTCTTTTGCATTTCCAGTCTACTCAATCTGTAGCAGTTTTCTGTCTTTCGCTCGCTCGCTCTCTCTCTCTCTCTATCTATCTATCTTTATATATATATATATATATATATATATATAGTGAACATTGAAGTCAAAATGGCGACAACCTGTTTTATGCGAGACGCAATCGTCTGGCCTCACATCTGGCCGCCTAATTCATCAGTCCCCTTGGTTATTATGTGTGGGGCGCAGTTGAATGACAGATCAATAAAACTCCTTGTAACACCAATGATGAACTGAAGGCAAGCATTCATCTGCTTGAACAAAGAGACCGTCCAGAAGAGATGCAGGAGATTCCGAAGTCATCGGAGGCCGTGGCTGAAGGCAATGGCGATTTTATTGAATAAATTTAATCTTTTAATATTTCAAAATATTTTTCTGTAATTTTGTTAAAATGAGTTGGTAATGCCATTTGTATTGTTGCGTAATTTAGACGACAATTTATTCATTGCATCGAGCCTACCTGTGGTTTATCCTGCAACTATGATGAGCAGACCTTAGTTACAATTTCTGGGAGAGAGCGTGTTATCTAGCGTGATTAACAATTTGAACAAGGTCAGCACGCTCAAGCACTCGGCCACGAAGACTTGTGGCTTCGTCCTAGCACAGCTGCCGACGGACCCCAAGAGTTCCGTCTACTCAATTTCACTGACAATGCTCGGGTCAACCCGTTTTATGGTTTTCAAGCACTTAACCAAAGCTGCCGCACGCTGGAATCGATCTCGATCCTGTCCGATAAACATCAGGAATTCTCCTTCATGACAAATCGACCGTAGTGAGATTCGAACCCGGGTCTCATGGTCAGAAAGAAAACGTTATATATGTGTGTGTGCTTGTGAGAGAGACATAGTAGAAAATCTTATAAACGACGCGTTTCTCGGACGTTTTTGCTCCTTTTGATGTCGTTCCTACAGAGCCAATGACAACTGTAATTTTGTCTTGGAAAGTCACCCGTTTGATTTCTATCTTGAGTTACTTGTATTTTCTTCTTCTTTTTCTAATAATAATAATAATACCTTGATTTTCTGTCTTCATTTTTAGGTCCACTAAACTGTACTTTTGAGTCTGCCCATCTTTGTAGTTATACGACACCAGCAAATCATAATGTCATGTGGAAGAAAAGTTCAGAAAAAGAAATGAGCCGATTAGGGCCCACAAGAGATCACACCGTAAACACATTTGATGGTATGTATGATTGTGGATAATTTTGGCACTAGGTTAGCGAGACAAGAAGTTGCTTCTACGAGAAAGAGCATTGGACAAGTTATTAGGTTGGTGCAAAAATAATGACGTTACGTCAGAAAACGACATTATTACGTCATTATTTTTGCACCAACCTAATATATATGAAATAATATAAAAAAGAAGTTCGGTGTCAATCACTGTAAGAGCATTTTGTGGCTCTTGCCTAAATAAATAAAAGCATCTGTAAGCAGTTTCTTCCAAACTTTATTCACTTTTCTCTGTCAAATTACTGTGAATAGGAAAGAAAAGAGGGAGAAATCATGATAATGATTTTTGTGCAATAAGTTTGCTAATCCATACTCTATGGCAACATATAATTATTTTCAATGTCAATTATTGACCCGTGACAATATGCCTAACGTATAAGTTTATATACGAAAAACTTAACGAGCAAATAGTAGTTTAGATTGAGTGACAAAAATATTTTCTGGAGGAATATAATTTTATTATTGCAGTAAATTGATCTATTGGTTTTTTTTACGGTTCATCAACCCATTGTAGGTTATTTAGAGCCAGGAAATATTTTTCGAGTGCAAGAATTTTTGTTGTATAACAGCCAAATATATATATAATTATTTATTTAAAAATATGATTCCAACACGCTACATAAGAGTTCTCATGTTTCAAAACAAGAGCCGAAAACTTCAATATAATTATTTGAATTAAATTGAATTAAAGTAAGCTCTGTTCCATCTTTATCAATGTAACTCTATACTGATACAAATTATTAACACCCTGCGCCCCGCTTTATATGAACAATCGCGCTGGCCGTTACCATGGAAATTTTGATTTCAATAATGAATCTGCTATTAATACACGTAAATTTCAGAAATAAGTTATTCCAAAAAAATTTCGCTTGAAGATGGAACAGAGCTTACTTTAATTCAATTTAATTCAAATAATTATATTGAAGTTTTCGGCTCTTGTTTTGAAACATGAGAACTCTTATGTAGCATATTGGAATCATATTTTTAAATAAATAATTATATTTATGCTCTACTTTTGTATCGAGCAATATTTTTTAAAAATAAAATACAAAAATACTAAAGAACTTTGGATTTTTTATCTAACCAGTTCTTTCCTATTTTCTATATATTTTCACACACACACACACATATACATATCAAAAGCAAACAACATTCAGGTTCAAAAGCAGCTCCTCATCATACAGTGAGTGAATCTTGATATATCTTGTTTCCATTAGTTTCAGATAAATCTCTGAATGTGCCTTATTCAAAATGACCAAACCGATATTGTTATAGAGCGACACACTTAGGATTACTTGATTAGTATTCAGCTATCGCAGATCCGGATGTATTGACGTTCTTATGCAATTTATCACATTGCACTTATCGAATTTTTGCTGGTGCATTCTGACCTATTCTTACTTCCAACCTTTGACCGGTTCCATATATATTGTCATAAAAGTGTATGTGGGAAAAAAATTAAAATAATTGTTCTCAACTTTAATGAATACGATCAGCCGCGCAACGAGTATCAAATTTTGGTCTTATTTGCGTGTACAATGTAACCCTGATATAAGAGAAACCCGGATATAAGAGAGATTTTATCTGGTCCCAAATTAGAGCCATACTTACCTAAACAAAATAGACCAAACCCGGATATAAGAGACTTCTTCTCCGGTCCCGACAATTCTCTTATATCTGGGTTACACTGTATCTTGTCATTGGCGTTTCTCATTAAGTGTTTTTGTTCTTTAGTTATTACCAGTACTCACCAAACGAGCATTAAATGATGCCATTGGATGATCCGATATAAACGAGACGTGGACTCTGAACTTACGATATACACACTAGATAACCTGATTGTAAAAGCAATTTACATAAACGTCAAATCTACAAAGGGCAGGGTAGCGTTTCTCGCTTCTTTTAAGAAGATCAAACGTTCGTAGAAATTCCTCGAAACCACATACCCTCTACGGCCTTTATCAATTTGACGAAGTCTAGTAGTGAATAAACAATAATTTTACGTTAGTCTCCTATAGTTATGAGATGTTACTAGCATAATATTACAATAGTTTTATCTTTTTTGCAGGTATTTATATGTATCTCGAATGGGATACAAAAGATCAAAAATTTGCCCAGGCACAACTAATCAGCCCCATGATCAAAACTTCTACTCATTACTGCATGAGTTTTTACTATCAAATGTTTCACAAAACTCAAGGAGAATTGAGTGTATATCAACAAATTGGAAATACCGTAGGAACTCCATTATGGACTGAGTTAAATAACCATGAACATGGCTGGATCAAAGGGCAGGTAACTCTTCCTGCCCATGACAAATTCAAAGTAAGATATGCTTAATTTTTTTTCGTTTGTTTGTGACATCCCACTCTGACTATTCCAATTTTCAATCAATAAATCCTCAAAACAATAATTACTGCCCGTTTACCGAGAATTTGTACCTCCGGGTAGCACCTCTCCATTCTATAAATAATGGTAAGATCGCTGTAGGATTGCCCGTGAGAAAGAAATATTTAATGTACCTACCGCTTAAAAGAAAAAAAAAATCTACTTGTATTGCAATTTCAATTTGAGGTTGGGTAAAATCAGCAAATTGAAAGATACCTAAAATATACGATAGGGTGCCGAAAAGAAGCATGTACGACTGAGGTTCGCTTCTACGGCCATCAAAATAATATATACGTACAACGCGATGGTGTTTCTATGGGCCCAGTTCTGGGACCAACATTTAGTAACATGTACATGGCTCACCTTGAAAATAAGATATTTAATACCACTAAAGACTCCCTCCCCTTACCTAAAATATGTAGATGATATTCTCATCTTAATCAAAAACATAGATGAAATACATGAATTACGAAAGAACTTCCAAAAACGCCCTTCTTAAAATTTTACTTAAATCAAGTTACCTCCCTTTCATAGCGTTAATTTTTTCGAATTTTACAGCGTTCATGCTCGCACATATTCATAACTTACATCAATTCTTTGTCTTAGAAATTCACCACCTAAGATGATCTTGGATGAGATTGAAAGTACTGTATAATTACAGCGTTTTGTACAGACTCTAAGAAATTCAGGTAGCATCGAAGACTAAAAAATATAATGCAAATCGAAATATGATTTTTGAAGTATGTCTCGGATGCTACCTGAATTTTACCATAAAAGAAAATAGTTTTTATGCCTGATGATGACCGGAGACCCTGTCGAAAGTACTTGCATATTTAAGAAAGATCTAATACAGTTTATAATTTTAAAAACAAGCATCATATCATTCATCGAGTGGTTAGTGTGTTAATGAATTTTTAAAATTTAGTTAGCGAAGGGATTTCGCCATTTTATATTAACTTTACTAATTTACTTTTTGTTTGAATGTTTCATTGTAATTATATTTATATATATATATATCCGAGTGTCCGAAGTATTTTTACTACAAAAAAGGTTTTCCCTCCTCACCATAAGTATGTCTTGCCTACTTGTCGACAAAGTTCTGTCATATATCAATATAAATGTCGATGCGAGATCAACTATGTGGGCAAGACCATTCAACGGTTAGACGTAAGGATCGCCTAGCATGTTCAGGGCAAGGTGCGAAGTCACAAGCCTATTATATTCGAGTTTTCGCAAACTCACGAGTCTGCGATTGGTGAGCACCTATTAAATTCTGTCCTTTGCAGGACGAACTATTCTCCTGACTTTTTTTTCTGTCGTACACAGGTCAAGGATAAGACTCCACTTAGACATCTTCGAGTCTATTATTATTAATATGCAACGTCCTGCCCCGTGTAGACAACGGGAGATGAAGTATAGTCGGCCCTATTCGAGGAAACTACTGCCTGACAGGGAACATATTTAGTAATAGTTTTTTCTTTTTTTTTCTCCCCCCACCACTTATATGCCTATTGGTTAATTTATTTTTTAATACCAGTTGTTGATAATATTTTATTCTTATCAGTATCTCTGTTTTATATAGCCAACGATTCTGTTTTTGAGGAAGTGTCGGCCAAAAGGCGCCTAAAATCTTTTTCTTAAACAAGATCTATTGTAATAATAAAAAATATGATCCTTTTCCTTAAAGTTATCTTGTCTCGGTGTGGTAGTAAGTAATCTGTTCATATACACACACACATATATATATATATATATATATAGAGAGAGAGAGGTTCTACAGTCAATCTCGATTTGGCTATCCACACAGGTGATTTGATTATTGTTGTAAAAGCTGGTGTGGAAAGATTCATTTTTCGGAAAGACTGTTAACAAACTTTCGCCAAAAAGACTGATTCAAATTTTATTGTCAAAATCTTTAAACTCTCGAGATTAAACATTGATTTACCATAAGAACCATACATAACAAAAAGAAAAGAATTTATAACGAAGAAGAGAGGTAAAAAGTGTATATATATATATATATATATATATATATATATATATATATATATGTAAACAGTGGCTGTTGCTGCTAATGGAATTCTCTTCTACTTTAATCGAGTGCTCCTGACGTCTTTCGCATAGTAAAAACTTTAAAATTTCCCTTCTGCCCTGCCCTGCCCTGCCACGGTAGCTTGTCGGTAGAATCTCTAATTAAAGCCAAATCGGCCAGGTGTCGATGCCGGCTTGAAGCAATCAGATGTCAAGCCACACAGATGAACTGTGTAACAGTCTGTGAATGAGAATATATATATATATATATATATATATATATATATATATATATATATATATATATATATATATATATATATATATTACTACAAATTGGTAATACTGAAATATAACCATTAAGAACGCCTACTATATCTCGTTATATTATCTCTGTGAAATATTTCAACATTTTATTTATTCAGTACATATACATACATATATATATATAATTTCTGAAGAAGTAATGAATATTTTATTAATCCGGCAGATTTTATCACTTTAAACCTTATTTTAGTGGATACTTGTTGCCTCAGATAATACGAAAAGATAGAGGAGCCATATTAAGTGATGGGGTAGCTTTGCGAAATATTTGGGATATTCGTCGTAAAAAAAAGGTGGAAAAAATAAAACCCCAAATAGGAAGTAATCAACAGAATAAAAAGTAGCCAATAGGGCCAAGTTAAAACAGATGAATGCCTAGGTATTTATTTTATTTTACAGCTTGTTTTTGAAGGAAAAGTGAAAAACTATAATGGCTCAATTGAAATTGATGATATCAGCACTGAGCCTGGCTTATGCTCAGAACCAGGTGAGAATAATTCTTTTCTTTTAATCTATTTTGTTAGGTTGAGTCTATCATAAAGATGATATCATGACATTTTTGTTTAGTATATATATATATATATATATATATATATATATATATATATATGAAAAGAAAGAACAGTAAGATATATAATCCGGTGTTCTTATAGATATTTTTATTTTTACAAAATAGTGCTAAATGTAAATTTACAGAGCATTAATATTATAAATTGATTTATTTAAAATATGTTTTTTTTTCGCTACACAGTTCTAACCATGTTTCAAAAATGGAAGCTAAAAGCTACGAATTTAATTTTGTAATTAAGTTAAAGACATTAGCTGCATTTCATCTATTATTAAGAGGAATTTCATCTATTATTAAGAGAAAACTTTGATCTTTCCTCTTAATAATAACATAAGCATTTAGACGATAAAATTTTGATAGGCTCTTTTTTTGATGGAGGTACCTAATTTAACAGCAAAACATTTTACAAGTAGCCGAACTATCTCAAAACAGTCTAAAACGTACAAAATTAATGAACAATAAGAAAAACGGTGACATTTTATAATGCCTCAAAATATTATAACCTTGGTCTAAAGAAGAAAATAAAATTATGACCTTTCCAAAACAATATAAAACCTTAAACAAGAAATCAGTGCAGATTCAAGCGTCGCTTGAGGATGAAATGGAACTAATGTCTTTAATTTAATTACAAAATTAAATTCGTAGCTTTTAGCTTCCATTTTTGAAACATGGTTAGAACTGTGGAGTGGAAAAAAAACCCACATTTTAAATAAATCAATTTATATATATATATATATATATATATATATAAAAGCTTGATGTCCTGTCGCTTTTGGGAATCTGCACTGATTTCTTGTTTAAGGTTTTATATTGTTTTGGAAAGGTCATAATTTTATTTTCTTCTTTAGATCAAGGTTATAATATTTTGAGGTATTATAAAATGTCACTGTTTTTCTTATTTTTCGTTATTTTTTTGTATGTTTTAGATTGTTTTGAGATAGTTCGGCTACTTTTAAAATGTTTTGCTGTTAAATTAGTCTCTTTTTTTCATGGAGGTACATATCAAAATTTTATCGTCTAAATGCTTGTTATTATTAAGAGGGAAGATCAAAGTTTCCTCTTAATAATAACATTTAGACAATAAAATTTTGTTTTCCTCAAGTTTGAAGTTTTTTCATCATGCTATGCTCTTTTTTTTAGCTATCTCGTGGAGGTACCTATGTTAAATGATCTTTTGTGTGAGAAGCTTCTCTGCTTTCATAGACGTTTTTTTTGTTATATATATTATTCATTGCAATATCGTCTACATTTACTGTTTTGCTATCTTTCCTAAGCTTAATATGATATGGCTCATAGAATTCTCTATCCTTGTCTTAATATATTAATATGGACTTATGGAATTGTCTATTCTGGGCCTAACATATTAATATAAATTTACACAATTATTAATCCTGGGGTTGATATATTAATATAGCCTTAAAGAATTCTCTATGATCGGTTTAAGAAGATTCAGAAAGATTGTCTATCCTGGGCTTAATTTAATATATTAATATTATCTTATTCGGGTTTAGTTTATTTTGAGTTATCCTGAGCTTGTGGTTTGTTTGCTATTAAACAGGATTGATTTTTTGAACTTGCAAAAGAACATTATAATTGATAGTATATCATTGTATTTCAAACACCTGTTAATTTTTCTTTCTTTTGTTTAAAGGGAATTGCGATTTTGAGCAAGGTAAATGTACATGGACTAATATGGAAGATAGCCAAACTTACTGGATATTGAGAAAGGGTGATACGCCCTCACCAAATACAGGACCCTCCACAGATCATACCACTTATTCTAGTGCAGGTAAGTTTTTTTGTTAAAACAATAAAGAATAACTACGAGATAATGAAATACCAAACACTGATTTATTCTTTTAGATTCCATTATCGCAGACGTGCTAAGCTCTGCGAATAGAGGCAAAGGTTCTTATAAGCAGAATATGAACCATCGTGACTGCAGACTGGCAAAGTAAATCGATACCATTTAACTATTGATAAGTAAACCCCGACAAAATATTGCCTTTCGAATGCGGGGAAAAGTTGTCCGTATATATATATATATATATATATATATAGTAAAGGTGATTTGCTTTGTTTTACGGCAAATCAACCGCAATATTAATACCTACAAGATTTTTAAAGCTGGTAATATTTTTCTTCAAAAATTTATTTTTGGTAATACTTTTTTTACAAAGTATTTCTGTTATTAAAACTTATTTTGACACTTTCATAATGTTTTGAGTCAAGTTGGGGGTTAACTATTTGCCCATAGCTGGGACCCTAAGAGGTGCTACCACCGCGGTTCAAGGTGGACCTAGGAAAGCCATCAATTAAGAGGTGGTTCCTCAAACCTCCTGATCAGAGGCCTTGACGCTGGACGTAGTTTATCGTCTTACCCAGGACGCATAGTAAAAGTGGTGACTCTTGTTTCGGATCGTATCTTGCATTAACTTGGCAAGGAGATACCATCTGGAAAATTATGAATTATTTTCTACAATACAACTTCTTTAATCCAGACGAAACATTGTTAGCCTTTGGCTCGTCTATCATTATTTTCATGACAAGCTACATAGCGATACTTCATTTCTTCGTATTCCATTAGTAAGGAGGAAGTTTCACTTAGATAGCTTTATCACAAGAACTGTTATTTTGTGTAACAGACTTCCCCAATCAGTACAATATTAAGTTTAGTGTCAACCATTATCCTATATACCTTCATAAAATGCACTTACTTCCCTGTCTTTCCAGTAACACACTACCTTGAATGTCTCTTGGGTCTTCTATTGAGTGAGCAATGGTGTAAATATAAGACACTGCAAACTTTGCGCCCGTTGTACCAGATCACTTGGAATGCAACTGAAAAAATCATGAATAGTGGATCTAAGCATTCAAAATAAAATTTGTTTGGAGATTAAAATAAAAAGTAACTTAATGCAGTTGTAAAATAACTTAAAAATACGGTTGTTTTTTAAAAAAATATGTCTGTTAAAATGAGATGTTAGTGTTATTTTCATTAGTGCGTAATTTAGACGACAATTTATCCATCGCGCCCGATATATATATATATATATATATATATATATATATATATATATATACACGCATATCAGGTCATCCATGTCCGAATTTTAACTTTTTGTTAAAATGAACGAAATTTAAAGAGTATTTTATAATGTCTAATCGAGCTGAACATTATTTTTATGTTTAGATGCATTTAAACTGATCAAATTTTATTTCAGAGAACAATAAAATTAAATTTTGTTTGATTAAAACCCTGCTAACATGGAAGTACCCAAGAATCATTTGAGGCACCTAATGCTTTATGAGTTCAAGAAAGGAAACTCAGCAGCCGAAGTGGCTAGAAACATTCACTCAGTTTATGGAGAGGAATGTGTGAATGAAAGAACTTGCAGAAGATGGTTTGCAAAATTCAGAGGTGGAGAGTTTACCCTTGAAGAAGAAGATCGGACCGGACGTCCAGTTGAGTTTGATGAAAAGCTTCTTGAAGCAGACCTTGAAGAAAATCCTGCTTTATCAGTTGAGGAATTGGCAGTAGTTCACAGTTCAAACCATACAACTGTTCATCGTCATCTTCAACAACTTGGAAAAGTTCCTAAACTTGGAAAATGGGTGCCTCATGAATTGTCTGAAAACAACCTCAAATCCCGAGTTGACATCTGCTCTTCTCTCCATTCTCGCCAACTTGTTTCACATTTTTTGGATAGACTTGTAACTGGTGACGAAAATGGATCTTTTATCGAAATGTTAAGCATCGTAGACAGTGGCTTGGTAAAGGGGAAGGACCCCAGCCACAGCCGAGAAAGGAACTTCATGGGCAAAAGGTTCTTCTTTCAATCTGGTGGGTTCGCCAAGGAATAATCCACTTTGAATTCTTATCACCTAATGCAACAATTTATGCTCAAATATACTGTCAGCAATTAAAGCGTTTGAACCAAGCTTTGAGGAAAAAATACCTGCTCTAGTGAATCGAAAAGAGGTGATTTTTCATCAGGACAATGCGCGACCCCACACAGCAAAAATCACGTCACAAAAGATCGAAGAACTTGGGAGAAAATTCCTCATCCACCTTATTTTCCCGATCTTGCTCCTTCAGACTACCATTTGTTTCGTAGCTTACAGAATCATTTGGAAGAAACACATTTTTTAACACAGGAAAAGGTTAAAACTGAAATTTGTGAGTTCTTCGAATCAAAGCCAAAATAATTTTACAGTAATGGAATTAGTAAGATTGTTAATAGATGGAAGATAATCAGGGAAAATACATTGTTGATTGAATCTGTAATTAAATGTAACATTTGGTCAATTGATTTCTTTATTCAAAATTCAGACAGAACTTATGAGATGACCTGATATATATATGCACGTACACACACACACACACACTATATATATATATATATATATATATATATATATACACACACACACACACACATACATATATATATATATATATATATACACACACACATATATATATAATAGCTGGGCACTTGTATTCGAGGATACCAGTCTACTAGGGCGGCTAGCTTCAGGCGCTCGCTCAGGCACATTTGTGTTTGCTCATCACTCAGAACCCGTCTGTTTCTGGAGAGAACGTGTTTATCTGTCGTGATCACCAATTTGAACAAGCAGTAATAGCAAAATCAATAATTATTCTCAGATGTGCAACTAGAAATTATTATAATTTCTACCTATTTCTTTTGTTTTGCAGGCCATTATATGTTCATGGAAGCCTCGTATATATCGAAAGGTGGTAAAGCAAAATTACGAAGTATGACCTTCCCGCCAATGAGCGCTCACTGTATGCATTTTTGGTACTATATGTATGGGAGACAAATGGGAGGTCTCCAAATCTATTTCGTAAGCGAGAAATCCGGCAACAAAACGGCAATTTGGTATTTAACTGGCAATCAAGGCAGAAAATGGCGATATGCCCAAGTTGCTTTCGCTTCAGAAGATATAAATTACGTGAGTAAAACATTTTAGACTAGAAGGTACACAGATAGGTTCTTTCTTTCAGCTACCTCAGGGTAACATCTTAAAAGTGTCCCCCTAAAATATGCGATTCGAAGTAATTTAAAGAAAGTTATGTAATGACAAAAATACGCAGATGTAGGCTTTAAGAAAGCTTTATCAAACTGAGAATACAAGGTTCGCGTATAGTGTCCTTTTATAGTCCCAGTAAACAGAAATAGCTCTCCCAAAGAGGAGAGTAACAAAACAATGGGAGACTACTCTAGATTATTCATAACATTTATATCTATTTTCTCAATTTTTGCTTAATCATTGCGCATATACAAGCACAGATATAAAGATATGGGAACTGGTCATTTAAGTATATCATGACACATGAGCCCGAAATGTGATTTGCAGGTCGTGAACATTAGAATCAAGCAGACTCGGAAGTTTGATTATCTGGGAAGAGTTTTCCCAGAGGAGGCTATTTGCAACACTGATATCCGTAGACGTCTTGGGATGTTCCAATTACGCATTCCCAAAGCTGGGCAGAGTATTGCGAGACAGGAGGATTTCTTTGGTTTCAAGGAAAAGAATACTGAGCTGTTACATGACATCTGTCCTTCTTCACGGCAGCGAATATGGGACAATTTCCTCGAAGATGAAGAAGAGACTCCAGGCAACGGAGATGTGGTTCTACAAAAGGATGCTAAGGATATCATGGACCGAGCATGTGAGCAACGTTGAGGTCTTAACGAGGATACAGGCAAGGAGGAGGCTTATGATTAACATCAGGGTGAGACAGCTAAAGTTTCTGGGAAATGTAATAAGGAAGGAGAGTTTGGAGAATCTGATGCTCAGGGGTCAAATAGTAGGAAAGAGAGAAAAGGGAAAACAACACATGACATACCTAGCGACCTTAAGCAAATGGATGACAGAATGTAGTCTGGGGGAGGTGGCAGAGGGAAGTAACGTGGGGAACTTCAAGCGATAGAGGGAAATAGCTCTCCCAAAGAGGAGATATATGGGAACTGGTCATTTAAGTATATCATGACACATGAGCCCGAAATGTGATTTGCAGGCCTGATGCTCAGGGGTCAAATAGTAGGAAAGAGGGAAAAGGGAAAACATGGCATACCTAGCGGCCTTAAGCAAATGGATGACAGAATGCAGTCTGGGGGAGGTGGCAGAGGGAAGTAACGTGGGGAACTTCAAGCGATAGAGGGAAATAGCTCTCCCAAAGAGGAGAGATATGGGAACTGGTCATTTAAGTATATCATGACACATGAGCCCGAAATGTGATTTGCAGGCCTGATGCTCAGGGGTCAAATAGTAGGAAAGAGGGAAAAGGGAAAACATGGCATACCTAGCGGCCTTAAGCAAATGGATGACAGAATGCAGTCTGGGGAAGGTGGCAGAGGGAAGTAACGTGGGGAACTTCAAGCGATAGAGGGAAATAGCTCTCCCAAAGAGGAGAGATATGGGAACTGGTCATTTAAGTATATCATGACACATGAGCCCGAAATGTGATTTGCAGGTCGAGAACACTACAATCAAGCAAACGTGGAAGTTTAAAGATTTCGAAGAATCCAAGTGTAAATAAATGTACGTTGATATTTTCCTTTTTTGATTGAAAATCAAAATGTATTATTTTTAATCATAACCTAAAACTTGTAAATATCTGTAATGTTTTATTTATTGTAATGACAATAGTACGCAGGTTCAGGCTTTCAGAAAGCTTTATTCAGCTGAGAATACACGGTTTGCGTATAGTGTCCTTTTATAGTCCCAGTAAATAGAAATAGCTCTTTCAAAGAGGAGAGTAACAAAACAAGGGGTGAACGCTCTTGATTATTCATTACAAGTTATTTGTTTGCTCGTTTGGTTTAGATCGTTGTTTGTGTTTTATATGCGCAAAAGATTATTATTTATTGCACACCTAATTTATTTGTTATTCAAGTTCATTAAATCAAAGGCGATTAGAATGTTAATCTAAAGAACTTGTGGAATAATATTAAGGACACACATTAGAATTTCAGATAATAAAGAAGGTCAAAGAATGCATTTGCCAAAACTTAAAACCAAGGATGAGAATATGAGTCTGAATAACACATGGAATAATTGTGATAATTCCTTTTAGAATTTCAGACAATAAAAAAGGGTAAAGAATGCATCTGCCAAATCATAATGATAAAACCAAAAAGAAACAGAATATTAGCCTGAACAACGCATGGAATAAGGATTATGATTAATTTTAGGATTTCATGCAATAAGGAAAGTCAAATAATCCATCAGCCAAAGCATAATGCTAAAACCAGAAAGAATGAAGGTTATTAATCTTAATAGTGTATGGAATAATGATTCATTTTAGGGTTTCATGTAGGAAGGTCAAAGAATTAATCCGTCAAAATAGAATTTACTCAACAAGGATGAGAATATTCGACTAACAATCTTATTGTAATAATAATGAGTTTTATCACTCCAAATGAATAATGAAAAGGAATAAAAGCAACAGTTATATGATAATGTACAATAAATAATAATAATAATGATAATAATAATAATAATAATAATAATAATAATAATAATAATGAAGATGTTATCAATGTATAATGTTATGATAACGAATCAACGATAATAAGATGAAACATAACTACCGTGTTTGACAGCATATAAAATGCACGTATGTATAAGACGCGCCCCAATTTCAGCAGGTTAGATCAAGAAAAAAAATTATAATTAGTAAAATTAGTAGTAAATGGTATAGCCTAGACTTTATTTATGGGGTATTATTTTGGTTAAACAAGCCATGATTACAATTACAGTGTAACCCGGATATAAGAGAGTTGTCGGAACCGGAGAAGAAGTCTCTTATATCCGGGTTTCTCTTATATCCGAGTTTGGTCTATTTTGTTTAGGTAAGTATGGCTCTAATTTGGGACCAGAGAAAATCTCTCTTATGTCCGGGTTTCTCTTATATCCGGGTCTCTTATATCTGGGTTACACTGTAAATGAAAAATAATAGAAAAAAAGAACACGAGTCTGTAAAATCTTTTATATGATCTGTACAGCCTGAGTCTTTTAAACGTCTTGGTGGAATAATTAGGATATAAACATTCTGATTGTATTTATACCAATGCAACCGGAAGTTATCACCAGAAACAAATATATTTTACAAATATATAATTTGAATTTATTGCATATAATTTTAGTGAAACAAAATACTAATATTAAACGTGATGAAATTAATATAATGAATATTATCAATGATAACACTTTCAATCTGCATAATAGCCTTTTAAATAATGACAATAGGCATATGAAAGTTAGTCTAAAGTCTAAGCTAATAGGAGTTGCCAGGTAGCTAATTTCGGTCGACTATCGCGAATTTTAAACCTACTACAAATGGCATATGAGACGCAGGGGAATTTTAAAAGATATTTTTAGTAAAAAAAAAGTGCGTCTTATATGCCGTCAAATACAGTAGTTAAGAAGAAATAGTAATAATGAAGAGTGTATCGAACGAATGTGTTGATAAAAAAGCAGTAAATTAGGCAGCAGTTACAAAAGTTATAAAAGGATAAAAGTGGAGATGCATCATATGACATTTCGATTTGTTCCTTGTTTCATTATTTAGTAAGCTGGCTAATGAGCGCGTGCTTTGCGTCCTCTCATTACCACCTCTATGTATTCGACCATTGCTTTTTGATTTCGAGTAAGACTAAAAAAGAAAATATATCAGAGACTCTGTTTTGTTTTAGTAAGAAAATGGAAGCATGTATGATCGAAGGAAAGAAAGAAAAGAAAAGAAAAGAAAAGATAAAGCTTTCATACGTTTAACGTCTGCTTCATTGAAACGGAAGAACATTGTCAGTTTTTAATATTTTCAATTGTACCCTCTTACTTCTTTAAATAATGATCTGCGTTCATGCTTAGGGACTTACTTAGCGTAGCTCAGATGTTGCACAAGTCCGCAAGAATGAATCATCTAGTGAGGATCGAACTCAGCACTCAGTCGTAATTGATCTGATGAAAAAGCTTGCTGGCAATTACTACGTCGAAGTGCGCTATTCAAACTTAGGTTTGTTAAAATTAAGCTGAAATATTTAATGATGCAATAGAGGAATGAATATCTACCGTTATTTTATAGTCGTGGAATTCATAAGGACCTTTTTCAATCATTCAATGAAGTATTATATATTGTCATAAGATTCAAATAGGAAAACTGGAAAATTTTCTCGTGTACTGCCAATCTTTTTTTTTTTTAATTCGTAAATAGTTACGCGTTAAATGTTTCGACCAGTTTTACTGTATTGATCCTTGTGTATTGTATATTTTCAAATGATTCTCAATTCTTTTATTGTAGGTGATCATTGAAGGGATCCGAGGCTCGGGTTATCTGTCTGATATTGCTATAGATGATATCGTATTCACTCAAAATTACTGTGCAAGTAGGTTTTCTTTTTGTTCTTTTTGTTCTTTTTGTTCTTTTTGTTCTTTTTGTTCTTTTTGTTCTTTTTGTTCTTTTTTTCTTTTTGTTCTTTTTGTTCTTTTTGTTCTTTTTTTCTTTTTGTTCTTTTTGTTCTTTTTTTCTTTTTGTTCTTTTTGTTCTTTTTGTTCTTTTTTTCTTTTTGTTCTTTTTGTTCTTTTTTTCTTTTTGTTCTTTTTGTTCTTTTTGTTCTTTTGTTCTTTTGTTCTTTTTGTTCTTTTTGTTCTTTTTGTTCTTTTTTTCTTTTTGTTCTTTTTGTTCTTTTTGTCTTTTTGTTCTTTTTGTTCTTTTTGTTCTTTTTTTCTTTTTGTTCTTTTGTTCTTTTGTTCTTTTTGTTCTTTTTGTTCTTTTTGTTCTTTTTGTTCTTTTTTTCTTTTTCTTTTCTTTTTCTTTCCTTTTTCTTTTTCTTTCCTTTTTCTTTTTCTTTTCTTTTTCTTTTCTTTTTCCTTCCTTTTTCTTTCCTTTTTCTTTTTCCTTCCTTTTTCTTTCCTTTTTCTTTTTCTTTTTTCTTTCCTTTTTCTTTCCTTTTTCTTTTTCCTTTTTCTTTTTTACTTTTTCTTTCCTTTTTCTTTTTTACTTTTTCCTCCCTTTTTCTTTTCTTTTTCCTTCCTTTTCTTTCTTACTTTTTCTTTCCTTCCTTTTCTTTCTTACTTTTTCTTTCCTTCCTTTTCTTTTTACTTTTTCTATCCTTTTTCTTTTTCCTTCCTTTTTTTCTTTTTCCTTCCTTTTTTTCTTCCTTTTCTTTTTCTTTCCTTTTTCTTTTTTCTTTGTTTCCTTCTTTCCTTTTTTCCTTTTCTCTTTTTTCCTTTTTCTTATCCTTTCTTTTTATTTTTCCTTCTTTCTTTTTTCCGTAAGGGTTTTTTTTAATAACATTTCATAAAATGCCATCAAATTTCCTAGTGACAATATTTTCATTACACAATGAAATTTACTCGTTGACTTTTTTTAATGAAACTCGTTCACCCGATTTTGCAAACTATAAATTCGAAATAGTTCCCTCTGTGTTCCATCGTGTAAGAAGAAAAATTTACTCAAACTACTTTTACTCCCCAATAACTACCATTTTGAGGGACAGGTTTCCATGGGTGTGCTCCCCTGAGCTCCTTAATCCTGACCCTCTTCAATTCAAGAGTCAATCTTTATGCATCCTCATTGTCTTCATAAACTGCATTTCCTGCTACGTTCTGATCCAATCATATCCAAAATTTCAATTATCTTTAACATTCCAACTCTAACCTTTTAATCTGATTGGGTCTTGGGTCTTTTTTGTTGGTGAAATTTATTAAAAAAGATTATACTTTCATTTAGTAAATTCTTTTTCGCCGAGAAATGCGTATAGAAGTTTTATTTCAGACATTGTCTTTTGGAGGGAGAAAAGTTATTGTTATTCCAAAATTAATCGCTAAAGATGCATGGAAATTATTGGGCTGACTGTACCGCTCCAGACAGTACCTGACTCCTGTCGTGTTAGGCCAAAAATGGAGTTTGGCTCGCATATCTGTGCTGTATCTAGCTAATCCTCACTTTCCAGCCTGGAACTCAGTTCAGAGTCACTTACACGCCCCTGTGGGGGATGACATATCTTCCACCCTGCAACTCCTTTCTCACAGACACAATATCACAACCGTATTGCTACTTTATTCCTACTTCCATGAAATTTCTAAAGCAAGGCGGGTGTGCCACTAGCACGCAAGGAGTTACAGAAAGTAAAAGTAAAGAGGAGTGTTTGAGAAAAGGATAAAGAGGAGGACGCGGATCAAGATCACTGCATCAGAAAATGTCGATTGACATTACATTTGAATATTTGAAGATTATAGTTATCAGGGAAGCTAGTAAGAGGAAGGTAGGGAAGTGCGAGAGAAGAAGTTGTTGAAGTAGAATAGGTGGTTACATTTAAGTGTTTCGACAGTAAAAGGCTGGGACCAAGATGCCAACCAAGTAGCACGCTTAAATTCCTGCAGTTTGGGCACCAGTGAAAATAGCTCGTCAGAACAGTTGCCTTGAAAATATTTATAGAAAAGACAGAAGGAGGCCATCACGTCTGTGAGAAAGTGACTGGAGTCAAGATACCAGGTCAGGGCCTCTCACATTGCATATTTTTGGATTCTGTTGAGAACCTCGAGATGAACAGCAGGGGCACCAGACCATAACTGGCAACAGTATTCATTTCAAGGAACGAATGGTAAATTTGAAGGATGGATTCAGAGGGGGAAAAAACCTTCTGGCGCGACATAGAGATGCAACTTTCGTTGCTGTAGATGTAGCTATTGATTCAATGTAGTTGTTCCACCTAAGTGAGTGGAAAACATGAGACCGAGAAGGCGCAAGGAGACACTCTCGTGATTTTGAGCATCAACCAGGCTAATAGGAGGCAGGGAGGTTTCTCTATGGTGGGTAAATGAGAGCAGTTTCGTTTTGGAGGCAGCCACAGATATGAGGTCCTTTTCGAGACCAACGGCCAAGTTAACTTTGTCAGCAATGCCGGATTTACTATTGAGAGTGAAATAACTGGTGGTGTCGTCTACGCAGATGCCTACGTGAGAACTGATGAGATCAGTGTGATCGTTAATAAATGATCAGACAAAAAATTTAAACATATAGAAAAATTTTAAACATTTCTTGCTTAAGTTTACTGATTTTATAATCTAAAATGTTATGTAGACAAAAATTTATAATACGAATTTTTTATTGATAAATTGACATTTTTATAAAACATTTTCCATGAAAAACAGTCTTTTTAAAAAAAAAATTTCAAGTAGTCTTAAAATTTTTGATCAGGAGTGTATAGTAATATTAAATATAGTGCTAACTTGACATGTATTTAATGACCGTCGTTTAAGCGAATGTATATAAAAATCTCTCCATATTAGTCATTATGCCTATTGTTCTTTGAAATTACTACGTATTTTCTTCTTCACGTAAACGCGAATACACACCAAATTCTCCCAGAGCGAGGCCTTTCCATTGCATTTCGGTTGGGTTAAACTTTTGAACTTGTGACTCGGGGGCGCTATTTCTAAGTCTGAGGGACGACGTTTGCACTCACCCCGATAAACAAACCAAAACCATTTTTTAAGTGTAAAAAATCCTTGTGAATCCCTCGAATATCATTCGCACTTACAAAATTTGAAAAAAACCCTGATTTTTCAGAATTATTTATTCTGAGGTTTGGGGTTAATTACTAACCTCCCCACGCGTTCAGATGTGGCACAAGGCCGAGTTTAATGTGGGCCAAAAATTCCCTGTAGACCCCATATAAAACGGGGTCGGGTAGCCGTTTCCCAAGACGAGACTTTGCCCTTCGACATAGCTTCGTTTGGGGATCCTCTCTATCCGGGTAGTTTGACCAGCACAGCTGGAAAAGATTCCAGCTAGTTGGATTTGTTGCGAGGCAAGCTAAACAAATTTTGATTTAAAATGTATAATTTCAACAGAGTGCCAAAAATTTAATAAGAAACAAACTTTGATTTAAAATTCATAACTTCTTGGGGTGAATTAATATTTGTGAGGAGTAAAGTAACATTATTTGGGGTCAATTAATAGAAAAATCCATCTTCTGTTTTGTCAGCTTTGCCGATCATTGGCCACGTCGAAAACAAATAAGAAATTATATTTTGATAGTGTCAACAAGACACCATTTTTGTTCTGTATACAAGGTGTGTACAGTGTGTACACATCCTCATAAACGGTACTGCTGCTAAATAAAAGTAGCAACAATTATTACATTACGTTTACGTGAACTGATAAAATTCCCTGACCTATTTCAGAAAGGTAAACCTCAAAACAATCTCATTGAAGTGAAACATTTTAATGAAAAAATATATTATGCATTGTTTTTATATTTCAGCCAGGCCATCCAATGCCCAAACGGACTACGTGTTTCCCAAAGCAGTGACAGTGACTCCCCCGCCAACATGGAGTAAGTGTAAAAGGAATTATAAAACTTTGGGAAAATAGCGTTACTTTTAGATTTTACAAGGGCAATAATTGTCTTCCCTTTCATCGCTTCGGAAGTTTTCATGCTGATACTACGATATAGCCTAGGGTTACCAGATTGGTTTACAAGTGGCAAAATGGACGATATCTGAAAGCCGCGCATTATTAGATTTTACTATTTCCTTGTTTTGGTTGTTTTTGTTTAGCGGCATATCAACACCTCTATGGGTTATTTAATGCCGAAATATAAATATTTTGAACACAATTTTATGGCTTCAACTACAAATATTTTGTACATAATTTATACATTCGAAGTAAACGTTATACGTTTTGATATCAACCTATTTATTTGGTTTGGTTGTTTCTGTTTAGGGGCATATCAATACCTCTATGGGTTATTTAATGCCGACATACAAATATTTTGAACGCAATTCAACTTTCAACTACAGATAAAATGTATTGTTGGTAATTATACTATAAATAGTAGTTTTTATAGAAAAATGTATTGCTGTTATTTTCATACGTTCATAGTGTTTTTCGTTTGTTTGTGGGGTTCACTAGCTGGGACCCTAACAGGTGCTATCCCCCGGAATCAGGCTGGAACTGGGAACAACAGCAGTTAAGAGGTGGTTCCACGTTCCTCAAAACCTCCAATCTCCCGATTAGAATCCTTGCTGCTGGATGTAGTTTATCGCCATACCCAGGACTAAATGCGGAAAGAAGTCTTTGGAAATTTGACACCTGAAAAGTTTTAGATAAGAAGGACGTAGAGAAAGAGCGAATAGTCTCCTTAACAAGCTTTTGTAAATGCAGGGAAGAATTGGGACTGGAAGGGATGGTGAAAAGACAAATATTATTAAGAATTACGAAGGACAGGAAATTGTGGAGAGCTATGAAAAGACACGGCATATAAAATAAGTTGAAGACTGAATTTTATTTACAATAGTTAACGGGATCAGAAACCTAAACTCGCTTATTTTATTTTATTTATTTTTTTATTTTTCGTCCAGGTCCAAATCCTTTGGATTGCACCTTTGAAAACGATTGCAGTTGGCAACAGAGTCATAATGACGACTTCGACTGGAAAATACATCAAGGTAAAACTTCAAGTCCTGCCACTGGACCGTCTGTTGACCATACTCTACGAACAAGTAAGTGTTTGAAAATCTTATGCTACCAAATACTGGTATTTTTCAATACTTAAGTCTGGAAAAACACTGAAATGTTTTAAGATCAACGTTAGTGCAAGAAGGTTCACCTTCCAGGGAAAATGTCGGAAAAAGGTCGACCAGTGTATTTCTAGACAAATGAAGTTTTTAAAGCAAGAATTCTTTGCAATTAAGGTAGCCATTATCAAGAGATAAACAGTAATAGCTACAACAACAACAACAACAAAATGTTCAACTTAACTATTCATACTCTGAGTTTTGAGGATATCTTGAAGGTATCTTCTCGTAATAGGCTGGAGGTAGATAGTAAAATGGAATTTATTTACAGCAATCAGATTTATTTAATACATAGATAAATATTTATAACGTGCGCGCGCACGCACACACACACACACACACACGCATATATATATATATATATATATATATATATATATATTATTTTTTATGTGTAGTACTTAGTGGACAACGCTTAATATCAGTGATAGCTAACATATTTAGTTGTATGGATATGCGTTTGTAACCCTGGGTTTTATGCTTTTGCGAGCATCAGACAAACTACTTTATTTTTTAAAATTGGATCTATTTATGCTTGCTTGACTATGTTTGGTGGTGGGAGGGGGAATTTTCCTCCGTGTCTAATATATATATATATATATATATATATTTATATATATACATATATATATATATATATATATATATTGGAGTAACTAAATAGTTTAGGCAATGGAAACTAAACAGGCTTATTGTTGAGCAAAATAAGATTTATTCCTCAAAATGTGAATGAGAAATTCAAAGGTGTGTGGAGCTCATGAATGATTTCACAAGATTTTTTCAAGTGTTAATCATAAACATTGCTTGTGACACGTCAAGTCGGTAATCCAACTCCTGCCAAACACGCTACAGCATCTCTTGAGTAACAGGAATGCAACTGATGCATTATTTTGCAAATTCTCTCACAAATTCCCTCTTCAGTCTTTTCCGACTATGTTGGAGCATACTCCAACATAAAAAAAAACTTATTTTCTCTACCAGTGAATGCCATTTCTAATATTTAAAAAACCAATATTCAACATTGGATTGTCAGTTATTCCTACACTCGCTGTTAAAATTTGAGATCATTTAAACGAAAATTGGTTAAGTTATTAGATTACGAAATTATATCAATTTTTTAAATCCCCCATATATATATATAAATATCCCCCATATATATATATATATATATATATATATAAATAAATAGATATATATATATATATATATTGATATATATATATATTGATATATATATATATATATATATTGATATATATATATATATATATATATTGATATATATATATATATATATATATATTGATATATATATATATATATATATATATTGATATATATATATATATATATATATTGATATATATATATATATATATATATTGATATATATATATATATATTGATAGATATGATAGCTGGCCACTCATATTCGAGTATACCCGTCTACTAGGGCGGCTTGCCAATCCCTATTGCAGACCCTCGCTCAATACGCACAGAGCCCAGCTGTGGTATATACTGTAACGATGCTGAGCAGATCTTAGTTACAGTTTCTAGGAGAGAGCGTGTTATCTAGAGTGATCAACAATCTTGCTCTCTCAAAACCTCGATCACGATAACTTGTGACTTCGTGCTTTCTAGCACATCTATTGGCGCCTCCCACCCTAAGTGCTCCGTAACCAATTTCATTCACAAGGTATGGTTTTTCAGGCACTTTCCAAAGGTGTCGCACGCTGAGATCGCTCCCCTACAGGAAGTCTCCTTTCTGGCAAATCGAACCGGGGTCTCATGGTCAGAAGGCGAACGCTCTAACCACTCGGCAACGCGAGCGCGCACGCACACACACACATACATATATATAGTCATCCACAAACAGTTTCGCTGTATCACAGCTCATCAATGTGGCTAGACATACGATTGCTTCAATCTGGGATGGAACCCCGACCGATTTTGCATCAGTCAGAGATTCTACCCACAAACGAACGTCGCACGGTAAAGCGGAAGGGAAATTTTTTAACGTTTTTTACTATGCGAAAGACGTCAGTGTCTAGAAGAGCTGGATTCGAGTAGAACATTTCATTAGCATCAGCAAGCACTGTTTGTAAAGTCACCCCCTTCCTCTCTGAGAGCTCAATCGAATTATTTCGATAGCATAAGATATATATATATATATATATATATATATATATATATATATATATATATATATATATATATATATATACGCACACACAATGGAGTAGCAAATATTCGTCCACATACAATTTTTAATTTATTTTATTTCAAACTAATGAATAAACATACTTTTCATATAATTAACTGTACACAGATACATAATAACTAAATATGCATAGAAAATTTTGATTTTATAGAAATAAATCCCATTTATCTATTTTAATGGGTGAAAAAAGTATTCGTACAATACAAAAAAAGAATACATAATCTTCATTTAATACTTTGTAGAATAGCCATTTTTCACTTCTACAACAGCCAACGTCCTCTTGTAGTTCTCAATTATTGATCTCCAAATTTTATTTCGTATTTTATTCCATTCTTATTCGCATAAGAATTTTGCGGCATTCATTCTATCCATTACTGACATGATTTCTAGAATTAGTTCCAAACAACTCAATTTTGGTTTGTCTGTCCATAATGCCCTTTCCCAATACGATTTTTCCTCATGTTTACGAACGAATTTCAACCTGGCATCTCTGTGTTTTTCCAATATCGGTGGAGTTTTCCGAGGGAAGCGTGACTTTAGATTGTTCCTGTGAATTTCATTGCTTATTGTCCGTTTAATGACACAGATTCTTGATGAAAGCAAATCATCCTGCAAGTCATGACGAGTAACCATTGGATTGTGCTTAATTTGACGCAGTAATTTCTTCGAAGATATTGAAGAAGTCTTCCGTCGAGCACCTGTTCTTCTTTGGCATTCAACAGTTTTGAGTTTTTTATACCTTGCGATAAATGAGCTAATGGAAGTAAATGGAATATTCAGGTTGTCTGAGATATTCCTGTAACTTTCTTTTCAGAGATTAAAAAATCAGTCCTTTTTGCGAATTTGTCAATTTTTTATTTCTTGCCATGATGATAACCTTCTTGCACGAATATCAATTACAGAATATTCTGTTTGTATTTTTAGGCTAAAAAATAACTACTGATAACAATAGTGGGACATTGTAGAATAATCCACTAGAATATTCCAGAGTATTAAAGCAATTTTAATGTTTTAAAATCTGAAATTTGCATTGTACGAATACTTTAATCACCGATTACAACGGGTAATTGGGATTTATTTCTATTAGATTAATTTTTCTGTTTGTTTCTTTGCGTATTTAGTATTTAATTTGCGTATATGCATCTGCGTAGAGTTAATTATAGAAAAAGTATAGTTATTCATTAGTTGGAAATATAATAAATTAAAAATCTATATGTATACGAATATTTGTTTCCGGATCTAATATATATATATATATATATATATATATATATATGTGTGTGTGCGTGTGTATTATAAAGAAACAATTTATAATAAAAAAATAAATAGCAATGTTAATGTGATTAATAGCGAAATCACTTCGCTAACAAGACTTAATGATATGTTAACTTACTATCAATTCCTTGAATAATAAGATCCTTATATTCGAGTTGTTGTCAGATGGAAGACACATGCAAAGTACTTTCGACGGTTTCAAATTGGCATCTTCAGGGTGCCATTTTTTCCTATACATAGACAAACACTAAGACGAAATATGTGTAAACCGAAATATTTTTTTTTTAAATTATGCTATTTATTGACAGTTGAATATGTTTTGGTGCGTGCGATACGGCGAAACTAGAGTTTAAATTTAGATCTCGTTTCGTCTTCTGAGTGACTTTATCAAGGCACTAACCTGTGTGTGTATGACGTGAGTGGTGGCGCATATTAGATTCATGCGTATGGTATCCAATATATATATATGTGTATAATGTACTATTTGTACAGAATTACGACTTTCAGTTTTATTAAGCTTCCTTGGATATTATACGAATGGATCTCATATGCAGCATATATATATATATATATATATATATATATATATATATATATATATATCTCACACACACAAGTTAGTACCTGAGATCAGTACTCGTGGGTTCGATCCTCATTGAGGGTTTCATAAATTATGTCTCCTGTCAAAGTTGGCTGAACCCAGCAATATCACACACACTATATATATATATATATAATCCATTAGGTGTCTTTACATAAAATCTTAGTATATCTGATGCTATTTCCACGAAATTTCTCTATGAAATGACCAGAATTCGAAAATTGAATCCTCAGATCCGAGGCAAGTAAGGTAAAGATGTCTTTACTAAGTACAACTGCTTTATATTTAGAAGAAAAACGTGTGCAGTGAAATTGGTATTTAAAAATGTGACTGATTAACAAACTAATGTCTCCGACCAACCATATTTATGCCTGCACGTGTATTATGCAAGGTGGTTATTTATAAAAACCCGTCTCTTGAGCCATTTTCATTCTCGAACAACTTATCCGCGTCTTATTTTTCAGGCAAAGGACATTATATTTATATTGAGACATCTTATCCCCGACGAGCTAACGACAAAGCACGCTTCGAATCTCCCCTTTTCGTTCCTACTCAAAACGGCTGTCTTCGATTCTGGTATTTCATGTTCGGTCCTGATGTTGACACTTTGACAGTGTACCAGAAAAACGCCAAAAAACTTATTCCAATCTGGATCAAAACTGGGAACATTGACGATGTCTGGCATCAAGGGTTAGTGCCAGTACGAAGTAATAATAAAATCCAGGTGAGCTTTATTTTCATTTTAAATTTATATTACTTTAAAACTGAAAATTTCAAGTTTCATTCGCGCGGAATAGAACTGCGTTTACCTTCAAGAAAGCAGAATTGTAAATTGTAGTGTCTAATTCTGAGTTAGGTTTTTGTTGTAATGGAATGTCCCACACTCCCTATCGCCTATATGGAATCACTATATCAGTAGCTATATATAGTGAGTACCTGGGGGATTGCTTTGGGAATTGGTCTAGACTTGGAGATTTGTCTCCAGTAATGATGGTCAAACTCTCTGTCTTCGGGCAGAGAGTATACCCAGACGAGGCTATATCGAAAGGTAGTCTCGACTCGGGAAATAACTACATGACTCCGTTTTATACGGGGAATTTTTGGCCGGGCTTACGTGCTCGGATACTCCACGTTAAATTCGGGCTTGTGCTACATCTGACTGCGTCGGGCGGATGGTAAATATCCTTGCTTCGGGAATTACTAGCCTGACACACGATTCCCTGTCTTTCGGTAGTGTATTCTCTTTTACAATAAACCTCTCTTTTCATCAACGCGCCTGTTGGTGTTCCTTCATTCGAGTGCCACCCTTGTCTGTTTGTAACCTTTTTAAGGATACAACAGTTTTCAATGTTCACCTCTCTCCTAAAGCTTTTGTGGAAATCATGGATCCATCTCTCCCTGTATTCCGTGTCACTGTTAGAGATCTTGACAAAATCGCCCTGCCACCAGAGTCGAGAAAATGATGTTATATTCATTGATAAATTTGATCATTTATTCCGTTTCTTTTTAACATCGTGATTTTTTTTTTATAATTACAGATTGTCTTTGAAGGCCGTCGAGGATCACATTGGCTGGGAGATATAGCTTTAGATGACATTGCTTTTTCATTTAAAGGATGCCCAAGCTCTGCTGGTAAGAACTGTCCTCAAACTTCTAGTTCTAGAATTCGTTATTTTTCTACTGAAGTAAAAAGACAACACTATATAGCAGAGGAGCGTGAAAAGTCCTGTTTTCATTGGCTGACGCTGACTGACATATGTCAATAAGAAATATATATATATATATATATATATCTGTAATGTGTATGTGTTCAGTATCAAGGCAACATATATGGCTATAAAAATGTTAAAAGAAAATAAAAGAAAGCTGTTAAATTCATAACCACCTGTTAATTAAAATACATAAATTTATCCTACGCAAAAAATACTTTAAATATTGATTACATGAAAAAAATCAACAGACATTTCCTCTCTGTCGTTTATTGCACATTCAATTACATAATTTTCCAACGTTCATAATTAACCTAGATTTTTCAATTAACCTTAGAAATATTTATGATCATCTCTTAAATTGAAAAAAATTGCAAAACTGACGATTTTTATCTTAGTTTGTAAATACTTGTTGCGAAATAAAATCTTTACATTTGCTTGATCAAAGGACGGGGAGCATCGGCTTAAATAAGTTTTCCTTTTGTTTATATATATATATATATATATATATATATATATATATATATATATTCTGTTTACATACATATATAATGAATACATATAATGAATACATATAATGAATACATACATATATATATATTAGGTTGGTGCAAAAATAATGACGTTTTTTGACGTTAAAAAATGTCAAAAAACGACATTATTACGTCATTATTTTTGCGCCAACCTAATATTATATATATATGCATAAGTAATATATATATATATATATATATATATATATATATATATAGAGAGAGAGAGAGAGAGAATATATTATGAAACAATTAAGTAACTTCCAACCCAGTTTTGGATATATAGATAGACATGTCAGATAAGTCGCTTGAATTTATTAACATACGCCTTATATTTTAAAATGTGTGGCATAAAATCTTTAATTTTTTATACCTCGACTAGATTTTACATGTTTTTCTGTGTTCAAGGTGCTCTTACATTAAACTATCTTATCTGAAATTATTCGTTTATATTCATTAGATAATTTACCCTTGTTAATCTGGATAAGTATTTGCAGTTTATATATATTATAATGCATATGCCCGTATCCCATTGATATACCGTCTCTCGTGCGTTGATTGAAGCTAAGGAACGTCGAGCCTGATTGACCGCTTGAGAATATGAGGTGCTCTCAGCTTGAATGTGCAGCTGGTGTCGTGTATAAGAGCTCGGAATTAGAAGTCGGAAATCCGAGTTTCAATTCCAGATGGGTTCGTTATTATATATTCTCATTCGCGAAAATACCCTCGGGAAAGGTATAGATAGACGTTATCTCTCCCCAGGTATGGATTAATTAGTAGAACTTGTATCAATAAATCAATTTCTCAAAAAAAAAGAAAAAATCAAATTTAATGTAAAAATATTTTCTGCCTGTAAACAACTTACAGAAGGTTGATAAACCATAAAAATACAGACAAATCAAACAATAAATAATAGACAAATTTAAATTAGCATTATACAATAGTATTACTTATACTGTTAATGAAACACACTTATTTGTTTTATTTATTTTAATTTAATTCAAATTTTATTTTTAATTTTTAATATTTTAAAATTTTTTATATATTCTATAATTAATAAATAAATTTTTATTTATTTTTCATTATTATTAGTTTTAATTTATATATGTATATATACTTCTTTTTTATATTAATTCCAACTACAGATATGAGTTGCGGTTTTGAGAACGCTTCCATTTGTGGATTTAAACATAGTCAGAAAGGAGCCTTTTCCTGGAAATGGTTCACCCCAAGCGTTTTTCACATTACGCATCAAAGTGACCACACATTGGGCACCGCTGATGGTAAAGTATGGAATATATATATATATATATATTTTTTTTTTACCTTTTCTAAATCATCCTGAAAGCCGAATCTGGCTGGTGCTTCATTAAAGACTGGGTAAGAAGTTTGGAAAATCTCAAACTTTGCCATCACCTACGAAGTGAAATGCGACTTTGTTGTAACCTAGGGAAAGTTACTGAATAGAATAATCAAACGAAGGTTGGTACTGGACGATAATACTTAGAACAAGAACAACACATATAAGCTTCTCCAGCGGCGCGTAGAAGTAGTAGTCAACTGCTAGAAGTGAGTCAAGTGAATTCCACAATGAATCTCCAACTCTAGGATATCTACCAACTGCCCCACGCGATCAGATGTGGCACAAGACCGAATTTAATGTGGAGTATTTGAGCCCGTAGGCTCGGCCCAAAATCCCCCGTAGACCCGTATAAAACTGGGTCGGGTAGCTGTTTCCCGAAACGAGACTCTGCCTTTTCTCGAGACGAGACATAGCCTCGTCTAGGGATCCTCTCTGCTCGGAGGCAGAGAGTTTGATCAGCACAGCTGGAGACGAATCTCCAACTCTAGGATATCTACCGACCGCCCCACGCTAGGCTCGGCCAAAAGTTTTCCCGTAGACCCCCTATAAAACGGGGTCGTGTAGCTATTTCCCGAGACGAGACTCTGGGGGTGGTTTCTGTCCGGAGGCGGAGAGTTTGGCCAGCATAGCTGGAGACAAATCTCCAACTCTAGACCACGTACAGTATTTACTACTGTATTTATGGGAATGGCGGCACACTCCTTATCGCCCGTAGGTATGCTACAATAGAAGTCAATCTAAAAAATATTTTATATATCTAGACAATTTCAGGAGAAACAAATATAAAAGTACGCAACTGTTATGCAGTATTAATCATCTTATATAGCAGTGAATGCTGAATATTTTACTTAGAAATGAGAAAGAGACCCAAGGAAACAAATGTGGTGCTACATAAAGCTACTGAGACTCTCATGTACTGAACAAGGAAATAGAGAAAGTGTCATGAAAAATGATTGCGAAAAGAACACCTGTCTATTGATCTGATCTATTCAAATGAGAAAATTAACTGGCACGATTTTTTGTTTTTAGTTAATTCGTATAAAAGTGGAACAACATACGATTCATCGCTAAAGATGCAGGTAAAATAGTCGGCTCCCCTTACCGCTCCAGTAAGTACCTGACTCCTCATGCTATCCTCTGCCTTTACATGATTCAGATCAGGCAAAAAATGGAGTACTGTTGTCATATTTGGGCGGGAGCTGCCCAGACCGTATTTTCTAGCCTTGACAGTTCAAAAGTGTTTCAGAGTTCTCGTGGGTGACGAGTTATTTTACACCCTCCAAACTCACTCTCTCTCTCTCTCAGGCGGGATATGTCAAGCCTCTCGCTGCTCTATCGCTACTTTCATGGAAAGTGCTCGGACGAACTACATTGCTTGTTTTTGCCAGTTCCAACCCTCAAGGCAAGGACCAACCATAACACTTTTCATCTGTATTCCATCGGTGAGAAGTACGTTTCACTCGAACAGCTTCTTCCCACGAAGCACTGCTCTGTGAAACCGACTCTCTAAAGAATATTTCTCAGATCACTACAATCTTAACCTGTTCAAGCCTAGAATTGAACGTTAACTTCCTCTCCTATACATATAAACTGCCCGTTAATGTAACATCAGAGTGAATCTTACTGTCAAAAAAAAAAAAAAAAAAAAAATTAAAAATCAGATACGTGAGGGTGGTCAAAAAATTCGTTCGGTTTATTAAGTAATAATTCTGTTTAAGAAACCGAACGAACTTTTCGTCCAACCCAATATACGTGTATTTACAGATTTAATATGGAACCGATTTCCTCACAAATAACAAGGAACTTGAAGTAAACACCACATGAGGTGACAAACTTGTAGCCTGGTGGAATGAAATAGGACCCGGCATATTTATACCAAAATATAGCCAATCGTATTTCATAAAAATTATTCTCCATTCTTTTACACGGAGTGAAAATTGTCATTTGTTTAATTTAATCATTTCTTGCCAAGAATGAAGTCACGAATATCTAACAAAATACGACTATTATATGTACAGTGTAACCCGGATATAAGAGAAACCCGGATATAAGAGAAATTTTCTCTGGATGCAAATTGGAGCCATACTTACCTAAACAAAATAGACCAAACTCGGATATAAGAGACTTTTCCTCCGGTCCCGACAACTCTCTTATATCCGGGTTACACTGTATAATTTAAATGCGTTGCAAATGAATTTAAGAAAATCAGTTCAATGACATAATCAATAGTAATTAATGCAAACATTACTAATAGAATATGTCTGTTGTTGTGAAAACTTACATCCGAGCATCGGTGTCGTTATCCCTCCTTTCTCTTTCTCTCTCTATCTCCTTTCTCTCTCTATCTCCTTTCTCTCTCTATCTCCTTTCTCTCTCTATCTCCTTTCTCACCCTTAGTGTCGGTGGTAGAGATGAGTGTGCATCAAAGACAGTTTCACGAGGACATTTTCGTGAATTTGATTTTGCGGGACAACGACGGAAGAGCCCACACACTGGGTAAGAAGCGTCTCCCTCGCGGCTCAGATGGGATTGAGACAGACGAGATCTGGCAAAACTGGTTGCATATGCTAATATATGTACAATTTAGGTGCATTTTTTTTAAATCAATTCACCTCCAAGGAAGAGGATAATGCCACTAAGACGCAAGGAGTTACTGGAAGTGAAAGAAAAGGCAAAGACTTCAAAAGAAATCAGAAACACCATCCTAAACAAGAAAGCATGGATAAACCTCTACTCTTGTTCAAAAGATCGTGAAGGAGTGTTAACTCGGGCGATAGGCGAACCGATCTACTGTTATTAATGTTTTGAACGTGATTTTACTATATAATGTATTATTATCAGTACTTCGGAATTCTTTGTCTTGTTTCGTTTCCGTTTTAAAACATTTTCCTTGTTGCAAAATATTTACTTATCCGTTTTCTATGAATAATTATCGTTATTGTCTTTCTTTCCAGGCCATTATATGTTAGCATTGGGATCCGGCCATAAAGTTGGAGATAAAGCCATTATTATAAGCCCAACGTACATATCCAAAATTAGCAAATGCGTCGAATTCTGGTATTTTATGTCTGGAAAGCATTCCGGTTCCTTGAACGTCTATGCGAAAATTAATACAACCCGATTGCTGCTGTGGTCAAGAAACACTAACCATGGTAACATTTGGTCTTTGGCACAAGTGACCGTGAGGAACTTTGGGACATTCAACATAGAAATCGAAGCCGTGATTGAGGAAGAAAGTGCTAACATTGCTATCGATGACTTCGGTATGTTTGATGGAGACTGCCCGAAAACTGGTAAGATACCACTTAATTTCGCCTTTTCTCTCGTCTTCCATTTCATCTCTCAATATCTCGATGACGCGCTATGCCACGTCCATGGAGTCGAAACCTCCTTATTTCTCCCGTGTTCTAAATTTAAGAAGGAAGAGACGGGTTTTTCCCTAAAGCTGCCAATTTGTGGAACAGACTAGCTTGTGGATGCTTTGTTGAATAGTTAAATCTTGTTTAAGGTTCTTTTGAAAGTTTCTACTTTGTTATGAGTTAACTTTGCATCAACAGAGGCTTACGGCCATATCACGTTGAAACACCGATTCTCGTACGATCAGCAAAATTAAGCAACGTTCAGCCTGGTCAGAACCTGGATGAGTGACCGCTTGGGAATAGGAGGCGCTGTAAACTTGCATGTGCTGATGGTTTAATGCATAATGTCTCGAAATCGGAAAGCCTTCTAAGAATTCCAGTCGGGTCCGTTATATTCACTTATGCGCAAATACCCTTGAGAAAAGTACTAATCCACCTATTCTTCCCCCAGCTATGGGTTAATTAGTAATACTTTTATCAGTAGAATTCATTATCTCAATTATTATTATTTCAAATTCTTACAATCTTAAAAATATTTAGGATGCTTTGTTTTTATTTATTTATTTCACGAAATCTTGTTAGAAAAATAAAAAATTAATTGAAATATTCAGGCCGACAGATGTAAATAAAGAATATGCTGTTTAACAAATAAATAAATAAATAAGTAAATAAATAAAATAGAGCATCTACTCAAATATGAGTATCCATTTCTAAAATAACGCTTAAACAAATAAATTAAAAATCTGTCGGACGTAATCGATCTCTTGATATATATTAGGTTGGTGCAAAAATAATGACGTAATAATGTCGTTTTTTGACGTATTTTTTAACGTCAAAAAACGACATTATTACGTCATTATTTTTGCACCAACCTATTATATAATGACCGATTGTATCCGAGTAAAGCTGTCTACTTGGACGGCTAAGCAATCTCTGTTGCGGATGTCTGCTCAAGTACATTTGTGTTTGTTCATGACCCGCAGGGCCTACCTAATGTTTAGACTCTGACGAGAGGACTTCAATTACAGTTTTTGAGAGACTGCATATTATCTGGCGTGTATTTGACATTTTGAGAACAGTATTCTCAAATCCTTTGTCACGGCGATTGGCGACTTTTTGCCAGCACGATCAAATTTTTATTTGTTGATATATATATATATATATATATATATATATATATATATATATATAACACATATGATAAAAATCTGTAGCTTCCTATCTTTTTTATACAAATGTTAAAAATATTTACCCTTTATTCTCATATAAAATAAATATATCTCTCTCATTCACACAAACACACACACACACACACACACACATATATATATATATATATATATATATATATATATATATATATATAATGAATATCAAACACTTAAAATACCATAATAAAGATTATTACCTATGGTATTTTAAGTGTTTGATATTCATTAATTAATAATTTTGCTCTGTCACTGATCTACTTGGATCATTATCCTTTGGAAATTATATACGGATTACCATTTTAACTTATATATAATTGTTTATTTGAAGGCAACTGCGACTTTGAGAAAGGTTGGTGCACTTGGAATAACAATCGAACTGATGACTTTGATTGGCAAATCGGAACGGGACATTTAGCAATGTTTGGAGCACCTCGTCAAGACCATACCACCGATTCACTAAAAGGTAAGCCCTTTTCAACGGCTTCGGCTTGCAGAAGACAGACTATCAATTCAGTGACCTTTTATTGCTAATAAACTGGTTACTCTAACCGTGTTAACATTACTATTAATATTTGCATACGCTCAAATGATTACACCTTTTTTTTCCTATCTACTTCTCTATATAAATAAAGCGCAATGTTTGTGTGTCAGTTTGTCCATCGATCTTGGCGAATCATAAACAACCTGAAGTAATTGATAGTAGGTACTGTAGTTACACGCGATTCAAAATTAAAGAACTCATTTAAAATTAAATTTAAATTTCGAACAGACTGAAAAGTTTAAAAACAATTCTTTATTAACTGTTTAAGCTTAATTTCGCTTTTTATCGCAGTTACAATTGATATCGCCTAATTAGACCTTAATTAAAACTTAACCGGGGCACGGTATTTTTTTTCTTCTTTTTCTAGCACGCGTTCTGTGATGTATTAAAAAATATTACATAATTCCGGATCCTTAATATCTTTAAAGATTGACTTTATTTGAAGGGGTCATAAAGAATGGTGATTTTAAAAGAAAATAAAAATTGCGCGCAAAAATAAATGTAAACAACCTACGGAGTTCGGTTGCGTATACGAAGAAAGATTATGCCGAATTAAGGTGTCAACTAAAGATAAAATAATTTTAACATTTCTAAATTCTTATAACTGAAGGAAAAAGGTCGAAAGCCCAAGAGCCCTCTGAATGGGCTAGCCTATAGTCCGCCCGAACTCTGGCTTTTCGGCTAGTATGGTAATGATAATGGTAATATAGCTGTTTCCTTATAAGGAAATATTCAGCATTCATTGACCGAACGTTAACGTTCTGTTGAAATTTATAAAATCTTTCTCTTATATAGTTTTTCAGGAAAATAGGTTTGTCATGTTATCGCGCTCTCCAGAATTGATGGCAGTTTACTTCCTAACCTTAAGTAGCGTGGAAGTGCAACGTTATAATTATGTCATTAGTTTCTTCTCTAGTAACATGTACTTTCTATTTTGGTTGTTGCTGTTATTGGAAGTCATCAAATGACATTGTTTCTATGTTAGGGAAAATTTCTTTATGATTAACACTAGTCCACGCGTTTTTAAGAAGGATGACTCTTGTTAAGATTTACAGCATTCATTCGCACCATGCCATTTTAAAACATTGATCTGAGAAATCGGTTGTATAGAGCTGACAATTTAGATATTTGTGAAAGAGTCTGGTGGCATTTATGATATCCATATGAAAATCTCGATCTGATGAGGGTCTTTTAGAAAATCACTCGATTTTTCTGGTTAATGTCTTTTGACACTATTTAGCGGTTGCGTGAAAATTAAAAGCGAGAAATAATTAAGGCGAGAAGAAGCTATCACGAAAGACATACTGAGCGATGTTATTATTTTTTTAACAAAAGAAAAGTGGTAAAGATTTTATTTTCATTTGCAAAGAAAAGTATTTTTTCGCAGAAGATAGGAAATTCGTAAGATCTTGGATCTGTCGGAATTAATTTATGCTACGACGCGGCGAATAAAAGATAGCAATCTGCCCATGGCAACAATGAAAATTTCAAATTGGTCAAGTGGCCTACAAAGCGAAATGCTGGAAGGTAATCGTAATCATGTCAATGATGCGACCGAGAAAAAAGATCAGTTTAGACCACCCCCAAAGAAAAAATAAGGGGGAAGGGAAAAGAGAAAAAGGGAAGGAATAAACCATTAACTATCTTTCGGAGATATCATTTGCTTTTGGGAAAAGACACCTGTTTTATGTTCAGACCTTGGCATGATAAAAGTTTGTTACCGGGACATATTGTTGACGATAGGAGTACGAAGGCGTTAAGGTTACAAAGAGATTCACTTGACCATTCTGATGATAATCATTTGACGAAAATCTCGTTGATAAATTCCAGATAACATTTCGGTTAAGATAGAGATTAAGGACCACACTACGAGTCGTAGGGGTCTGGTGGAGGAAAAGAAAGAAAAGAAAATAAGAAGATAATTTTTTTCCTTTGAGCGATAATTTTGAACTGAGGCCAGACTGGCCACGCCCACACTGCTGAGCGTTCATTGATGAGAAAGGAAGAATTTGGGAGGACGATTCCTTTAAGAACCCCTCTAAAGCAGAAAGTAATGCACTTCCGAAAATGGAAAGTGATAAATTTTCCTGTCCGAAAACAAAGAAAATCCTTATTGTGGATTTGGGATTATCGATTTTGGTCGGCGTCCATATAAAGAGTCGCAGCGAGTAGACGGCAGTTGCAGTTGGAGAGAGTTCGGCAGAGTTCCGAGGAGACGCAGACAGAGTTGAGCTGTGAGCTCTGACACCAGCCTCGCAGGAAGCTGACTGAAGATCCACGCATCCGACTTCGACTTCTAACCAAGAACAATTTATTTTTGAAGAACGACTTAGACTCACACCACCAAAACAAGTTTTACGAATATCGCCTGAAGATATCAAAAAACAGTTATTGAAAAACAACTTGAGATATTAAGCCTCCCCTAACAAATGCAAAGTGTTACGTATCCATATAAGCGGTTTGGGAGAAAGACGCAGTCCTGTATTCAGCAACCAGATATAAAATATTTGTTATTCTTTTTTAACACATTTGAAATTTTCGAGTTGTTACTTTATTTTCTTTTACATATACTTGTGCGATGTCACCTTTGCTCGAATTCGGCTTGCATTACGGCCCGGCGACTGATCGATTTCGTCTACCTAAGATCAAATCACAACGTGGGTAGGTTAGACTAGAAATCAAAGCAGTTACTTCGGTAACCAGACGTTGGAGGCGAGCTGGGAACGACAAAGCTGATACTGAATCTAACCAGATTCCCATCCGAATCAGCCAAGGGTTAGAACGTCACATTTGGTGCCGTGACAACAGGATCACGTCACATTTGGCGCCGCGACCAATACCAAGTCACATTGGTCGTCACAGGATAGCACGGGGGCAGAGAGTCGCGGGGTGACGTCACAGTCTATTCTATGTTCAATTTTCTTACCTCTTATACCGAGTTTACCGTAACTGAGCCATTTCACTGAGTTGCTTGAGATGTTTAGCATTTGCTAGTTCCTTATCTTAAATTCTTATGATAGATTCAGAATAGATTCCTGTACGATCACCGAAGTTAAGCAACGTCGTTCCTGGTCAGTACTTAGATGGGTGATCGCTTAGGAATACCAGTTGTTGTAAGCTTTGGTGTGAGGGTGGTGTAATGGATAACTGCTCGAAATTGAAATCGGATCCCAGTCACGTTCTTTATATTCACTTGCGCGCTAATACCCTTGAGAGGAGCTATCAATCCAGCTCTTCTCCCTCCAAGTATGGGTTAAATAATCGGACTTGTATCAGTAAATCATTTTCTACAAAACATTCTTACAATGTAAAAAATGGTGGTTTTACATGACCTGGAAAGGGTTGATAAGCCGTAAAAACAAATCGATCAATCATTCCTGCTCACTGGCAGTCCGCTTCTCCTTAATTTTCAGCGGATTGTATCTAGATTAATCTATGTTAATTAAATGTACATTATTGGTATTTTTCTGATCCTAAATTCAGACACCAATTCTGGATGACATGATAATTACTTGAAAAAAAGTCTACCTAGTTAATGGAAAGGGTTAAGTATTTATTAGGTTGGTGCAAAAATAATGTCGTTTATTGAGTTCAACTTTATGTGAGAAAACGACATTATTTTGCACCAACCAAATATATAACCTCATTCTAGAGTTCGGCTTCATATTTAAATACAAGCTTAGGAAACAGTTGTGGCTCATTTCCCTTTTTGTGCACTCCCTGTTTTACTATTTACTCTGCTATTTGCATTTCATTTTTTTTTTTTTTTTATTCTTTGGCAGGTCACTTTATTTTCCTTCAAGCTAGCTTTCCAATCCAAGCTGGAGCACGAGCACTTCTGAGAAGTGAAATGTTTAAGGGGACGTTCCATCGGTGCATGAGCTTTTGGTATTTCATGAAAGAAGCCGGCACTGCAACATTAAACGTTTATATTGTCACATTGCAGCAGAAGTGGTTGGCTTGGACTTTATCTGGGAATCAGCCTCAGGAATCTTGGCGTTTTGCTCGTTTCCCGATTCCACATAAACAAGCTTTTCAGGTAATGCGAAATCATTTTCTGGTTTCAGAGTAATTGTATTCAAAGAATAAATCTAAAAAAATAAAAAAAAATGAACGTCTGGACTTTTATTTAATATATATAAGTTCATCAATAAGTGCGTTCTCTGGCGATGGGGAAAAAAAAATTTGCCCGAAAAGTTTTTTTTTTTTTTTTTTCGACATAATCAGTCAGTGCACTTGATTGAGTTGTGAATATTAATCACGTAGATTGAACATTATAAAGTGAAAAATAACAAGTTATAATTCAAACTGGTGACTTGTTATTTTAATCATATATATATATATATATATATATATATATATATATATATATATATATATGTATATAAAAATATGTATGTATATATTTTTGTAAAAATATTATAAATGTATATAAAATTATAATCACGTAGATTGAACATTATGAAGTGAAATTATCAGGTTATGTTTCAAACTGGTGACTTGTTATTTTACTTATATAAGTGTACATAAAAATTTAAAACAAGATACTGTGGTTAACTTGCTTTTTTTTTATTTATTTCATTTTCCTTGTGTTTTATAATTGTTTTCTTTTCTGGATATAAATTATGTAGAAATTGTTCGAATGTTCTGTATGTCCAAGGGCTTTCGACTCTACTTTTAGCCATTACCAAGGATGATTTTATTATTACTTTTAACTGAATGTACGGATTTTTTATGTATCTAAAAGATATATGAAAAAGGATTGTTGCCTAAATGCCCAATTATATCTCTCTCTCTATATATATATATATATATATATATATATAGGAGATACGGATTGAAGAATCGAAGAGCCGAGTTCGAATTTCAGTCGAATCCATTACATTCACTTACATGCTGATACCCCTGGGTCTCACACCAGCTATGGGTAAATAGCAGGACAGACTGGGTTCTATAGCCTTGGATGGCATCTGGTCTAGGAGAAGGAAAACTCTGAATTCAAAACTTGTAGAGGTTTGTTTGGGGACCTTGTGGCAAGTAGTGCAGCAGGTCTCTGTATTCGGCCCTTCAAAAAGTGTGGTTGGTTCTGCAAAAAGCTTTCAACGCTATAATCAAATCATATGTGCTGGCGTCTGGCTGTCCTTTCCTAAGAACCGAGCAGCTTGACCCTAGATGGGACAGTCCACTATATATATCATTAACAAACACCAAAACGTCTTTAAAAAAATAACCTCACCTTAACGATAGACAAAATTCTAAAGATTTGTCGACTTATTACAACCGGTGTTATTTCATTTTCGACAATGGGATCGTCTCTTAGCATTGTTTTAGGTCGTCTTTATTTAGAATTTCAAGAAAAAGGTCCTTTCCAAATTATTTTCCTAAACAATCAGCATATTTTCCTATATATCAATAATGATTTACACCTCCGCAAAATCGTATTGATCTTGTAAGAAGCATAATGGCAAAACATTATCTAAATGAAGACAGAATTGACACTAATGTCTTGCTATTGTGTGAGAAATATTTCTGCCGCAACCTGCACAATGAAACGCACAATACCTTTTCTTGATATCATGTTAAGCCATACTGATTATCTTAAATTAAATATCTGTTATGATGTTGATTTGGGGTTAGTAGAGACAAACGCCAAATAACACGTAACAATAAAAAAGGGTTTTAATAGGTTGGTAAAAAGGTACAGAAATCGCCCGAGTAGTCAATAACTAGCTCAGCTAAGAACTTCTCTGTCTTTCTGTCTTTTTCATGTCAACTGATATGCCACTATTTAAAGTCTTTGTTTACAGACGCAGATAAGTTCATCTTCAAGAGGGGTGGTAGGTTTCCGACACAACAATATCTATCGTAAATCTCGTCTTAAAAATGACCTCATTTCTATTCATTACACAACAGAATAAATCCCAAAATATTTATCGTTTTCAATATAAAAAAAGGAACAAGCAAAATTATGATAATTTTTCTGTTTTCATTCATTTTGCAGATTATAATTGAAGGAATAAAAGGTGCCGGAAATCGTATCAACATCGCCATCGATGACATCTCCTTAATCGATCAAAAATGCTGGCGTATGTATCAGTTTACAGCAGTGAAGGAAAAAATTTAATATTTTAAAATTAAGTCTCGATCGTTTCAGAATATTTAAAAATGTATCACCGATCATTTCAAAATGTTTAAAAATTGATTATAGATTCTTTCATAATATTTAAAAAAAAATAATTCCCGATCCTTACAAAATATTTAAAAAAAATTAATTTCAGATCCTTTCAAAATATTTAAAAATGTATTCCCGATCTTTTCAAAATGTTTAAAAATGTATTCCCGATCCTTTCAAAATATTTAAAAATGTATTACCGATCCTTTCAAAATGTTTAAAAATGTATTCCCGATCCTTTCAAAATGTTTAAAAATGTATTCCCGATCCTTTCAAAATGTTTAAAAATGTATTCCCGATCCTTTCAAAATATTTAAAAATGTATTCCCGATCCTTTCAAAATATTTAAAAATGTATTCCCGATCCTTTCAAAATATTTAAAAATGTATTCCCGAGCCTTTCAAAATATTTAAAAAAATGAATTCTCGAGTCTTTCAAAATATTTCAAATTAAATCTCGACTTTGAGAAACTAAAAGAACAACAAGTCTAGATAGATGTTTATGTATGCATTCTACAGTTGATGAGAAACTTTTCTCCGTCTGAAGCAGAATGCACAAGTCACTGTTTTATTTTTATTTTTTTTTATGGGTTGATGCATCCTCATTGTTGAGGGATGCGTGTTTTTTAACCAGTCACCATGTCTATAATACCTGATATCCAACCTATAGAATCCTGTCTGTCTTACTGTTTAATCCATAGCTAAGAATAGAAGAGATGCTTTCATATCTTTCGCAAGGATATTTGTGTGTAAGTAAATGCAAAGAACTCGATTGGAATTCGAACTCAGTTCTCAGTTTTCTCATTCTGAACCGTTATCCATTACATCCTTTTTACAACTCTTTCTACAGGATGATATATTATAATTTTCTCAATGGTATCTTTTCTTTCTTTACATTTAGTTTTTCCTGATTTCGCTACTACTCTGCCACCAACACTGACTCCAAGAATTCCCAGAACAACAAGTAGCCAGTCAATAATGACTACTCCAGGTACGTATATCAGTTGTAAACAATCTAATTAATGGATATGCCAAAAACATTTTTCTATCGCATTAGTAGCGTTTAGTTTTAAATAGCTTTATTTATTTATTTTTTTTTATTGTAACGTGACAACTGACATATCATCGGGCATTTTGTTTTTGACTTATCAAAATAGTTTATAAAGTTGATTCAAGTTACAAAAAAATAAGAACATATTCGACATATGTCTTTTTTTATTTTAATAACGGTAAAAAGGTTATTCAAAAGGTAATTCTAACAAAAAATAAAGATTTCTACAACTTCTGGAAAAGATGCTGTTAATTTCGTATTGGGCAATTCCTTCAATTTCTGTCTATATTTCTGAGATGAGGTATTATGTACATTATTTACATTATTCGGGGTATTGTCCTCATCTTTGTCGCCTTATTTATTACAACGTTTCGACTGTCGTACGCTCCAGCCTTCTTCAAGTGATTATAATGTCAAAGTGAACCATTTATTTCGCTCACTGGGGTAGACTGTTCTAGTTTCACGTGACATGTCTAATGGATGTCAGTTATCTCCTGTTAATTCCCCTCTCCAAGTTCTCCACTGCCTTACCCGGGTATTGAACTTACACTCTTTATCCACTGTGCCATGTGTCCTTGAGAACATCCGTGTATGAATTTCTGGGTATTATAAACCTAATGTCTCAGCAACCATTTTTACCAGTGCTCATATTGCAATTTTTGCTGTTATCATTACATGTTTTTACCAGAGTTCATATTGCAATTTTTGTTGTTTTTATGGCTTTTTCTCTGACACTCCTTATTACTGGTTCCCATGTTATATTCATTTCTATGCTTGGTCGGCTCAGGAGATTTTGTGGCCTAGCATATGTGCTGATTCCTTAAGTTTACGAATTTTCCAATGGTGTTCTTTGTTTATGATCTCAAACTGATTCGACAGAGGGCGGTGATCTCCCTTTTCTCTCCATATGTGGTCTACCCCAGTGAACGAAATAAAAGGTTCAGTTCAACATTCCAACCACCTGAAGAAGGCCGGAGCGTATAACGGCCAAAACGTTGTAATAAATATGGTGACAAAGGTGAGGACCATAGTCCGAATAATGTAAATAGTGGACAATTCTTACTGAACCATGATTCAAAGTTGAACAGAACAGTTGAGGACAGTCTATCAATACCGCTTAAATTGTAATGGTAATATTAGCTGTTTTTTTTTTAAATGAAACAGTCGGAATTTATTGATCGAGCAGGCATTTAGGTTGAAATTTATAAAGCCTTTCTGTTAAAACATTTTTTAAAGTAAATAGGCTTTCCAATATTTATAGGGCTTCCTTCCTAACTTTTTTTTGAAGTAGTGTGGAAGGTCAGTATTAGAATTATTTTATTGTTCTCTCTCCGAATTACATGTGATATCCATTTTAGCTTTTGCTGCTATTTAAAGTCCTCAAGTATTATTTTTTATCTTATCTGGTACAATAGTTTGTGATTATGTAGCGCCAGTCCACGTGGTTCGAAGGAGGATGATCTTCGCTAAGACCTACAATCTTCATTCGCTTGAAGCAATTTTTAATCGTTGGTTTAAAAATGTGATTGAATACAACTGTCAGTTAAGATATTTCTTGAGGCGTTTGGCTGCATGCTTGACATTAGTGTGAAAGTTTCTATCTGACGAGGCTATTTTTTAAGTTAATGTGCTGATTTCTTAGCAATTTGTGGTGTTCGGCAAAACTACCCATAGCGTAGACTATTCTATCTTCAGTATCCTTATCTCCTATAGTAAATTTCTTATAACTGATCATACACTGACGTACTTGAAAAGTTTGGTATTTAGTGTAAGTACCATCGCTACTTTCATTCCAGTTCTAGATCATAGTTTCTGTTTTGGAAAGGTTTATTCTTTTTATTGGAACACTTGATAAAGGATTTTGAATGCATTGTCTGAGAATAATCTCATCAGTAACCAAAATAATCAAAATACGCAAATCAAATGTTGAAAATCATTTGCACCTGCTAGGCTATGTTAGTCGCTGTGATGTATGACTTTCGCATAAGATAGGCAAAAAATAATTATGACGATGTTTTTAAATGTTCTGTTTTTTAAATAAACTTGGATTGTCCGTGACAAGTTCGTAGTTTTTAATAACGTGAACAGTAAGAAATCGTGACCAATGCCAAATAAACTACCATTAACCACAGTACTGTTCGTTCAAAGATAATGTTGCATATACGTTGGATTTGGAAGAGCCTTCTAACATGAGATCATTAAATTGTGTCGAATGATTGATTCGAATAACTACTGTTCCCAGTTAAACCAATTAAGTTGCCATCGACAAAACTTGTATGGAATGAGATTTAAGAAAGCATAATTCATCAAGATAACTCGATTGCAAGTTTTTGGTGACTAAGCAAAATTTATTAGATCATAAGTTTTTACACAGATACTCAACAGATATTTAATCTTCTGACGAATATCTACCCAGAAATTTCTTAATGACCAAAAAATTAAATTAAATTTTCTGGAAAATTACAGAAGCAAGATAAAATGTTTTAAAGATTCATCGCGTAAAACTTTTTCTTATTATGCTAATTTTTCTAAACGTAGAGTAGATATGGCACAAGGTCTAAAGTTTGGAGCACCCAGTGAGAAACGAACTCACTACTCCACCATAACTGATCTAGTGAGACAAGCTTGCTAACCATTGCACCACGTCGAAGTGCCCAAATGATTTTCTAAGCGTGGCTTACATGTGACACAAGGCCGAAAATACGGGGCTAACAGTGTGATGCAGTATCTCTTCTTCGCCAGGGGACTGGGATCATTACTCGGCGCCTAAGGCGTGCCCAAAGAGGGTAACATCGAGGGAGCTTGAGCAATTTTTCTATGGTTTTACCGCCCCCCTCCCCATTAAACTCCGACCTTGTGTCACATTCTGTTCTGACGTGAGCGCGCAGATAAATATCCCTAATAAGCTTGTATTAATGTATGTTAGAACTGGATGGTATAGTAAAGGAACAAACATAGCTATAAAGGATAGGAAGTGGTGGAGAGCCATGATTGCTCACCTTCTCAAGAGACACAGCACATAAAAAAGAAATACTTAATAAAACCGACATAATCCTGATAAACACCTTCAATGATTAAAATACGAAATTGTTAATATTTTCAGTTCCAACCCCGTTCGATTGTACATTCGAGAAGGGAATGTGCTTATGGAAACAAGACAAAACTGATAATTTTGATTGGATAAGAAGTCAAGGACCAATGGGATCTAACTTTATTGGTCCTATAAAAGACCACACGCTTAGAACAGGTAATTCGTTTGTTTGAAGCCCATTTCGAATCAAGTCTGTTTTATTTCGAAATATAATTTTTATGGGTATATCTCTCTTATTGAAATAACTTCTTTTTTAATAATATTATAATTAGATGAAGCAATTTCAATTATCATTAATAGTTTTGTGTGTATTTATTTCTTAATTTCAACTGCTTTTATCGCAAATGCTCAGACTTTAATTCTACAGCCATTAATAAGCGACACAAATTTGGTAAAAAGACTCAACTTTCTGTGGAATGAAGTGAAGTTTTCAAAGATTACTTAAATGACATAAAGAATTTAAATTCTAGAAAAAATAAAAAATAGACAAGAAAGCCTTATAAATATAGGGTTTTTTTTTTTTCTTTTTAAAATAATGACGAAATTCAGTAACGATTTTTGGACGTCGCTCCCGATTATATTTTCCGGAATATCATTATTTTTCAGACAATGGTTGGTATGTCTACGCCGAATCTTCTCTGACTGCGAAATCCTTAGATGAGGCACGGCTTATTGGTCCTCTTGTCAAAGCCTCTAAAAACAGATGCCTCAATTTCTGGTACCACATGTATGGAGCCTACATAGGTAGACTTTATGTATATTTGTCTACAAATGGAGCCAACCAGACTATATGGGAGAAAAGCGGCGAGCAAGGAGATAGCTGGATGGAAGCGTTTCTTAATCTGCCAGCCAAGCCTCATACGACCTATCAGGTAAGATATCCTACTTTGTCAATGCGACTGGCGAGTGTGAAGCGCGAGTTACAGGTGACTTTTTAGGTAATATTCCTTGAACAATAAAAGAATTAGAATTTGGACGTCGTTAACTGAATTATTCTGCTACTCATCTGATCTTGCTTTAAAACTTCTTTCAGAAAGGGAGGTTGCTTGCTGCAGATTGTGTCGCTCTGTCACCAGCTTGTGCTATTAAAAGGTGGTAGCTAATCCCGCAGGAGACAATGGTCTTTTTTAAGAATTCCTCTTTTTCAATAGTGGCAGTTGATTATGCACTTGACTATGGCATATTTTAGGAGATCCTGTTGTTCAATGGCAGTAGATGTTTCCACACGAAACGAGGGTTCTTTTATATATTCAGTTGCAGTATCTGATTCCACAGGAAGTGATGTTTGTTTAAGCCCTGTTGTTTAATTGCGGTAGCTGATTCCTCGGGAGATGGAAGTATCTCTTTCGTAGGCAATTCATCCTGTCAACTGTCTGGAATTCCTTTGCCGAGCAATAGCTTTATTTTTTTTTTTTTAAAATGGAGCATAATATTTCTTTGAATATAAAATGTATCGGAAATATATCAATTAAAGGATCCTTTACAATTTATAGTTAATAAATACACTTTTAAAAATATCATGTAACAAATAAATAAATGAAAATGTCTGAGTTTTTTCTATATTTCGTTATTTGCTGTTAAATGGAGACTGAAAGAAGCCAGTTAAAAGTTGTTGCGTCAATATTTGTCAACGTTTAACTAGACGATTTTGTTGGTACGGAGCCATTTTATTTATACAGAATTAAGGAAAATTTAAAAGACTTTGGAGTTTACTCGGCTCTTTATGATTTTATTTTTCGAGTGTACACTTTAAGAATTGTGTGTGAAAATGTGACAACTTTATTTTGGTTGAAAGAACAGGTGAGTATAAAAAATACACCTTTGACATTTATACATGTTTATTCTGAAAAGAAAAGTGTCCATTGATATAGATAAACATGGGAATATACAGTGTAACCCGGATATAAGAGACCCGGATATGAGAAACCCGGATATAAGAGATTTTCTCTGGTCCCAAATTAGAGCCTGTGTTAATGTATATAGAATAGACCAAACCCGGATATAAGAGAAACCAGGATATTCTCCTGTCCCGACAACTCTCTTATATCCGGGTTATATGATAGATCGATAGACTGATATGAACAGATTTAGAGATTTCATTCCTACGTCCCTACAGGGGGTAGATGGCTTCATTTTTTTTTTTTCAGTATCTGAGAATTTCAGGCATTCTTGGGAAAGATAATAAAATGATCTTCGTTGCCTATCCACGGTTTGAATTTAGAGTTTTCTTTTATAGTGATTGACACCCAGGTCATGTGACTTATCTACTCTGTTATTTAACCCATTGCTGGGGTGATATAATGGATTTATTCCTTTCCCAAAAATATTAGTACGAAACAGACATGCCTTAGATTTGAACTCGGTTCGCCAATTTTATCGTAAGCGCCTTATCCGTTCCACAACACACACATCCAAAATAGTGGTATCAATTGAGTATGATAGATATATCAACAGGCATTAACAGACTAAGGTAATAAATGGAATAAGAGGTAGATCTATATCTGATCGATCGAGAAAGGATTAGATTATGATCGATTGATAGATATGAGCTATGATAGTTATGCCTGAACAAGTAGATAGATATAAATCGATTATAATAGACAGATACTGAGAAACAGAATTATGACCAAACTACAATAGATATGTAAATAAATAATAGATCGATCGATCGATAGATAGATAGGTATGAACGGACTAAGATATGAACAGAATATAATCGATTGCTAGATATTGAAAATAGATATAAACAGATTACTATAAATAAATAGATATAACAGAACGAATACAAATATATTTGAATAGATTATGATAGATAGTTATTTGCATACAGAAAAATAAATGCACTATAACAGATACAGAGACAGATATGAACAGACCGATATATGGATATGATTAGACTAATATAGATACGACTGGACAAAGTTAGAGATGATTGGACTAAAATAGATAAATAAAGAGATATGATTGGATTAAAATAGAGGCAAAGATATGATTGGGCCAAGATAGATATGATTGGAACAAGATAGATAAATACGATTGGAACAAGATAGATATATAGATAGGTATGACTGGACGAATATAGATATCATTGGACGAAAATAAAATAGATAATATTGGACCAAGATAGATATGATTGGACCATGATAGACAAATATGATGGACTAAGACAAATAAATATGATTGGGATAAGATTGATAGATATGATTAGACTAAGATAGTTATGATTGAATCTAGATAGATATGACTGAATCTAGATATATAGATAATGATTGGACGTAGATATATAAACAGATATGACTGGACTTAGATATATAGATATAATTGAACTTAGATATATTTGGACTAAGATAGATACGATTGGTCTTAGATATAAACAGGCAACGATTGATATATCTGAAAAGACTCATAGGTTATTATGAGTAAACTAAGATAGATAACAGATAATGGGATTTATATATATGAGCAGACCATTATAGATCACACACTTATCACATTCTTAAAGGTACACGCATATACTGTCTTTTGGTTGGTGTAATGATGACAACGTTATAGAAAGACTGGGATCATCTACTTGACTTGAAAATCAGTATTCAAAGTTCTTCTTTTGTAAGGGCTTTAATGTGGTTAGTTCGGGAAACAAGTTAATCTCAAACAAAATGCACAAATATTATTAATCTCTTTGCAGGTGATTTTTGGTAGTAGCCGTTCTAAGCATCTCTATCAAGACATTGCGCTTGACGATATTCGATTCACTGAAAATAAATGTCATGAAAGTAAGTAAAAAATAATTTTACTTTGACTTACTAAAATATTAATATGGTAATTCCCGATTTCTTTTATTATTATTATAATGACGTTGGTGCCACATATTGACGTAGTCAATGGAGAATCGGTTCTTGAGGGATGGATCAAAACTCAAAAACTTTTCGGAGAATCCTCGCAGAATAAAATATGGCAGTTTTCTGGAGGTTTATAATCTTGGTCTCATTTCCAATTTTCCCTAAGCACACTTTTCAACTTGGAATTACTACAGGAATTACAGAGGAACCGCGGTTCTCGAATGTTTCGCATGTCGAACAAATCGGTTCCCGAACAGAAAATTTGAGATAAAAATGCCTCGCTTATCGAACAAAATTCGGTTCTCGAACATTACCAAACCGAATTAACACGAACGGAATCATTTCTGAGTCGACCGCCGTGTTGTAGATATTCATGTATTGTGATGTGCTTTTGGTTTACAGTTTTACTGTACTGTGACTCTTTTTCTCTACATTGATTTCTGCTGGAAAAATAGTTTCGGTTTACGAACATTTCGGGTTACGAACAGCTTTCAGGAACGAATTAAATTCGGGAACCAAGTTTCCACTGTACTTCAAAAAATCATGTTTAACAGCTTCTTAAACTCTACAGTCAGATCATGGTCTTTTTCAATTCTGTTCAGTTTATTTGAAGTCTACTCTTATATGAAACAGTCAATAATTTGACCCTTGCTATTCTTCTTATCTATAGCAATAAGGTCGCACCTTCATTCTCCAATTTTTATTTAAATGTTAAATAACATTCTGTGGCACAACGGAAAGAGGGGAAAGGCTGGTATCACTCTCTATCCTGTATCTAGCTAAATTTATTCAGGACCCATTCACTCTAACGATTGACTTACAAGAACTCATCCTTCAAAACCCATTCCAACATTTACCAAAATACCACATATTCGCTAAAGAACCTACTAAAAATCCCATGATATAAATTTTTACAAATGTACTATTCTATTTTTATTTTATTTTTTTCTCGTTTTTCTTGTACAGCGTCCTGGGTATGACGATAAACTACATCCGCGTCCTGGGTATGACGATAAACTACGTCCATCAACAAGGCTTCAGATAATGTTTTCGGAAAAATAATGTTGCCAGCTATACGTTTTTGAAACAATAATGTTGCCAGCTATCCGTTTTGGGGAAAAATAATTATTGCCAGCTATATGTTTAATAGTACTGTATACTTATATATATATATATATATATATATATATATATATATATATATATATATATATACACCTTAATTTGGCATTAAATGACCCACAGTGGTTGATATGCCATAAAACCCAACCAACCAAACCAAACCTTTTCTTGTACAAAATTGGATAAAAATATATCAGAAAATGGTAGGAGACGGGGTTGAACCCAATAATAACGAAAATAAAAATAACAAAGCTTCTTTTCTTTTTATGTGCCATGTCCTTTCAAGACGTAGGCGATAATGGCTCTCCACCTCCCCCTATCCCTTGTATCTCTCAACAAGTTCCTTTCCTCTACTTCCTCCACCAAACCACTTTCTGTCATGCACTTGCTTAAGCCCGCCAGTTATGCCACGCGTTGTTTTCCCTTGTCTCTCTTTCCCCTCTATTCGACCCATGAGTATCAGATTCTCCAGGCCCTCCTTCCTCTTTATATGTCCCAGAAACGTCAGCTGCCTCTTTCTGATATTAAGTATAAGCCTTCTCCTTGTTTGCAACCTCTCTAAGATCTCATCGTTCCTCACACGCTCGGTCCATGATATCCTTAGCATTCTTCTGTAGAACCACATCTCCGTCGCCTCGAGTCTTTTCTTCATCTTTAAGGAAAGGGTGAAAACCAAACTCTGTTAATAAGCTGAGTCTACCCCACATAAAAATAAGAGTGGCTGCTGTGTTCAGCTGGTAAGCAGAACCAAGAAGCTCGCTTGTGTTGAAAAGCAAATTAAATTACGACGAAAGAAATGCTTATAATAAAGGATGATATTTAAACCTATGACAAGCAGTAGTGCAGGGGTGCACAACTTTGAATGCATAGTGCTACATTTGTGTTTGAGGTGCTGTTTTGAAAAAAATAAATAAAATACTATTAGGTTGGTGCAAAAATAATGACGTAATAATGTCGTTTTTTGACGTTATTACGTCATTATTGTTGCTCCAACCTAATAAAAATAATCTCGTAATTTTTTTTTATTTTTTAGTTATTCTAAACTTTTTTTCTTCACCCCAAGTAAGACGGAAGTGCCACTAGCACGCAAGCGGTTGAACAGAGTGGGAGCGAGAGTAAAGAGGCATGATAGAGGAAAGGATGAACAGAAGGACGGAGAATTCGATCAAGACATCTGAAGATGTCGATTGACATTGCATTTGAATAATTGAAGATTATAGCGAGTAAGAAGAAGGGAGTTTCACTGTCGGGAAGTGCGAGACATGAAGCTATTGGAGTAGGAGATACTGCTACATTTAATCGTTTCGACAGTAAAAGGATTGAACTGAGATGCCAACCTAGTAGCACGCTTAAATTCGTGTAGCCCTTGAACCGGGAAAGTAGCTCGTCAGAGCAGTTGCCGTGAAAGTATTTGTAGAAAAGACAGAGGGAAGTGACGGCACGTCTGTGAGAGAGCAACTGTAGACGAGATGCCAGATCAGGACCAATAACATTGCATATCCGTCTCTGGATTTTGTTTAATTGCGAATATAATGAATATACGTTTTGTTTCATAATTACTGATGCCAGCATATTTTTGCTGAAGTGAGAATTTTCGTAATTTTACAAAGTTCACATATAGTCTTATTTTAACCTTCCAATACAGGTAGTTTATGACTCCATTACGCAAACATTTCAGCATATATGAATACATTGAACGCGCCTCGTGGCGGTGTAATGGTTAGCAAGCTTGTCTCGCTAGAACAATTACGACTGAGTAGTGAGTTCGATCCTCACTGGGTGCCCAATAATTTTGGCCTTGTGCCACATCTAAGCTACGCTTGGAAAATCATTTGGGCATCCCAAGATTGTGTAATGGTTAGCAAGCTTGTCTTTCTAGAACAGTTACGACTGAGTAGTGAGTTCGATCTTCACTGGGTTCCCCCTACTTTCGGCCTTGTGCCACATCTAAGCTACGCTTTGAAAATCATTATATGAATATATTGAATTCAAGCATTTGTTTCATTTTCAATCGAGGCAATAAAGACACTGAGATGCAAGGAGTTACTGGGTGTTAGAGAATATGAGAAAAAAAAAATTTAAAGAGAGAGAAGAATAAAAGAACAAGAATTTACATTTCAAAATTCCACTCGTATGACGTCACTATTTCCAAACTAGGCGAAAATTTAAAAAAAATTCAACTCGTATGACGTCACTATTTCCAAACTCGGCGAAAATTTAAAAAATATTCCACTCGTATGACATCACTATTTCCAAACTCGGAGAAAATTTTTTAAAAATTCCACTCGTATGACGTCACTATTTCCAAACTCGGAGAAAATTTAAAAAAAATTCCACTCGTATGACGTCACTATTTCCAAACTCGGAGAAAATTTTTAAAAAATTCCACTCGTATGACGTCATTATTTCCAAACTCGGAGAAAATTTTTAAAAAATTCCACTCGTATGACGTCATTATTTCCAAACTCGGAGAAAATTTTTAAAAAATTCCACTCGTATGACGTCATTATTTCCAAACTCGGAGAAAATTTTTAAAAAATTCCACTCGTATGACGTCATTATTTCCAAACTCGGAGAAAATTTTTAAAAAATTCCACTCTTATGACGTCACTATTTCCAAACTCGGAGAAAATTTTTAAAAAATTCCACTCGTATGACGTCACTATTTCCAAACTCGGAGAAAATTTTTAAAAAATTCCACTCGTATGACGTCATTATTTCCAAACTCGGAGAAAATTTTAAAAAAATTCCACTCGTATGACGTCACTATTTCCAAACTCGGAGAAAATTTTAAAAAAATTCCACTCGTATGACGTCACTATTTCCAAACTCGGAGAAAATTTTTAAAAATTTCCACTCGTATGACGTCACTATTTCCAAACTCGGAGAAAATTTTTAAAAAATTCCACTCGTATGACGTCACTATTTCCAAACTCGGAGAAAATTTTAAAAAAATTCCACTCGTATGACGTCACTATTTCCAAACTCGGAGAAAATTTTAAAAAAATTCCACTCGTATGACGTCACTATTTCCAAACTCGGAGAAAATTTTTAAAAAATTCCACTCGTATGACGTCACTATTTCCAAACTCGGAGAAAATTTTTAAAAAATTCCACTCGTATGACGTCACTATTTCCAAACTCGGAGAAAATTTTTAAAAAATTCCACTCGTATGACGTCACTATTTCTAAACTCGGCGAAAATTTAAAAAAAATTCCACTCGTATGACGTCACTATTTCCAAACTCGGAGAAAATTTTTAAAAAATTCCACTCGTATGACGTCACTATTTCCAAACTCGGAGAAAATTTTTTAAAAATTCCACTCGTATGACGTCACTATTTCCAAACTCGGAGAAAATTTTTTTAAAATTCCACTCGTATGACGTCACTATTTCCAAACTCGGAGAAAATTTTTTAAAAATTCCTCTCGTATGACGTCACTATTTCCAAACTCGGAGAAAATTAAAAAAAAAAAAGTGAAAGAATAATCGTACAAATTTTCCAACCGTTTAATCAATTACACTGGTCAAAAAAAATTAAATGGTGCCGAGACACCAAACTTCTTTTTTTAGCCAATATGAGGGGCGCTGAATCTGAAAATGATCTTACTTTTTCTTGGTTAGCTACCGCTTTTGCTGTACAGAAATGCCTCAATTTTGGAAAAAAAAAAAGTATGCCTCATTTTTTTTCATTTCTTTTCTGTATATATGTTATTGACCGATGGCAATATTTCTCAAAGTAAAATCGTAGAAACCTCTCAATTCGTATTTAAACTGACAAATATTGGTCTGCTTATTGAGAAATACGATTTTTGCAATAACAATCAGACCCTAACTATTTAAAAATAACACGATTGAATATTCCAAGACCGACAAGTATTTTCATCAAATCCTTTAATAAACTAACAGCAGAAATAAAACCTTTGTGAACATAAGAACTATAATAAAAATTTTCTCTTTCTTGATTGTCATGTGCAATGTTATTTAAGTCCGTTTTGATATTCCAGCAGTATTATGTACAATGGAATAGGTGCATTCAATTGGGATGTCTTCAGTTAGAGTTTCTTTCCAACTGTGAAAGTAAAATGTTCTCAATGTGTTTGGTTTCTTTCCGTAGTGAAGGGATGGAAGTGATGCTATAAATTTTTGAATATCAAACAGAAGATTTTAGGGTTTCATTTTTTTTATGTCACTTTAATTATCAATTTTACTAAAGTGTATTACTGATAAAGTTTATCAGTTAATTTGAATTTGGGCGATACATTGGAAAAATTCGGTACATCTATTTTAAAATTTTTGACTCAAAAACATTTTTCCTTATAAAAGTACTTTATTTCAGGTGGCTGACCTCAATTGTTCGGCCTACCTGAAAATTAATGGGTTTCAACGATAATTATAAACTAAATTTTGCAATCAACCAAGATCGTAAATTGATCTTTTTTCAAACAATGAGCAATTTCCCAATTTCAGTACTGCTAAAATGGTAGCTAATCGTGAAAAACTAACGTTATTTTTGGAATCAGCACGATCGAATTAGTTAAAAAATGTATTTTGCTTCTTGGTACCAAATATCGTGTTTATTAGGCACTCTAAGGCATTTTAAAGTCGGAGGATTAAAAAGCACCCCACCTGATTTTCCCACCTCCAAACTAACCCTACCTGCTATAGGGTTAATAATCTACGCATATGTAAATTTTAATTTCTTTTCTTTCTTTTTCAGATAATCCAGATTTTTGTGACTTCGAAGACGCGAACTTGTGCAGTTATACGCAACTCAAAACAGACGATTTTGACTGGACCTGGGGGTCAGGACGAACGCCAACATTTTTAACAGGCCCAGTCAACGATCACACGACAGGGACGAAATACGGTCACTACATGTATATAGAATCGAGTCATAAGAAACCTTACGAAAAAGCCAGATTCATGAGTCCCAAGTACAATTCAACCGATACGAAATGCCTACATTTTTACTATTATATGTACGGTGACCATGTTAACGAGCTGAATGTTTACCGAGTGGATGGGGAGCATTTTAGAGAGGTTGGCACCCCGATTTGGTCACGAAAGTATAAACAGGGTCCTATTTGGGTTGAAGGTCAGACCAGCATTTTTCCGGGCAGTAATTATCACGTAAGTTGACATAAAGCTAAGATTAATTCTTCATCATCATAATTATTATCATTATCAGTTCAATGATCGGTTTTAGTCGTAGGGTTACGGACAGTTGAGCACTTGGACAGTTCCCTCCGCATATCGGGACTGCAAGCCAATAAGGTATTCATTCATACGTAGCGTATGTTGGGCAAAGCAGAGCCAGCGAAACTCATACCTTTCCAGGTCAAACGACAGCCGATGTCCTCCAGCTTGAAGGCTCGCGTTGGTTTCGAACGCGTGGACGTTGATTCCATCAGTCAAACTCTCTCATCACCGCACTGGCTGTATCCATAGCTATATAGCCCCAGTCTACCCCATTGTGCTAGATGGCCGTTGACCCTATAAGAATGTTCGTCTGACCTTTTGTCTAGTTTTGTTTTTACTCTTGCTGTGGGAACAGACACGCTCGTTAACAGAAAAGCCTCGGGTTTAACTGATGACTGGACCATGTGACAGGCAGTTATGGGTTTCATGGTACTTGCAGAGTGACTTGACATGATAGGTGTAATATATATATATATATATATATATATATATATATATATACGCATATCAAAGTATAGGACTGGTGCATACGGAATAGATTTCAATAACCAACAAATACTATTATTAAAAGAGTGCTTAATACAGAGTAGAGCAAATATAATTATTTATTCGAAAATTATAACATAAATATGTTATAAAATCACTACAAAAATAGCCATTTTGTTTTAAAACTTCTGGTGTCTTATCAAGTGATGGTGTTGAATATAGAATCTATATTCAACATCATCACTTGATAAGACACCAGAAGTGTTGAAACAAAATGGCTATTTTTGTAGTGATTTTATAACATATTTATGTTATAATTTTCGAATAAAAAATTATATTATATATAATGTATATGTATATATATATATATATATATAAAAGTTGCAAATTAAAAAAAATAATAATGTTTTTTATGAAAGTATTTATTTATATATATATATTTAATATTTCAGATTGACCTCAGTCTTTCTTCATAAATAACTGTTACAAATAAACATAAACATAAAACATTAGGCAGCATATAATTTATATACAAAGAAATAATCACACATAGAATAAATCAGCAATATTAACGCTATTATTGGCGACATCCATCGCTAGTAGTGTATAATGTATGGATTAAAATACTGTTAATCCATATAGTGAAGTGATCCTCATTTACAAAACTGTTGTCTGTTGTTTCCGGTTTATATGTTGTTAAAATGCAAGTACTTTCGAATAATCCTTTATAAAAAAAACGCACTTATCGAAAACGCTTCAATCAAATATAAACAAAATTGTTTCAAAATGTTTTTTAATTAAAGTACTTTAAAGTAACTGAAGAAGATAGACTCCGTTACATCTGAACATGATGCTGTTTTTCTCTATTCTAATTGAACGCCTTTTCTGATCGACTAGCTGGGCATGGTTGCTAGTTATTAATAAGAGAGAACAATAAAAGAACAGGAATTTAGACTGATTTCTTTGTTTAACGGCATATCAACTCGTTATGGGTCATTTAATGCCGAAATTTAATTTCCTTGGGAGCTTTGAAGTATTAGGTTGGTGCAAAAATAATGTCGTTTTCTCACATGTGAGAAAACGACATTATTTTTGCACGAACCTAATAATAAGAATATTATTCTGTTTTCACAATTGAATACATGGTAGATGATACTCAATTTTTGTTTATATACATGTTTGTGTGTTCATGATTACTACATGCGGTGTTTTATGTTGTAGTTTTGTTGAATTTATATTTTGGAATACAATTTAATTTATGAAGTAGTAGGATATTATTATATAGATTAATATAAGGAAAGAGTTCTTTCATGATAGTTGGTTGTTTGATTTTGTTTAGCTGCATATCAACCGCTATGGGCTATTTAATGGCGAAATCTAATTAATTTGAACAATTTTATGGCTTCAACTAAATATATTTTGAATGCAAAATATTTGTAATCATTCAGTTACAAATAAAATGTATTGCTGGTCATTTTAAAACTTTAAAAATGTATTGTTGGTAATTTTACTATAAAAATGTATTTCTATACTTTCATAGTGTTTTGTTGGGGGTCACTATTTGCCCATTGCTAGGACCCTAACAGGTGTTACCACCGAGGGTAAGGGTGAATCTGGAAACAGCAATTAAGAAGTGGTTTCCCGCTCCTCATAACCTCCACTCTTTCGATCAGAGACCTTACTCAGAACTGTGAAATTGAGAAGACAGAAGATAACGATTGACATTGCATTTCATTTTTGAAGATCAAAATTGACTGGAAAGAGATTTTCTACAGGTGAGAATTAAGAGAAAAGAAAGTGAGCATAGAACTTACGGTTACATCTCGCCTGTTCAACAGTAAATTGATGAGACCAGTACCGCACTTTACATTCGTAAAGTTTAGGTACCAAAGAGGAAAGATGTAGTAGCACCTGTCAGCGTGCCAGCTAAGGGCAAAAAGTGAGCCCCAAAACAGTAATCAATAGTATATTTTTTATAATAAAACAACAATGCAACATTAAAAAAAATAAAAAAATACATTTTTATAGTAAAATTACCAAGAATACATTTTATGATCTACAAACAATATATCTAAAAAAAAAAAAAAAAAAAAAAAAAAAAAAAAACAACTTTATTCTGTTTATTTATTTTGTAAAAATTCAAAATTTTGGCACAAAGCCAAAGGTGAACTGGGGAAAGGCTGATCTTCATTAGCTATCCTAATCCTAGTTAATCCGAATCACGACTCATTAATAATTACAATTTACTCATACACCATAAGAATACATCCATCACCATTCAATCCTGCATCTACCACAATACCGCATATTCATAGGGGACTTTCAAAACACCCCAGATATTTATTTCTGATGATACAGAAGTTTCGGCACATGGCCGAAGCGGGGGTGGAGATGCGGGGATGCTGGTCATCATTAGCTATCCTAGTCCTAGTTAATCCAAATCACGACCCAGTCATTCATTATAATTTACTCATTCACGAAAACGACTTTATCCATCACCTCTCAATTCTACATACACCTAAATATTACATATTCACAGGACCTACAAAACAACCCATGACAAAAGTTTTCTAAAAATCCTGAGAATATAAAATTATGTACAAAATATATGTAGTTGAAGGCATAAAAATGCGTGCCGTATATTTAAATTTCGGCATTAAAATTACCCATAGAGCTTGATATACCACTAAACAAAATCAACCAACGAAAGAGACAAATTCATCAAAACGGTTACCATGAAAATATTTATAGAATAGACGCAGGGAAATATTCAGTAATGTCATGAATAAAAGCTAGAACAATATGATGATGATGATGAAATAACTCTTTTATTTTCAGATAATCTTTGAAGGGGTAACAGGGAAGATTTCTGTCAGTGACATTGCTATTGATGACATTTCTTTAACAAGTGGACTTTGTCAAAACCCAGGTAAAAATTTGATATGTTAAACTTGATAAATAAAATTCAGTAATTATTGAATTCTGTATATCATATTGAAGAACTCTTTGTTCCACCTAAGGCAAAGCTCAGTAATGTGGTTGGTTTTCCGACGACCACGAACTAATCATCTGCATGACTTTTGAGACCGGCTCGAGAATTGCACAAAAGATCACAAACAGTACAGGAGAATGTATTGTATCCAAGTGCAGCAGGAACATCTGCAATTCCCGTATTTATTAGGTTGGTGCAAAAATAATGACGTAATAATGTCGTTTTTTTACATATTTTTTAACGTCAAAAAACGACATTACGTCATTATTTTTGTACCAACCTAATATAAGGCGAGTACTTACGTAAATGGCAAAATGGATCAATATCGATAAATAATACATGATTGATTCATTTTCTACGGTTTATGAAGCCATTGTGGGTTACTTAAAGCCAAAAAATATTTTTAGATTTTAAGATTTTTTTCTTCGAGATTATAATGATTTAGCGATACAAGTATTACTGATTAACCCATAGCTAGGGGAGAAGTGCTGGATTCATACCCTTTACTAATTGTATATGCAGATAAGTGAATATAACGAAACCAACGGGAATTGGAATTCAGCTCTCCGATTAACAATTCCCAGCCATTATCATTCACACCCCCTGTACATCTAAGCTTACAGCATCTGGTATTTCCAAGTAGTCAGCGATCTGGGTACTCACCAGCGTTGCTTAACTTCGGTGATTGTAGGAGAGCCAGTGTTTCAACGTGATATAACCATAAACCTTAAATAATGCAGCATGTCTATACTATAATACACTCTCTTGTTATGTGCCGTGTCCTCTCAGGAGGTAGACGATCATGGCTCGCCACAATTTCCTCTCCCTTGCAGCTTTAAATTAATTCTATTTTTTCGTTATTTCTAAAACCCGTTCCGCCATCTATTTTCTCAAGCTCGTTAAGTATGTCATATGATGCTTTACTTCGTCCCTCTTGCCCTCAGTCCGTCCTGTGAGTAACAGATTTTGCAAGCCCTTCTTCATTATGTACCCGAGAAATTTCGACTGTCTCTTCCTGATGTTAAATATGTTTCCATTTTCTCTAAAATCGTTACTCGCATATCTGATCCGTGGTATCCTAAGAATCTTTTTGAATAACACATTTCTGTTGCTTCAAGTCTCTTCATCTTTGTTGAAATTGTCCAACATTGACTGGCATACAGTAGAACATACATCACGTAACAGTTCAGTACTCTTTTCTTTGTTTCTAACGAAGTTTTTCTATTTTCTTGATACTTTGCTTAGCTTTTGGAATGCATCTTTAGCTATCCCAATGCGTCTTCGGATTACAGTGTTTCATTTTCTGTCCTCCGTCAGAGCACTCCCCAGATATTACAATTTTTGTTTGGGTGATAGTATAATACAGTTTTTAAAAATAATCGTTTGGCCTGCATGGCAATTTGGATAGCTGAATATATTCCAGCGGTAGTGATCAGTGTTCAAGTCCTCGTAGTATCCTGGATTTTAAATGTTAATTTAAACAAAAAAAAAAAAAAAAAAAAAAAAAAAAGAAAATTTAACTCCAGTTAGAAAATTTAACTCCAGTTAGGATTCATATCAGCACTTATTAAAGTTTAATAACGAAAATGGCGGCAAATCGGGGAGCAGTAATTAACAAATAAGTCTTGTGAATCAAGTGTTATTTGTCATTGATTATGTTTTACATGAATATCCTTATACCAGAGTAAACTAAGTTGAAAATAATACAAGCATGTCCTTCTCCTCCTCCTTCTTTGTGCCGTGTTTCTTCAGGAGATGGGCGATCATCGCTCTCCACAATTTTTTACCTCCTGTGGCTCTTTGCAATTTTTCTTCCTTTACTAAGGCCTCCGACCCTCTTTCCGCTATCCGTTAACACGCTTAGGTAAGTGACTCGCTGCCTCCCTCTATCTCTGTTCCTCTCAATATACCCTTCCTCATTATGTGTCCAAGAAATTTTAACTATCTCTAATTGATTCTGAGTAGTTGCGTTCTTTCAGTTACCATTTTTTTTTAAAGAATTCCTCGTTGCTTACTCGTTCCGTCCATGGAATTTTCAGTATCCTTCTGCAGAACCACATTTCTACTGCTTACTAGTTTGTTTGTTTTTATCTCTTCCATGGAGAGACTATCGAGTATTCACTGGCATATCAGAAGATTTTCTTGTCAAACAGAAAAAAAAAAAGAATCAAATTGTAATATTAAAGAATGACTAGTGAGAGTAGTATAACGGTTAACGGTGCGGAATGTGGACACGGCGAGCCGAGTTCAAATTCAGGCTGCGTCTCTTACGTTTGTTTTCGTACTAATACATTTGAGAAAATCATAAATCCATTTTTCTACTCCCAGATATGAATTAAATACCAGAATGCTGTGAATTTAAGAAAACAAAAGGAAATAACCCTACTGTCTATTCTAAGAATTTATTGCATTTCCTGAATAAAAAAAAATATTTTGTGAAGAGCTATGATCGTCTATATTCTGAAAAGACAGGACTTAAAAAAGGGTCTCTCCTAGTTTGAAATATTGACGCAGTACAATCTTATCCGTTGTACACTATTCTTAATATAATTATTTTCTACAGGATTTTGCGATTTCGAGAAAGATTTGTGCACATGGAAAAACATCAAATCAGATCAATTTGATTGGATAAGAGGAAGGGGATACACTGAAACTCCAGACACAGGTCCCAGTGCTGACCACACATCTGGCACTCCCGACGGATATTATATTTATATCGAGACCAGTTACCCGCAGGTCCCCGGGGACGTTGCTCGACTTCAAAGTGACGATTTTCTTCCCACCAATATGAGCTTGTGCCTCCGTTTCTGGTACCAGATGAACGGAGAGCACGTGGATTCTTTAAACGTCCTTGTGCAGAATACAAATGAAAAAGGAGAAGGCTATGTTTGGAGTCAGAAAGGCGATAGTGGTTCACAGTGGTTGTATGCGCAACTGAGTGTAGACTGGATCTATACAAATAAGTCCTATCATGTAAGTTTTTATTTTAACACGGTTATTTATTTATTGTCATATTTAACGCAAGCTGCAATGTCACCGAATGGTTATTCGTATAGGGGAACGGAATCGAATATCGTCAGTCAGGTTGTCTTCTTTTGAGTCTTGTTTAAATTGAGTAAGATTTCTGTACTTCGTTCTTATGTACTTTGCTTCTTTTCACGCCGCCATCTTTTCTACTCTCTGCTTGACTTACTCAGCAATTGAGCAACTGGCAACAATCCTGAGTGAGGTTAAAGCCGAGAGAATTGGTCATTTTGTGTGTGTGTTTGTTTGTTTGTTTATCTATTGAGCTCCACTGGGTGAGCTTATTCCCGTCAATACAAGTGACATCGTCATTAAAAGACGTTAACTGGTTGAGCGAAGGCTGTGAGTTCAATCCTAGGGTACATTTTATTTGTGTTTTTCACTTCAGTTATATTAATATACGAATTGATATTCTTGTGTTAAAAATCAGATATTAGACTCAAATATAAATGATCAATAATTGTTAGAAATTAAAAAAATAATTAATTTATTTTATGTGGACATTTTGGGGGATAGTTTGTATTTTATTTTAAAATTAAGAAAATAAAAATGTATCCAAGTGCCAAACATTTCGCAGACGTATTGTCGTCTGCTAAATAATGATTTTTTATTTACTAGCGAAAAAAGAGGGAGAAGGAACGAAAAAAAAAAAAAAAACTATATTCGTTTGCTTTGCCCATATAGGGTTTGTTCGTGTTTATGCAAATGTAATCTTTTAGTTTAGCCACGTTTTTGGAAATGCGCATGAAAGAGCAAGTTCTCTCCTTTTTGGAGCTTTTGAACTTTGTGTTAATATCTTTTACTTATTCTGTTCCTCTAGTAAGTAGAAGAAATTGTGTTATACATCTTACATGTCTAGTGTTAACTGGGGATAATCATATAGCACTTAGATCAATTATTAGTGCAAGAAGAATCATTCTTTTATTATTCATGTCTAAATCTAACATCTGTCTGTATTGTAAAATAAAAGTTTTCTCTTATTTCTATAAACATCGAGTGTATTGTCGTTTATTTCGTCGCAGACTTTGCTGTCTTAATTTACCCTATTAACCCCCACATTGGACTTGGTGTCACCTGTTCCCGAACAGGTGGAATTCTCAAAGTTATTGCTTATCTTTTATCCTTACTTTTATACGGTTCCTTTATTTTGTATCGGATTTTATCGTTGGGTAAACGTTCGCGATCTCGGTCATTACCTTCCAATTTTTCCGACATAATTACATTTTGGCATACCGACTAAAAGCTTGTAGATCCAATTGTAGTATAAGTGTAAAAATAGTTTGAACATTAAATAACGCAAGTGCTGACACAAAAATCGATTAACCATTTTAAGGTGGGAAAAAGCCACTTATTAGAGTTGAGTGTTATATGTCCACATATTTTCTGCCTAAAATGTTCTATCCGGTTGTGAGCATTCTTCCCTCGTAAATATAGTAATATTTAAACAATAAACACACCCATTCACACACACACACACACATATATATATATATATATATATAAATATAATATACACGCACGTATATATATATATATATAATATACACGCACACACACCCATATATATATATATATATATACACACGCACACACACCCATATATATATATATATACACACACACACACACCCATATATATATATATATTTATTTATATTTACACACACAGATATATATATATATACACATATATAAACACACACATATATATATAAATTCATGAATTATTCATACATAAAACAAATACAAAGGTTAATGATTAAATGGCGAGAAATCCATCTTCGCGAACAATTCAATAATATACAAAAACCCCGAATCTGTTTATGAATGAAAATATCCTGTTTTATAAATTTCCGTCGCATTAGATCTTTTTATTTTACAAGCTTTTCTGTTCCTACAGACATCCTCAGGTATGAAATATTGTGTTCTTGTTTATACTTTCAGTAATAAGTGGACAAACGAAAACAAGGTTGTAATCCGAAAAATGCTATGAGAAATGTGTGTTATAGTTTTGGAGCGTGCAGTCGCAACGCTGAGTTTGAATTTAAATTTTAAGGTTAAAATTCTGCGTTTATGTACAAATGTAGTGATAGAGAATTCTTTTTAACTGGTAAATTTTCCGTCAAAGTGGCATGAACTATATTGTTCAATAAATACAGTAATATCGCACTTATTATCCAAAAGTTGCACTTGGATCAGTTATTTTAATTTCAATAAAGGTGCAATCAATTTACAAATTCATGAATTATTCATACATAAAGAAAATATC
>OZ010582.1:98511618-98516618 GCA_963932145.1 Acanthosepion lycidas | reverse complement strand
TCGCATGCCTCTTTTTTTACCTCCTGTGTACCATGTTTCCTTTTTGCCTCCTGTGTAACATGTGTCATTTTTACCTCCTGTGTAACATGTCTCTTTTTTACCTCCTATGTCGCATGTCTCTTTTTACCGCCTATATCCGATGTACATGTGTGGCAGGGAAGTTAGAATCATCCAATCTCCTGATGTATGTAAATTTGTGTCATTTCAACTTACAAATAGTTTAATGAGTAAAACGTCAAACGAACTAATATATTAGCAATCGCGCTTATATATAAACACCAGAATAATTAGTTAAAAGTAATATTTTAAGCGTTTATATTTAACCTAGCAGATCTTCAGTCATTTGTATTTATTTATTGTGCTAAATAAAGAATAGGAGGATAATTTGCAAACAATATGTGTAATGAATCTGATGTTCATGCAGCGCCAATATTTTTAGATTCAGCAACAAAATTACTAACAATGGTATTTAAATCCGTGATTTGACTAATTTTATATAAGAATTAGGCTTTACCAACTCGCCACTATTTTCTTTTATCTTTTAATATTGGGCTAGCATCAATTCTCCTCAAAACTGAGATATATATATATATATATATATATATATATATATATATGACAAATTAAAAACAAAATCTTGACATGTTCGTCAGCAATCCGGCGTCACGAGAACAAAAATCTATATTACCAACAGTAAAAGACTTTTACATTAAGCTTCTAAACGATGTATTATTGTAACTGAACTGTATTATAGAAATTAGATTTTAACAAATTTTGCTCAGATTAGCACCCATCAAAACTGATATGATTTTATCTATCTATTTATCCATCTATCCATCAGTATAAATGTGGATATATACTAAATAATTAGATATCAACAGCTGCATATGCATGCGATAGTGTGGATACATATGTAAGTAAATAAATATTTAATATATATACATAAACAGTGCTCAATGTGGTTAGACAGAGCTAAGTATATATTAATAAATATACATATACCTACGTTCGAATATGTGTATATATATATATATATATATATATAGTTTTGAAATTTTGAAAATAAAAAAAAGATTATTTTTTAGAGAAGTGTGCTTCTGTAGAGATGGCGAAAATCAGATAATCTTTATCTATAAAAGGCAGGATGTGTGTGTGTAACGAATGCACGGTCGCAAATTTCGAAGGATTTGCACCAAAATTTACATACACATGCTCCAAGTTAGTGGGAAGGCCAAGACCGACATTGTATTTCCCAACTCCCATCGATAGTGGAAATAATCGATTTTTTCATGCTTCTACTACAGTTTTCATGTAGTTTACGGCCATTTTCTATTGGCCAGAGTGAGAGCCTATAGCTGGCTGCCACGAATAGACAGGAAGATTCTATTGGTCAGCGTGAGAGCCAACAGCTGACTGACACGAATGTTAACTAGCATGCTAGCATGCAAAAAAAAAAAAAAAAAGATAGCTGCATTCGTCACCAGTGGGAAAAATTTAACTCTGCATGGCACATTACTCTTTAATTGGCTTTAATTGACTCATTCGCTTGCTTAAACTCAACGTTGATTCTGATTCCGCAGAACTGGGTCGGGTGTGGAAAAGTATTTGTTGTTAACATTCTTTTTTCATTCGGTTTTTCCAGTTACGAGTCCTTTTTTAAAGCTGATCGTTTTGTGTTCATTTTGTTTAGTTCTTTTTTCACAACAGATTTAATGTTTAGTATAGAGCTTAGAAAAATTTCGCAGTGTGAGATAGGCAAGAAGTAAGGCATGTAGCAACATCAGCACGGCAAAGGGCACTCCTTTAAAGGCAAGGAAGGGCAAAAATATTTTAAGTTAAGTGATAGCGATTGCTGTATGAGTCGAACGATTTTTGAATCAAGCACGGGCAACGCCGGGCCATGCTGCTAGTTTAAAATAATTAATCTGAGACATAAATCTGAAGAGTGAAATTTAACTTTGAATTTTTAGAAAATTTTTAAAAATAGATTTTAAAATACTCGAAAGAGAAATGAAGCTGCTGTATGTTAGGATTTTGGATCTTTTTTTTTTTAAGGTTACTACATCTATTTGAAAAATGATTTGATGCGGAAGAATGACAAAGCCATTTTGAACAGCCCGATGCTGGGGCCAACCACAGGCAAAGGAAACTGCTTCACATTCTATTACCACATGTACGGCATGCAAATAGGAACGTTGAATATCTACACAGTTACAAGCGGAGAGAAAACCCTGCGATGGACTAAATCCGGAAACCAAGGCAACAACTGGAAATACGCACATTTCAACATCAACAGTAAATTTAATTACCAGGTGAGACCATTTTTTTTTATTATTCTAAGATTCTCGATTTTAGGCAAGAACATCCGAATAATGCCGATTCGTTCAAGAGAAATAGTTTCGTGATTCCGTTAAATAAATGTTGAATATCTTGAGACAATTCTTATCATTCTTTTCAGTATCAAACCGAAAAGGATAAAAATTAATTCTGTTTTAGTTGTCTATTAGTCACAATCGCCAATAAGTGGTTGTCAGACATAGGTTTTAAGAAATCCGGCTGACAAATGCTTAAATGATTGACAACTTTTCCTACGTGAATAATTACTGCTGCACAATTTTTCAATAATATTTTATTGTGAAAGAATGTTTTGTCATCATCATAAACTGTTTATCTTTTATTAAAACATAAGAGAAAATTGTGTGTTTGCATCACCAAAATAAAATTATATCATCTTAAGTTTTTAGTTCACGTTTTATTTAGAATTCTCTGTACATTTAAGTAGCAGTTCGTAAAAGGTCTCAGAATGAAAATTAACTACTGTGAATGTGTTCTGCAGTTTTGGCCTTTCGTGTGGTCGTGGGAGAGCCGTGCAGTTGCGCACCTGATCAGTCCCTTCTCCATATCTGGGTTGAAAGCCGGAGAGGGATAATATATTTATGCGTAGGCTGTTTTAGGCAGTTTGACGTAGCAGAGACCAGCCCTTTCCAGATCAAGCCACGGACGATGATCTCCAAATTGTTGCTTAGTTTTGGTCATAGTCACGTTGCCGTTGATTCCATCGAGAGATTCCTCCACCGTCTCTGACCGTTGACGTCATCACTGCACTGGCCATGGAGTCTTATCCACCCTATTGTCAGGTGCCTGTTGACTCAACAATAATTTCATCCCTCTTTTGACATGACTAATCCTGCTGGGTGTTTCTCACCGGAAAGACCCGGTGAGGAACCAGTTTAGATGACGATGAACCGACTCTGGGATAGTTAGTAGGGGGTTATATTGTACCAACAGTACTCGTAGAGTGACCTGATATCTCGTGATCTACATTCCAAATAATACAAAAACGCTCTAGGAGAAAGCACTACTGTATTACAGTGGTTTAAAATAAGAACCAGCGGACAAAATTTTGGGACGATATAATCACGAAGATTTTGACCAGTCACTCCTGGGTGACCAATATTGTCCTTGCGAAAGGGAGCACAGCGTATTTTTCGAGCCCCTATGTAAGGGGTGGCAGTGAACCTGTGGACTAGCTGGAAGGAGTGGAGCAGCAGAACATGAACCTTCTTGTTTATTAACTTCAAGGCCTTTACAGATGCTGCAATGGCTCAGTGCAGTGCTACCTGTAGCTCCTCCAGTTCTCCCGGAAAATTTCAAGGACTCCACTATTCCCGAGTTACTGTTGTACCACGAACGCAGCATACCATTGCGTCAGACTGGAATGTACGATATTAATGCATTGGATGAAAGGACCATAAAGAACGGAAGATGGCGATTGACGTCACGTTTAAAATTTTAAAGATTGTGGTTATGAGGGAAGCAAGAAATCGGAAGGGAATTCCACAGGTGGGAAGTGCATGAGAATAGAGTAGAAGTGGCGGTTGCATCTAGCTAGTTTAAGACTAAAACGGTGAGACCTAATTGCCAATCCAGTAGCACGATTAAATTCATGCAACAGTGAAAAAAAACATCATCCCCGCAGATGCCATGAAAATATTTGTAGAAAAGACAGGGAAGTCAGGTCTGGTCAGAATCGCTTACATTACAGACCCGTCTTTGGATTTTGTCAATAATCGCCAGATACACAACAGAAGCGCCAGATCAGATGTGGCAACAATTTTCAATGAAAGAGTAATGAGAATGTTAAACTTTGGCGCATACCGCGTAACAATACATTGGGTCGACCTCGATTTATGACCCGCTAAATATTAGGTTGGTGCAAAAATAATGACGTAATAATGTCGTTTTTTGACGTTAAAAATACGTAAAACAAAAGCCATTATTACGTCATTATTTTCGCACCAAACTAATATATGTCCTCAAATGCCTGGTGCACGCACGAACACGCACACCATTGTCTTTCTTCAAAAAGAAAAAAAGAAAAAAAGAAAAAAAGAAAAAACGTCGACAAGGATAATTCAGGAAGATAATCTTTTTAAAGTAAGTAGTCTTTGTAATTCTAGTGCATGATATCAAGAGAGAGATCACAAATAACAATTTTTTTCTTTCACTTATCTTATGACTGTCATTACTGAGATTTGCCGAATTGCATCTACTATACGTATATATATATATATATATATATATATATATATATATATATTATATGGATTAAATCCGACATATTGTTATTTTTAATTTACCTTGTTTAAAAGTTATTTTGATGGATACTCATATTCGAATAGAAGGTTAGTTGTTTAATTAAACAGTATTTTTTATCCAACCATATGTACCGTCCTGAATATTCGAGAAATCTTGTCAGAAAAATGAGTATACAAAAAAATGTAACGTTTTAACAAAATAAAATGTACAGGTGTGTATATATATATATTTATATGTGTGTGTATATATATATTTATAAGTGTGTGTATATATATATATTTATATGTGTGTGTATATATATATATTTATATGTGTGTGTATATATATATATTTATATGTGTGTGTATATATATATATTTATATGCGTGTGTATATATATATATTTATATGTGTGTGTATAT
>OZ010582.1:98446618-98501618 GCA_963932145.1 Acanthosepion lycidas | reverse complement strand
AAGGTCGAAACTTCGTCTAATAAAAACGTGGTCTATTTTCTCCTTTTGGTAAACATCAGAACTTGCTGTGTGAAGATGGTAATGGTTTCATGGTCGTTTCCATACAGGAAAGTTTCGACATTCATTAACCAAATGGTAACATTAATAATATGATTAGCCGTTTTCATTCAGGAAACTGTCGGCATTCATTAACCAAATGGTAACAGTAATGGTAGGATTAGGCGTTTCCCTTCAGGAAACTTTCGGCATTCGTTGACATAACAGCTACAATTACTGACGGCTGAAATTTAAAAAAAAAAACAACACATTTTCTTCAAAAAAAATAATTCTAAGAAAAATACGCTTCTCTCGTCCATTCACTGTTATCCTTCTTTGAAGAGTTTTTAACCCTTTGATGGGAGTTTCCTTCCTAACCTTTTGTTTAAAGTCTTGTGGAAAATCAGCATATCATTATTTTTCCGTTTATAATGTTATTAGAGTAAATGTAATTTTATAATATTTAAGAAAAAATATCTGTGATATAACTGGTTGTATGCTCATCCGTAATAAACGTCTTCGATTTTTTTTTTTTACTGGGTGCCGGTGAGTCTAATGATTTCAGATTTAGTACTTTTTTTATCCTGTCTATTTTTTAGGCTGATATCTTCAAGTTTGTCGTTTTTAATACAACTTTCTGGCCGATATATTCTTTTGTCATCCTCAGGTGTATGGTCTTTAGAATTTGTTTAACCTCCTTGGTAATATTGGTTGTGAGGTATGTTTTTGAAAATCTACAATTTTGTAAAAGTTGTAGATTTCCGGTACCCGTAGTTGATCATGTTTTAATGTGATTCATTGAACTACAGCGCCACCCAACAGCTGTGAGGGCATTCAGACACTTCAGGACAGTAAGCATGTAAAACTTCCGACGCATTTGGTCGGTTCCGGTTTTAAATGGTTAATACTTTAATTTTAACTTCTTTTTTTTTTTTTTTTCACTTCTTCGGCAAGAACTTACCATTTCAAAAGAATCAGCTTGATAGAGTTCAAAAGAGTCTCCGATGGATGACGAATTATTTTTCAACCTCTCTCACAGGCGGAATGTGACAAGCCTCTTGCTGCTTTATCGCTACTTCCACGGAAAGTGCTCGAACGAACTATATTCCTTTGTTCCGTAATGCCACTTACATGGCAGAAAACCATCCACATTCCTTCCGTATTCCATCAGTAAGAAGTAAGTTACACTCGAACAGATTCTTTCTGCAAAACACTGCTCTGAGGAACAGTCTCCCAAGGGGACGTTTCGTCGATCACTAAAATCTTAATCTGTACAAGCCTACATCTGACCTTTATCTTCCTCTCCTGTCAATATAAACTACCTCTTAACCTAACCCTCTACATTGAGTGGTCCCCGGGCCTTGTACAGGGTGAACTATACTGTAAAAAGAAAAAAAAGAAAGGTTTATAAATATGAAGAAGAACAAAAATCATATCGGCTCAAATGTTGTGTTAATAGCAATAAAAAAACTAATATTAATGTAAGTATGATATAAAATAGCAAAAATAATGAGGAAAAAAGGATAGCTAGTTATTTATTTTTCACTTAAATCGATATTTAGCATTTTAAGGAACTTAAACACTTCATTTGATTTGTTTTACGGCATGCCAATCTCAATGGGTTATTCAATGCAGGCAAAATACTTATTGCTGGTAATATTTTTTTTTTCAAAAATGTATAGCTAGTAATATTTTTCTTCAAAAACTTTTTGCTGGTAATAATTTTTTGAAACAAAGTATTTCTGGTATTAAAACCTGTTTTTACACTTCCATAGTGTTTTGACCACAATTTTCTGGGTTAACTATTTGCCCATAGCTGGGACTATAACAGGGGCTAACACCTCGGGTTCAGGGTGGACCAGAGAACATCAGCAATTAAAAGATGGTTCTGCACTCCTCAAAACCTGATCAAAGGTATATAGTTTATCTTCATAACCAGGGCGGCCCTTCGTTTGATTCGGGCACATTTTTGTCTGCATATTTTTAAACGAATGACGAACTTGCATATATGAGAGTTTTATTCACTTGTTAGAAACGATTTCTAATTTTTAAGGCACGTGTGATTTCTCCCTGGATTTATGCGGCTGGACGGCCCAAGAAAATTACAAACAATGGCTTCACGCAACGACGCCAACGCCCATAGCAGATCATGACACTGGGACAAGCACAGGTAAGACTACTTTTATTACTAGTTTTACCCTTTAATAATGTCAAAATTTTAAAAACTTATATATATATAATTGTTGTGGTGTCCTGGTTGAAATTTCGGTTTGTAACCAATAAGGATTACAAACCGAAATTTCTACCATTTACATATACACAGTCATCAAAATCAAGCAAATAACCAGCTTTAAAATAATAACTTTTTTTTAAAAAATAAAAATAACATTAACTTTTACCTATCATAATTTTACGCAAACCCCACCACACATATATACGTGCATACGAGGAAATATTATTCAGCGAAAAAATAGAAAAATGCTCTGATTGCTGACATGTATACATTCACGAGAAAATGTCGCTACACTTCCAATCTTTTAATTTCAACATACGAATGCGTATGTATAGACACAACACCACCCATATACATACATATGTCAAATCCCAAACAGTCCACATATGTTTATATATGTATGAGTTCCGGTGTATGTATATCTGCGTACCTCATCGGGTGTACGGACATGCATTAGCACGATGACATCACGACGACGATTCCCTCCACTTCCATAATAACACCAATACACGCAATCTACATAAACTCAAATTTTTAAAAAATGAATCAGTTAGTCTGACAATCGCAAAAGCGTGAAACCCAGGGTCACAAACTCACATCAATCCAACCAAATATATTAGCTCTATCTCTCATATTGAGCGCTTTCTAATAAGTACGGCACATATATATAATATATAAATAATTATATATATATATATATATATATATATACGCACACACACACACACTTTTCCCACACACACACATATATATATATATATACACACACACACATATATATATATATATATATATATATATATATATATATATATATGAAACTGAGTAGCATCATGCGGTAAGGATCAACAATATATATATATATATATATATATATATATATATATATATATATATATATATATATATATATAGTCGACTCTCCCGTCGAGTTCGACGTATGAGGGTCATGCAAATGAGTTCCCAGGAAACCGACAGCCCGACAACAGCACATGAGATTTGATTATAGTGGTGAAGGTTTCGTGCAGGACCAGCCACACTTTTTGAAGGGCAGAATTCAGGGACCTGGTGCACTAAGTGCCACAAGGTCCCCAAACGACCCTCCACAGGTTTTGAATTCAGAGTTGTCCTTCTCCTAGCCCAGTTGCCATCCAAGGCTATAGAACCCAGTCTGTCCTTCTATTTACCCATACCTGGAGGGAGAAGAAGAGGATTCACACCTTTCCCAAGGGTATTAGCACGTAAGTGAATGTAATGGATTCGACTCGGCTCTGCGATTCCTCAATCCAAGCCGCTATCCGTTATTCCACTTATATATATATATATATATATATATATATATATATATATATATATTGTTGATCCTTAGCGCATGGTGCTACTCAGTTTCATACGCGAGACAGTCATCACATTAGCTTTTACTTTTTCCTGTGAAAATGGACTATTCCATTTTCTTTCCTGAAGACATTGAACAAAGGATTGCATTGTTGCTTTAGCGTGCAGTCTACCTGCACTTTTACACATTAATTTGCAGTCTCTATCTTGACTACGAGAACATTTTAATGAGTAAAGCAAACTAAATAAAGTTGAATAATGTTTTACCGTTAATGACATACACTTAATCATAATCATCAGCGTCATAATAATCAAAAGAGGTAAATAGTACATTATATTGGAATTCATTATATCTATCACTTTTTCTTTATATGCTGTTTATCCTCAGGACGTAGGTGATCATGGCTCTCCACAACTTTCTGTCCCTTTTAGCTCTTAATAAACATTGTATTTCTGTTATTATTTCTTCCGCCATCCATTTTCAACTTACTTACTCATTAAGTATGTTACACGTTTTTTTCTCTGTCTTTCATGCCCTCTATCTGTCCCGTGAAGATCAGATTTTGACGCTAAGTATACAGCGTGTATCAAAAATGCTTTTACAAACTTTGGAGGCGGGTTCATCTGACCAAAACGAGGAGAAAAGTTCATATAAACATATGTCCTCAAATTCTTCCTTTTTTTTTATTTTGTTGCTGTGCTGCCATGTAGACTCGATCCATACTTTATGGTGCCACGGATCGTGTCTCAGCAACGTGACAATAAACAGCAGCAAAGATCGGATGACTGAAAACGGAATCCGATGCAGTCGTGCAGCCTGGCGTCTATTGCCATTCGCGCGGCCATATGTAAAAATCATATCTGCCAGCTCATGATATGAATATCCTGCCATTGTTAAACGAAACACTTCTCAGTTCTCTCAGTACTACACACGTTAAACGTTGAAGACAGTCTAGCCACAAATATACACGAATGACAAATGTAACCTAATCTATGTGTCAACACAGCGCCATCTACCGTAAGTTTTCCTTAAACTTAAATCGAAATATTTGCGGACATATATTTATATGAAGTTTTGTTTTAGTGTCTGCAACTCGCCCCCCAAAGTTTGTAAAAGTATTTTTCATACCCCATATATATATATATATATATATATATATATATATATAAGTGGACCACGATTTAAAGCGTTTATATTCATCTTATTTTATGTTTTCAGGCGGCTTTCTCTATACAAATGCAACGGCAGCAAAGAAAGCTAATATTGTGTCACGTATATTAACACCATCTTATCCTCCTGCTTCGCAATCTTGTCTTAAATTTTGGTATTATATGGACGGCAGTGATCCGGGGGAACTGAATCTACTAGTGGAACTACCTTACACCGTGAAAAGAATTTGGCAACGTAAACAGGCCCAGGGTGATCTTTGGTGGTTTGCCCATGTCGATGTTGGCAAGCCGACTCTTCGTCTGACTCGACCATACAAAGTGAGTTCACGTCTTTTTGTTTGTCATTTTAAAACTAAAATGATCGTATTGTTTTGCGTATCGATTAGTAATGATCATCTAAATGTTGACGTTTCTGCAGTATTCTTTGGTCAGTAATCATAAGGCGGGTCTTGCTATTCAAGTTGCCTCAGCCATTTTCATCACAAGACTATACGCGTAAGCTTTAGAAATGAGGAAAGGTCGACTATTGTTAGAGAAATGCTGGCAAACTTGGAGCTTCGTGTCCATAAAAAAAAACTTACTGTCAAAAGGACGGTTTTTCCATTGACACCGCTATATTTTTAACTATGTTTACTTATCGACAATGTTTATTCTTTTAAAAAGCGATGAATGCCGATATTAGAATTGAAATAAAAGCTAAATACATGAAAATAAATTTATACGTTTTCTTTGTTCTTGAATTTACAATAAGAATAATAAACACTATTTACTATATTGTTTACTGGAATGGTTGGGACAACATCGGCGAATTGCCAAATTGATTCGAACTTTATAAAATGGTAAATAATAAGTATTTCCTTATAGTTGCTTCACATGTAATAATTTAGTATTTTTTTTATAAATTTATGAATAAAAAATATTTTTATGTTTATTTCTTTATAAATTAGTTAATGATAAGTATTGCATTAGTTTTAATTATAGTAGTTTTTCGAATGTTGTAAATATTAGGTTGGTGCAAAAATAATGACGTTTTTTGACGTAATTTTAACGTCATTATTTTTGCACCAACCTAATATAAAATTCTTGTAAATAAACAATCTAATAAATAAATAGTGCTTAATGTTTTTGTTGTAAATTCTCAAAAACAAAAATAAATATGAATTCACTTTCATCGTATGTTTAGGTTTCGGCACTTCGGGTTGGTGTAATGGTTAACAAGCTTGTCTCACTAGGAAATTTACGACTGAGTAGTGAATTCAGTTCTCACTGAGTGCTCCACAGTTTCGGCCTTGTGCCACATCAAAGATAGCGTTAGAAAATCATTTTTGGGCACTTCGACGTAGTGTAATGGTTATCAAGCTTTTCTCGCTAGATCATTACAACTGAATAGTGAATTCGATCCTCACCAGGTGCCCCATACTTTCGACTTTGTGACACATTTAAGCTACGCTATTTAAGTTTTATTGCAATTCTAATCATCGTTTTTCAAAACAATAAAAATTGCTGGGGATGGAAGCTAATTAAAATAATATCAGTGTCAACGGAAAAACAGTCCTTTTGACACTCTGTTTTTGCGGGCACAAAGGTCCAAGTTTGCCGAAATGCTTTCTCAAGAAATTCAAAAAAATGAAATCCTTGTATAATATCACTGATGACTGATTAATACACACACCGTTGCATGCGATTTATTTATTTATTGGAAAATCCAATCACAGTTGATTTTGATTCAACCCTGCTTTATTCGAACAATAATGCTGAATGAAAAGAAAGATTGGTTGAAGATATAGATAAAGGATTACTTCATTTCGACTGACTAGCAAAGCCTGATTTTACCAATGCGAGACCTGTAGTATATGTGATAATGGACCTCTAAATTAAATTACAAATTATTTTCACTATTTACGATGTGGCCGTCATCAGGTAAATGACGGTCCAAGTAGCCTTCGAACTGAACCTTTTATTTAATCTACGAGGGTAGATTGTTCTCATTCCACTTTCCATTTCTAGTCTAGTTCTTAGCACTGCTTAGTTATTGGCCGCATCGTTTCCACCGAATCTAAGCGTACACTGCCCGACCCAGAGATTGAACTCACAATTTCTATGTCACCAAATTCATAACCAATGCTTTAATCCACTAGGCTATTGTCCCACGAGACAGTCTCTTGAATTAAGTCTAAACAGGATGAGCAACACCTGAGCGGTACAAAATAATGAATTAGCTGTGATATCCCTCGACATGGGCAGTAGAATGAGAACTGTCTACCCGGTAGATTAAATACATGGTTAATTTCGAAATTCTTTGTAGGCTACCAGGATTGATATATAAGTGATGAAGGTGCAACGCCCGAAATATTGCGATAAAAACAACAAATATATGTACAATAGTCCCCATTGTAAATAGTCGTAAATTCTCATCCCAGAAATTCAGACAGGATTTACATTATCTCTTATATATAATCATTGATAACAATAAAAAAATTTTAATAATTCACCCCAAGCAAGGCAGGAGTGCCACTGGCACGCAAGGGGTTACAGAGGATCGAGAACAAGAGTAAAGAGGCGTGTTTGAGAAAAGGATACAGAGAAGGTCGGGGAACAAGCTCAGGGTGTCAGGTGATGTCGATTGACATTACACTTGAATATTTGAAAATTATAGTTATCAGGGAAGCATGTAAGAGGAAGGGAGTTCCACAGATCGGAAGTGAGAGAGAAGAATCTGTTTGAGTAGAAGTAACGGTTACATTTAACAGTTTCGACAGTGAAAGGGTGGGACCGAAATGCCAGCCTAGTAGCTCGCTTAAATTCTTGCAGTCTGGGGACCTGCGAAAGTAGCTCGTTGGAACAGTTGCCGTGAAAATACTTGTAGAAGAGACAGAGGGAATCCACGGCACGTCTGTGAGAAAGCGATTGTAGATGAGATGCCAGATCAGGACCATAGATTAGGATATTGAATGTAAATAATATAAATAATAAATTCTCATCCCGGAATTTGTGATAGAGCTTCTAAAACAGGTAAATATTTAACAAATGATAAACAAACCCGGAAAAATATGAGGCGAAACTATTTGAGTAGATTTTAACTACCTCGATATAATGTTAACTGAAATTATTAATAATTAAAAATGCAGCTCCCCTGACATGTAAAGATTAATATTGTCAGAACGTAAGATTCCAGTTTCATCAGGCAACTTGTAAGTATTTAATATGGGACTCTCGAAAATGCGGGTCTCAAAGCATTTGCTACCTTTGCCGCTAGGTTAATCCGTCGCTGCTGACTAGTGTCATCGAGAAAGCAGAAAATTCTGAGCAAGTATATTACTCTCTGAGAACTCACTGGCTACTTTATACATGTGCTCCGAGGCTTGAATCACATAATAATGAAGTGTATTTAAGTCGCGCAACTAGGCTACACCTAATGCCTTGATTCATGATTTTACTATTACTAGATTTTTTTGCAATGTGTGTTAAAATCGTCACACTATTTTGTATTGTTGAAGTTATCGCTAACGTTTTTTGTCGAGATTTACAAACTTTCTGTTTCGTTCAATTTGTTTGACAATATACTTTGACAAAATCCTAGTTCGCGATTTAATAATTTTTTAAATTTAAATTTTATTTCATAGGACTTCATGGTAAACAATATTTTTAAAGAATATTTCTTTTTTTTTCCTTTTTCTTTTCTTAATTCTTAAAAATTTTCTTACTCTTGAAAATTCAACATACAACTGACTATGCGTAAATATTTCTTTCTGAAGCCAAATTTCAACTTTTTTGAAGCATTTCACTTTGTGATTTGTTTATAGATCTCGCAAACGCAGGGCGAACTTTAAATTAAATTCTTTTATATATAAAAACAAAGAAACAATATGCAAAAAACAATATTGCATTTTTATTAAATAAGTATTTATCTTAATCATTAAATTATTTTTAAAATAGTGGGAGTATTTTGTATGTCAAATTATTATTGTATGTTAGGGAAGGTTGCTGAATAGAATAATCAAACGAAGGTTGGTAATTAACGATAATACTTAGGATAAGAACAACACATATAAGATTCGCCAGCGGCGGGTAGAAGTAGTAGTCAACTACTAGCAGTGAGTAAAGTGGATTCCACAATGAATCTCTAACCTCAGAATATCTACTAACCGCTCCACGCGGTCAGATGTGGCACAAGGCTGAAATTAATATGGGGTATCCGAGCCCGTAGGCTCGGTCAAAAATTCTCCGTAGACCCCGTATAAAACGGAGTCTCGTTGCTGTTTCCCGAAACGGGACTCTGCCCTTCGACATAGCCTCATCTGGGAATCCTCGCTGCCCGGAGACAGAGAGTTTAACTAGCATAGCTGGAGATAAATCTCCAACTGCAGAACAACATACAGTATTTACTACTGTATTTATGTGAATGGGGACACACGCATTATCGTCAGTAGCTATGCTAAAACAATTATAAAACTTAATTTTTCCAAAAATAAATGAAGAAAATTTATTGTACTAAGCTACGCATCCTAGTAAAACCAACTGTACTTTGAACCCTCTTACCTGTTTGCATGTCTCTCCAAAATTTGGTTTCGATCGGTCAATGTATGTCTATTTTAGAGGGCGTGACGGACAGACGGACTAACGGGTTTAACAGAATTTTATATATAGATTCACAAAATACAATGTCCAAGGACCACTCAAAGTAGATGTTTACTGAATGACGTGATATGATCGTAAGAGGAATAGTCATGGAGTACAGATTATGAGGATATGGAGGAAAGATAACGACTGACCCTAAACTTACAAAAGGTTAAGATTATAACGATCATGGTAGCATCCTCTCGGTAACGTTTCTTGGGAAGGATCTGTTCGAATGAAAGTTCCCACTTACTAATGGAATACAAAGAGGATGAAGATGATTCGTGCCGGTGTATGTGGCATGGCAGATTTTGGCTGTGTAGGTCTGACCTGATGAAACTAATGAACGCAGCTCGTCGGTGCCTTTGCCAACGAAATGGCGATAGAGTAGCAAAAAGTTTACGAAGTTTCGTCTGTGGAGAAAATGGTTAGAAGTGGAAAGTAATTCATCATTTACAAGACCACGGAGACACCTTTGAACTGGAAAGTGACGATTCGGAAACTTCCGCTCAGATTTGACAGCAGTGTTCCATTTTCGGTCTGATCTGGCTCTTGTAAAGATAGAGCTTAAATTACAGGTGTCATTGACCTGTTCTACAAATACATCATCTGTCACTATTTTGCTGCCGCTTTAGCATGTCCTACTGATCAGTGTATCCTACCGCCACATTTGTATTCTACATTATCTGACGTAAAGGGAAAAGCAAAAACGGAAGGAGAGATGCCATTTATTGCTGTGCTATAACATTTAAAATAAAAAAATGATAAAATAAGAAATTTGAATAAAAAAATTCTAAAACATGATATTTGAATCCTTTAAATAAAAACATTCTGAATGTCTTTTAACATATAGAGAAAAAATCGGGACAATGCCTTAATATAGGATACACATTTTGGTAGTAGGTTTAGTTTGGTTTATTTTGTTTTGCGGCATATCAACCTCAATGGGTTATTTAAAGCCGAGAACATTTTTAGGATAAATTCGTATGAATAGAATATGTATTCTTTGGTTTAGATTGGTTTGGTTTATTTTGTTTTACGGCATATCAACCTCAATGGGTTATTTAATGCTGACAAAAAAATTTATTGCTGGTAATATTTTGTTTTGTCAAAAATCTGTTTCTGGTAATATATTTCCTTCAAAACTGTATTGCTGGTAATATTTTTTTTTTCAAAAAAGTATTGCTGGTAATAGTTAACTATTTGCCCATAGCTGAGACCCTAACAGGTGCTACTACCCCGGGTCAGGGTGGATCTGGGAACACCAACAATTAAGAGGTGGTTTCACGCTCCTCAAAACCTCCTGTTTAGAGGCCTTGCTGCTGGACGTAGTTTAGCGTCTTAGTCAGGACACGGATGTATTTTAACGTCTTACCCAGGACGCTGTGGTGATAGGATACACACTACAACAGAAAATGATCGGGAGGACACACGCTATAGCAACTATTTTTTGTTAAACAGGTTTGCTGTATATTGTATTTGCTTGGAATAGTATGTCTTTGAGTACGAAATTCAGTGGATAATTTAGTCACACTTAATTCAGGTACAATTAGTTACTGGATTGACTGAAAGAAAGTTTAAATTTAAATGTTTGCTTTGTGTTCTTTGTTTATTTCATTTTATCTCTCTTAGCGATACTGTTCCAACTTAAATACTACGTCCTGGGTATGACGGTAAACTACATCCGCGTCCTGGGTATGACGGTAAACTGCATCCAACAGCAAGGTCTCAGATAGTGTTTTCAGAAGGATAATGTTGCCAGCTGTAAGTTTTTGAAACAGTAATGTTGCCATCTCTAAGTTTTTGAAACAATAATGTTGCCATCTCTACGTTTTCGAAACAATAATGTTGCCAGCTCTACGTTTTCGAAACAATAATGTTGCCAGCTATACGTTTTTTGTTTTTTTTTAAACAATAATGTTGCCAGCTATACGTTTTTTATTCTATACAAAATAGGCATTTAAAATTCATATAAACTAGATTTGGCATTAAATAACCCACAGTGGTTGATATGCCATAAAACCCAAACAAACAAACTTAAATACTAGATGAATATCAACGGGATAGTATACTGTAGTTGTGAGCATATCATAATATAATCGACTTCGCTGTGTCTGTAGAAATCTAATACAAGCGAATGTAGTGTACATACTGTACCGAGAACACTATCATTGAGAAATAAAATCCACTACAGGAAATCACAAAAACAGAAATTAAAATCTATACATGGAAGACGAGCAAAAAGTTTAAGAACGTGAATAATTTATCTACACATTTACATTGTTTAGTCTATTATCTTCATCGTCATATTCACGACGTTTCGGCCGTTGTACGCTCCGACCGTCTTCAAGTGATATACGTTGGAATTTCGAACCGAAACCTTTTAGTTCACCGGGGTAGATTGTTTTAGTTTCACATGTAATGCCTTTTCTGGATATCGCCGTTTCAGTTCCCAGGGACACATGGCCTAGTGGATAAAAGTGTTGGTTGAAATAATCCAGTGACTTGATCCAAAGTGTTGTGAGTTCAATACCTGGCCACAGTAGAGGTGAACAAAAAAATTCAAGAGTTTATTTACTAAAGGGAATTAACTGAAATAGATATCCAGAAAGCGCATGCCACGTGGAACTAGAACAGTCTACCCCCAGTAGTGTAAATAATTCGAAATTTCAGCGTATATCAATTGAAGAAACATCGAACGTCGCAAATAGTTAAAATACCTTATCTTAGAAATATAGATAGATGATGAAAAATTTAATAAACAACGGAAATTAAATTAATTTAAACTCTTGATATGCTAACACATTCCTTTAAAAAACATGAAATGACCCATAGAGGGCTTGAGGAAGCTAATATTAAACATAAAAATTTTTGAAAAATTACTGAGCATGAAACTGTTCTTATAGGGTAAATAAAATTATTATTCTTATGTACAGTGTAACCCGCATATAAGAGAGTTGTCGGGACCGGAGAAGAAGTCTCTTATATCCGGGTTTTCTTATATCCGGGTTTGGTCTATTTTGTTTAGGTAAGTATGGCTCTAAATTGAGACCAGAGACAATCTCTCTTATATCCGGGTTTCTCTTATATCCAGGTTTCTCTTATATCCTGGTCACACTGTATAGTAAAAATGTCTTTCAAAAGTATTAAATAGAGTACACTTATATACACAAGGCAAGGAATATAAAAAAATATATATTCTGTAATATATATATAATTATAAAACTTTTAAAAAACTTTATATTTTATTATAATCTATAATATATATATAATTTTATTATAATCTATAATAGGTTGGTGCAAAAATAATGACGTTTTTGACGTTAAAAAATACGTCAAAAACGTCATTAATTTTGCACCAACCTAATATATATATATAATTTATTATAATCTATAATATATATATATATATATATATATATATATATATATGTATATATATAATTTATAATATATATTAACATTATATAAGAGAGATCTAGAAATTGAGAAATATGGAATTAACGGTTGTGCTAATAATCAATGGAGCACAGGTGCTGTTACTGGAATGCCAGCGTAAATGATTTTTAATAAAATATACGAACTGATTCATACACTCGGTGAATTGAGTGTCTCTCGGCAGTCTCAGAAATGCCCTTCAAAATTTAGGTCACGATATCAAAGATAATGTCACTAAATAAAAGCATTAATAAATAAATGCTGTTTTTTTTTTCTATTATTACAGTTTATATTTGAATCTGTGCAAAAATCTGGTCCGAAAAGTAACGGTATTATAGCAATTGACGATGCAGAACATCTCCCAGGTCCTTGTTCTGATAACGACGTTTGCGATTTCGAACAAGACTTATGTGGATTCACTAATATCAAAGGAGACGACTTCGACTGGATTCGTGGAAGTGGGGAAACTAGTTTCACTGATGCAGGACCTTGGTTAGATCACACTTCAAAAACTTCGACAGGTAATTAAAACTCCTACATTAATAAAAAATAGTCTTATTATTAGGTTGGTGCAGAAATAATGACGATTTTTGACGTATTTTTTAACGTCAAAAACCGTCATTATTTTTGCACCAACCTAATACTTAAGTAAATATTATTATTATTATTATTAATTAATTAATTAATTAATTCCCTGACGCTACACCAGGCATGATTCTCATAGCTTTTGATCTTAATTGATTGATGTCTTTTACGGCTTATCAACCTTTTGCAGGTTATTTAAAGCCAGAAATATTTTTAGATTGTAAGAAGTTTTTTTGAGACAAAAATGATTTTCTGATACACGTCATACTAATTAACCCATAGCTTGGGGAGAAGAGGTAGATTTATAACTTTTCCAAGGGTCTTTACACGTAAGTGAATATAACGCACCAAAATGGAATTGGAATTCTGGTCTCCGATTTACGCTTCCATTACACCAATCGCACCTCCAAGATTACAGCATCTGATACTCCCATTTACGTACTGAACATTGCTTAACTTCGGTGATTTTAATTGATTAGAGGTGTTAACATGTAAACATCCTGTTCCGTACCATGAATTTGCTTGTTGGTTGTTTAAAATTAACTAATTTGGTATACATTTCCTAGGGGTTGTCTGATTGTACATCTCTGTTCATGAGCGGGTGAAGTTGAGATGCCTCAGGGTTGATTATCTACGTAATTATTTTCTTTGGTGTTTGACGGATGAGACAGTCAAAGAGACTTAGAAAGTCACATCTGAAAACACGATAACATCTTTAATCGGAGAGCTTCTGAACGGACTGAGCTACCCGACCAGCAGGTATTGCTACCTGGATCGCCACTCGAAAACCACTTATGACGTACATTTGCCTGAGATTTAGGTACTTTATCAAACTGGGAATCATCATGATGTGTATATTGGACTTTGTTGATTATTCGAATAAGATAAAATGCAGCGTCCTCTGGCAATCTGCCTATATACCAATTGATGCATACTGAAGACAAAGAACGCTGTATATATCTATATGAAGTATTCTACCATAAATTTTGCTGATTTTACTGACATATTGCGGGTGCGTGGTCGTGTAGTTAAATATGTTAATGTTCTGACCATGAGACACGGTTTCGAATCTCACCATGGTGGGTCTGTCAAGTAGGGGACTATATATTAATTACTTATGAAGACGATCGCAGCGCGCGGCCCTGTTTGAAGGTGCCGGGAAATCTTACCGTGGTTTGACCTAAGCTTGTTATGTGATATTGGGTGGGCAAACTTGTTCGAAAGTTCTGCTAACTTGGAAGAAATAAATCATTGGGGTCGAGGATTTAAGCATACTGGATTTTTTTAACTACTGGTTACGCCAGATTATGAGCTCTCTCCCAGAAATTGTAACTAAGGTCCGCTCAGTATAGTTGCAGTATAAATCACAGGTTGTCTCTGTTGGTGTTGAAGAAGCAAGAATGCGCCTGAGCAGGCGCCTGAAACAAGGATTGGCTAGCCACCCTACCAGACGGGTATACTCGAAAACGAGCACCCAGATATTACATAGAACACAGAAATATTTAAATGTTTCAGTCATTTCGTCTCATGTTTCATGTTTTATTTCAGGCCATTACATGTACATTAAGGCCGGGAAGTTGAAGAAAAAAAGCAAAGGTTGGCTGGCCAGCTGGGTGCAGGAGAAGACAGCAGGAAAGTGTTTGAAATTCTGGTACAACATGCATGGAAAATATGGAAAAGGTAAATTTGTTTTTTGAACTTGATAAGAGTGTGTAACTTAGTGATCTTGTTGAATCTAATAAAATCCTTAATATTAGTAACATTTTCTTTGGCTTTCTCCCCTGATGGATATGAAATCTCTATAAAAAAAAACCCTACAAATGTTGTTGATTTTTTACCCTCATTTCGTGAATCATGTTCATAACCAAGTATTAGACAAGGTGTGGACATAACTATTTTTTTTTTTTATATAAACGGTTGCATCATTGTCGGCCCTGGGTAAAGTGGGCCATATCAACAAGAGGAGTTTCACAGAGACAATATAAATAACTGTTGTGATCTAAGGAAGGTTACTGAATAGAATAATCAAACGAAGGTTGGTAATTAACGACAATACTTAGGACAAGAACAACACATAGAAGATTCGTTAGCGGGGCGTAGAAAAATTAGCCAACTGCTACAAGTCAGTCAAGTAAATTCCACAATGAATCTCCAACTCTAGGATAGCTACCAACCACCCCACGCGGTCAGATGTGGCACAAGGCCGAATTTAATGTGAGGTATCCGAGCCAGTAGGCTAGGCCAAAAATTCCCCATAGACCTCGTATAAAACGGGGTCGGGTAGCTGTTTCCCGAGACGAGACTCTGACCTTCAACATAGTTTGTCTGGGGGTCCTCTCTGCCCAGAGGCAGAGAGTTTGACCAGCACAGCTGGAGACAAATCTCCGACTGCAGACCAACATACAGTATTCCCTAATGTATTTATGGGAATGGGGGCATACCCACTATATCCGGGTTACACTGTATTTTCTTGTCTGGTTGGTGTTAGTCCCTCATTGGCTTCTACCAACACCCTGTATATGTCTATTTATTTCAATTTTTTGTCGGGGTGGGGGATGGGCACCACTGTTGTTTTATTGAGTTGTTGTTGATGTGTTTTAATGTTCTTTTTTTTTGTCTTTTGTATTTTTTCTTCTTTCTTACTTCATCTTATCATGAAAAAATTAAATTGACGTGTTGGGCGGTGTGTATTTTTTTCTTTGTTAAATTTGATATTAAATAAAGATTTATTATCAAACAAGAACTTCATTGATTGGAGGTGGCTTAGCATGGACGTTGGTTATACTGTTTTACCCGCGATGGTTTCACAGCATGGCATAGTCAAATGTACAGCTATTCATTCTTCATTCGATTATCCGCGCCATATTGTTTGTTTACTATGTAGCGGCCATAGAATGTAACAACTTGGGGCGTTCTGACACGCGGCAAAAGTCAAGATGAAAGGGAGGTTAGTGAAAGATTAATATTGTTACGTAATCTTTGCAAGTGTTCTGTGATTTGTGTTGTTCTATTTCCGTTTCTTAGGAGTTGGCAAACTGAACGTCCTCATCTGGGCCGCGAAAGGAAGTAAAGCCATATGGTCTAAATCTAAAAATCATTGGCACTCTTGGTCAAGTGCGAGCGTTACACTCATTTCCCAAGAACCATTTTCGGTGGTTTTCGAAGGTATAATTGGGCCGAAATACACTACGGCCATTGCTATTGACGACATTACGCTCTTGGATGGTTCCTGTGAGACGCTAACGACACCATCGATGAGTATTATTACACAGCCACCAACACCTGGTAAGAAAGATTCCTTTATTAATGATTATGTGTTAAGATTTTTTAAGAGAAAACTTTAAATTGTTTTAATTTGTTATTACAGTCATACAATTAAAAATAATAAATTATACATTAAAGAAATACAATCAAACATTTTTTGTCCTGAAAGACTAAAAAAAATCATTATTTTTTAAAAATCATTTCACCCCAAACAAAGAAATAAAGCCACTAAAACACAGGGATTACTGGATGTTAGATGTGAAAAAAGAAAAATATTTTTAAGGAGAAAGAATAATACGATTAATCACACATCCTTAGGAGATAGATATATTCATTTTCCTTTTAAGTCAATTTAATGACCAGAGTTTCTTTGGATACCTGTCTCTAGCTCGCCTTTGAATTGGTAAGCATAAAATTTTGTTAGTAATTTTGGATAATCATAAAAGTCCTTTGAAAAACTGACCACTCAAAAGCTGAAAATGTGGTGTCTTTTTTTTTACTGGATCATAAATAGACAAATAGGTGTGGTGGGGTCCCAGCCGGTATTCATATAATTAGGTAATCAGTAACCGGCAGTCAGTGAGGAGGAAAGGACCAGTAGTAACTAATTCACTGAGACAAACAGTCACCGAGTGTAAGGGTCCTATTTCAGTGGCGAAAGTTAGAGAGCAGCAGTTGATCTTCTCGAAGCTGAAGGAAGACATTGCCGATTAAGTGAGAAATCGCACCGTTTGCTATTTCCCAATCAGTATCTTGAAAAGCATTTGTCGTCATTCTTTGTTGAATTCGATCACAGCCAATGAGACAAACTTATGAAGATAGCGATCCGGTATATACGCATATGCAGATGGGCTTGGATATCGTCACAGCTTGTGCAGTGACGTGGGGAGAGAGAGAGAGAGAGAGAGACGTGTTAGCCATTTCAACTGTAAAATGGTGAGACCTTGCAGGGAATCTAGTACTGCGCTTAAATTATTCGTGATGGAAATGAAAATCGTAATAAAGCCGTTATATTAAATGACGAGTCAAGGGTGACAATAGACGAAAATTTCTTTTAAATATTCCTAGTGTACCATTATGTAAGACAGATTAGGAAAAATATGATTGTATTGAGCTAACCTTTAAGTTGGGGAAGGACTGATGTCACGCAATTTCGAAGACGTTTTATAATTTATAATTATAAAAAAGGACACAATCTTCGGATTTAAAAAAAAGAATTAGTACCAGATTGGTGGCTGTTATAGTAGAACACGCCTATTCTATAGTTAATAGACTCTCCCACCTATAATAAGTAGGAGTAATAATAGTAACGACGAGTCACTGAGTGAGTCGCTCAGGTCAGTCGATGTCGGACGACCGTTAGTCGGATATTAAAGTATCAGCGACCACAACTAGATTACTCTGCGTTATACCGATTATATCAAGTTCCTAACGTTTTGTACGTCGAACCTATTTTAGGACCGACTTAGTACAAATACAAGCTTCCACTGTGAAATCAACTCCATAACAGTGGCAAAGTTTCATAATTTTACAGTTGAAAATGTCTTGATGTAGCCGTAAGTTCTATGTTAACAGTTTCTTCTATTGCACTTCTCCTTTACGGTAATATCTTCCGGCTTCTTGCTTCCAAGTACTAGGCAACAGAAAAAAACAAAAAAAAAAAAAACAAAGAGTTCTAAACTGCTATGAAATACCAATCCTATTTTATGACAGTGAATAATGGACAATCTGCTCACAGATGGAGAAGAGACTTGAGGCAGCAGAATGTGGTTCTATAGGAGAATACTGAGAATGCCATAAACTGAAACTGGGAGCAATGATGAAGTCTTAGAGAAAATAGAACCAAAAATCATATTATTCTGAGAAAGGGAGGATGGAAATGTGACACCGAAATCCGAAGTTGCATTTGAATAGCCAAATATGCATTCTACAAACTAAGCACAATACTGAGAAAGGGGAAAATTTCGTTGCAAACAAAGAAAAGAGTGCTGAACTGCTTTGTAATCTCAATCCTCTTAGAAGGCAGCCAATGTCGGACATTTTTATCACAGATCAAGAGGAGACTTACAAGCGACAGAGATGTGCTTCAACAGAATGACTTTAAGAATACCATGGACGGAACATGTGAGTAACGATGAAATTTTAAGTTAAATGGAGACAAAAAGGACGCTTGTTCTTAGAATCCGAAAGAGTTAAAATTTCTGGGGATAATAATGAGGGAAGAGGACTAGGAGAATTTGACACTCACAGGATGCATTGAAAGCAAGATGGGAAGAGGAAGACATGCAATATCATACCTAACGGGTCTATGTAAATGGATGGCAGAACAGGAAGATATAATAAGGAGATAAATATTGCTTAGACCTATAAAGGATAGGAAATTGTGAAGAGCTGTGATCGTCCACCTCCTAAAGGGATATGGGATATTGAGTACGAAGAATGTTATACAAATTATTTGATGTTCTTTTTTAACATGAAGTTTTGTTCAGCATGAAATCGGAATTTATTCCAAATATCAAATGTTTCTTGCATGAATAAAATATACAATTTCTTTTTCATTCTGTCTTCCATTCTTTAATTCTGTCTTCCATTCTTTCATTCTGTCTTTCATTCTTTCATTCTTTTTTCATTTTTTTTTCGTTCTCTCTTCCATTTTTTCATTCAGTCTTCCATTCTATCAAATAGTCATTCACTCTGTCATTCTTTCTGTCATTCTTTCATTCTCTCTTCCATTGTCTTTCATTCTTTCATCTTTCTTTGTATTTCATTCTTTCATTCTGTCCTTCATTCTGCCCTTCATTCTATCTTTCATTCTATTTCTTTCTTTTTCTCACTGAAACCAAAGACATTACGACCAAATCAGGTCGAAACACCGATTCCTATATGATCACCGAAATTAAGTAACGTCGAGCCCAATCAGCACCTAGATCGGTGATCGCTTAGGAATACTTGGTGCTGTAAACTTGGATGCGCGGGTGGTGTAATGGTTCAGGATTGTTAACCCGAGAGCCAAGATGCTAATTGCTTTGGGTTCGTTATATGCCCTTCCGTGCAAATACTCTTGGGGAAACATATGAATCCACTTCTCCTAACAGTTAATTAGTATAACTTGTATCGCTAAACCATTATCTAAAAAAAAATGAATTCTTATAATCTAAAGCTATATTCTGCCTTTAAATAATCTGCAAAGGGTTGATAAGCCATAAAAATGAACCATCAACCAACCGACCAAAAATGACTGAAACCAAACAGCGTCTCTTTTATACCTTTTCTGTCCTTCCTCCCGATCAAAACGGAATAATCCATTATTAATTTAATATCGTCAGGGTGTATCGTACATGCTAACAAGCAGAATTATAACGAGTTATTTTCCTTTATATTCTTTAGCTTCGATGTTTCTGTGTCACTTTGAGAAGAGTCTTTGTGGTTGGAAACAAGACACAACGGAAAATGCTGATTGGATAGTGACAACTGGGCAATCTCATCAAGGAGGTCCACCAATGGATCACACGAGCGATAATTATAACGGTAAGTAAGAAGCCTTTTTAGAGATTACGACACGCAGAACTGTTTGAACTGCTAGGTATGCTTGATTTATTTGAGAAAGATATTAGAATAATCCAGAACGTCTACTGGGAGCAAATCACCTGCAGACAGATAGAAAATGAATTCAGTAAATACGCAAAAATAGAAAAGGGTTCTAAAACAAGGGTGTGTCCTTTCATCGGACTTATTTAATGTGTGACGATCCTGAGTGTCTTAACGGGATTCATAATTGAAGGCCACTCTCTTAACATAAAATATGTAAATGATATAGTATTGATAACAGACTCGGGAAGGAAACTACATGACCTTCTACAGATAATAATAAAGGAATGCGAGTAAAAGGACCAAACATCAACTTGAGAAGACGGAAAGTATGTGTTGTAATGGAATGTCCCACTCTCCCTATTGTGGACTGACTTCGGCAATTAGTTGGAGATTCATCTCCAGCTGAGTTGGTCGAACTCTCTGCCGTCTGAGGTGGTAGACAGCTACCCGACGCCGTTTTTACGGGGTTTACGGGGAATTTTTGCCCGAGCCGACGTTAAATTCGGCTTTGTGCCACATCTGAGCGCGTGGGGCGGTTGGCAAATATCCTTGCTTCGGTAAATAGTTGGAGATTCGTCTCCAGCTCTGCTGGTCGAACTATCTGCCTTCGGGCAGAGAGGAACCCAGACGAGGCTATGCCGAAGGTCAGTGTCTCGTCTGGGGTGGTAGACAGCTACCCGACTCCGTGTATACGGGGTCTACGGGAAATTTTTGCCCGAGTCTACGGACTCGATTTTGCTTCGAATTAAAAAAGGGCTTGTGCCACATCCTGCCTCGCGTGGAGGTAAGTAAATATCCTTGCTTCGGGAATTAGTTAGAGATTTGTCTCCAGCTGTTCTGGTCAAAGTCTCTGCCTCCGTGCAGAGAGGATCCCCAGACGAGGCTATGTCGATGGGCAGGGAAACAGCTACCCGACCCCATTTTATACGGGGAATTTTTGGCTGATCTTACGGGCTCGGATACCCCACATTAAATTCGGCCTTGCGCCACATCTGACCGCGTGGAGCGGTTGGTAGATATCCTTGCTTCAGGAATTACTAGCCTGCTAACCGATTCCCTCTTTTCAGTAGCGTATTTTCTTTTACAATAAACGTCTCTTTCTTTAATGTACGCTTGTGTTGCTGTTCCTTTCACTTGAGTATCACCTTTGTCTGTTTGTAACCTCTTTAAGGAAACAACAGTTTTCAGAAAAGGAGCAGCCCAAGGTGTGAACTAGGAATTGGTGACATCAAAATAAAGTATGTCCGAAAATTTAAATATCTGTGTAGTTTTTTAACAGAGGACAGAAAACAGAACACCGAAAACAGAAGGCTTATTGAAACAGTGAACATAGCCTTCCAAAAACTAAGCAAAGTAATAAGAAACAAAAAAAAAAACGTTTCCTTAGAAACACACAGTACTGAACTGCTATGTAATATCGGTCCTCCTATATAGCAATGAATGCTGGACAATCTCTTCACAGACGAAGAAGAGATTTGAGGCTACAGAAGGATGCTGAGAATAGCATGGATATACATGGGAGCAACGACGAAGTTTTAAGGAAAATGGAAACAAAATCGACACTTCTTATTTAGAATCAGAAAGGGACAACAGACATTTCTAGGACGCATAATGAGGAAAGGGGGATTGGAGAATTTAACACTAACAGGACATTGAGAAGGTAAGAGGGACATGGTAAGTAGTTAGTTCACTAGCTTAATGGGCTTGTGTAAATGGATGGTAGAACAGGGATTAGGAGAGATATCAAAAGGACAAATTTTAGTAAGAGTTGCAAAAGACAGGAAATTCTCGAGAGACAGATGACCCAATTTGTGAAGCAACGGCACATAGTTGTAGTACAAAAAAAGAACATTCTATTCCAGCGTCAGATTTGGTAGTAAAATACTCCATTTTTTATGCTTGTTAAGATAAAACACGCCAAAAGGAGTCAGGTATTTATTCGCGCGGTAGATTGAGACAACCACTTAATCTGATCTTAAGCCATGTATACGAGTTGCACTTTTTTTCTTCTTTTAATCATTTCACCCTAAGCCAGACAGTAATGCCACTGAGATGCAAGGTGCTATTGAGTGTTAGAGAATATGATAAAAATATACTATTAAGGAGAGAAGACAATAAAAGTAGACGAATGAAGAAGACAGAATATAACGATTGACATTACATTTAAATTTTTGAAATCAAAGATGACAGGGAAGCAAGAAGCTGGAAGAGATTTCCACAAGCGAGAAGTGTGCTAGAAGAAACTGTTAGTATAGGAGATACGGTTACATCTAGCCATTTCAAATGTAAAAGGATGAGACCTTGCTGCCAATCTAGTACTGCGCTTAAATTGATAACGTCAAGGTACCATACAGGAAAGCTCATCCGAACAATTACCATGAAAGTTATAGAAAAGGCACAGGAAAGCTATGTTACGGCGGTGGGAAAATAACTGAAGCAGAGATGCCAGATCGGGACCAGCAATATTGCAGATTCTTGTGGTCGGTGTTGCTGAAATGATACGAGCTTTGTTTTAACAGTATTGAATATTACAAGCTAGTTTTTCTTCCCCAGTTGAGCTGTTTTAGCTTGGTCCGAGGAGAAATTCAAGAATTGTCACCTTCTGATAATCACTTGATTCGATCCCTGCAACACACCTTGTTTAGTCAGTGGTTCTAACGAGTTGAAAATTTGAACGTGTCAGAACCGGAATCTTTCATTTATGAAGAAATACTTAATTTACAGGAAATTTGACCCGAGGTCATGGAAAATGAGTGAATGATGACTGAAGAATGTTATGAATGATTATATAAATAAAAGTTTTGTCCAACCCCCCCACAAAAAAAACTACATCAAACTAATACCGAATAATACATGTTTTAACTGAATGATGATACATAATTTTTTAGAAAGGGAAGAAAAATAATCTGATGACTGAATAATAACGCTATGAATTTATGGGTAAAAGATTTCGTTCAAGCAATGCTCGACACTTTTTACATTAAACTTATATAGGAGGAGATTATCTATTATGTTAACATTCATGCATTTTTAGGGGGTTACATTATCATGAAATCGTCAACTGTGGTTGCCAACCAAACTGCGCGTCTCATGAGTGACGTCATTTATCAAGAACAACCCGTCTGTATTACGTTCTGGTATTACATGCATGGAGAAAACCCCGGTACTTTAAATGTCTACGTAAAGAACATGGGTGAAAAGAAAGATGCTGTATGGACGAAATTTGGCGACCAGGGTTTGGCTTGGAGATACGCGGAAATCGAGATCGCCAAACCTGAGAAAAGAAATAAGGTAGGTTTTTTTAGTTTTTTTTTAAGTTTTGGCAATATAAGAATGGTTGCAACATAACTACGTTATGTTTACAAAATATGGCGTTTGGATTCAAGGGAGATTCAAGAAATGGTCAAGCAATAACTGAGCGATACTAAAACAATAATAAGTAGATGAGATATACCTAGACATGGGCTGTGGAATGAGAACAGTCTAGCTCCGTAGATTAAATAAAGGGTTCAATTCAGAATTCCCTGTAGGAAGACCCGAGGGCACAATGGTTCAAACGTTGTGATAAAAACAAGAAAGATGAGAACAGTAATCTAAATAGTCTAAATATTCAAAACACCTGCAAAAAGCAAAGATTTTTTAAAAAATTCAACTTTGACCTAACAAAAGGCAAATTAGCCTACAAGGGAGAGTAGTAGCTGTATACTCAACATGCAAATTTGAATTTTATTAATCATAGGGGACAGTTGTTTATAACTAATTGTAAAACTTTAATCTGGCATAAAACAACATAGTGGAGTTTGGGAAAGAAAACTGAGGTGTGCCAAGTTGAAAGAAACTCAAAATCCAGTAATTTTGCAAGTTGTTAATGTACTTGACACAGTATAATTATATGTAATACCCACGCTGTAAATTTTGATGAAAACAACTGTTAAATTACGTGAAGTCAAATAAGTATAATAAGTAACGAGTATATCAAAAATAGCACTGATTCGCAGAAATTTCTTTTTATATTTATGTGTAATGAAGTAACATTGTACATTACGAATGAAAACACAATACTTAAATCTCTAACATTACATTTTATTCAACATCGGACTTTGTTAATTATTATGAAACATTGTGTGCGCACGCCCACTGGACCTGGTCTGTGATGTTTGAGAGATTTTTTCTTGTATAACGAATTTTTCACACGTTTGTAAACGCCAAAGAACCTGGACTCCTCGGCCAGTAGGACCTCTGTCTAGTCAGCCCTGTATCTGACTTTTCTGGAGAATATTGATTGAAAAATCTATTATAACATGATCTAGGACAGGGTTTCTCAACTATTTTTGTTTATCAAAGAATGTTTCAGTTTATTCTTAGCAGCAGAGATTAGTTTCGTGTTCACAGAGATAAAAGCATACTTGAAAAGCAATAAAACGTACAGAAATCACAGGAAAGCATAGCCAATTGTATGTAATGAGAGGAAGAAGTTACTTCGTATTATTACACGCCCTGTCACAGAGAGAAGTTACACATATGTTGCTTGCCTGAGGGTTCTTAGCGAAGAGGTAAAATTTAACGTCTTTAAACGGGATGTCCGTATTTCCGGCAGGAACAGTTTTTGTTGCATGCTGGGAGTATTTTTATTATTTTTAATTTTTATTTAATTTATACAACGTTTAAATATTATTGTTTTATTTTATTTAGAATTTGAATTATTATATTTTATTTTTATTTATAATAATAATGTCCCTAGAGTGAAAAGGGTGTATTTGCGTGGAAAAGGAGGATAACCACTGATCTAGGGTGAGAGATATTCTACATATGCATTCAATAATGCAATTTTGATATCGTCGTATGTGTGCCTTGATATTTGTCCATGTCTCTCAGTATGTACAACTTTGGTTAAAGATGAAATGCAATGATGTTTTAAACATTTTTAGCCACCATTTCTTGATCATGCGCAAGGGAATGCATGTATAGATCCGATGAAAGTAGATATTGTATAGATATTTGTGATCTAGCCTTTTCGACCATAATTATAGCCGTTATCAAAATCAGGAAAAATCTGGATATTATTATTATAGTCTCAGTAGATTGCATGTAACTATCTGTTGTTAAATACATTTGAAATCCCAGTTCAAAAAAAAAATTGCATTTTTTTAAATTTATGAAAAGGATTTTTAATCTTAAATGTTTTTTACATCTTAAAATTAATATTTTATAGTATCAGTATGTTGTTTGCGAGTATTCGGTGTTTATTAGTGTAAAGAAAGTGTTTATGACTCTATGTTAATTAATATAATTACAAATTAACCTACAGGATAGAGTGACAGTTGTATATTCAATATTCAGATTTGAATTTTCTGAACCACATTAGTTTATAACTAATTACAAAACTGACATAAAAGATGAAATCTGGAAAAGTTTCATTGAGGTGTGCCAAGTGAAAAAGGTACGATGCTTGCTTCTGAAAAAATAAACTCAAAATCCAGGCATTTCGCGAGTGTCAGAAACCCGGTATTACTTCATGCACAACACAGCCCATATAGTGTATATTAATGTACGTATTTATGGTCTTGTAATGCAGCAGCCTGCGAAGTGATCTCGCAAGCTTTTGTTTGTGTGTTCGAACAGCGGTAAATGCTTTGAAATCATAGCCTCATTCCCAGTGCTCGTCTGCCGATCGTCCCGCACCACGCTGGCAAGATGTGACACATGATCGGTTTAATGTGGGTAGATCGAGCACGCACGCCCAGGTAGGTTCAAAAATAGCCCGACCCCCGTAACCGTTGGTTGCACTGGCATCGGTATTAATATCGATTCCTCCTCTTTAGTGCAATGAAGCAGGTACTGGCGCGGGTAGCTGTTTCCCGGGACTGGGCAACACTCCATAATATTTTCAGTTGCGCTCCGTCCGAAGATAGACACAAATAAGAGATGAAAGGTAGTTTATCTGCCAGGTAATACATTGACCCCAGCCAAAAGGCCTAGATAAATGTGTAATTTTTCAAACCCACAGCATCGAACGACGGAAACCGAATAAGGTAATCTCCAGCTAAACAGTTACCATAGATAAAATAAGTTCGTCTGCTGAATTATTTTTAGATTATTATTAAAAGAAATGTTCGTAAGACGAGCTAGCAAGGGAATATTAAAGTGTTTAATGTCTCCTGGCAATACCTCATAAGAAAATGGACTATTCCGTTTTGCTTGCGTAGAAAAACAAAATAAATAAATAAAAAAAAGAAAGAGGGGAATATAGAAGTGTTTAAGGTCTGTTTCAATTTAAAGGTTTCCAATTTAAAATCTTTTTTTATTAGATTGGTGCAAAAATAATGTCGTTTTCTCACATAGTAACATATGTGAGAAAACGACATTATTTTTGCAACCAACCTAATATTTGTACACATTTCTTAAGATAACGGCCAACATTCATATTTATGATTGTTATTGCAATATTTTGTTAAGCTCAAATATTTAAAGCCGCTAAAAGGGAATTTCTACGGATATTTTGTTGTCGTAGAACTCACCATGAGCTTATTGAATAATTAACATAAGAGAAATAACATTCATCCGAAAATTAAAATAGGAAAACTGTGAAATTTTGCACGGGTTTTCCTAGTATATTTTTAATGTTACCATTTTTTTAATTAATAATTTACTATATTTTGTAGATATACTTCGAGGGAATTCGAAATGTTGGTTATGGAGACATTTCTTTAGATGACGTTGACCTTTTGCTTGACAACTGTCCACCAAGAGGTAAGATGAAATTATTTTTTTAGATTTTCTCATGATTTGTTTTTAGCAACGAATAAATCAAGCCACGAGAGGGATACGAGATCTATGGGTGTATCCGTCGTGACTGCTACCAAAATCATCTGCAAGTCGGGGCACTAAATCTTGCTGGACTGTGTTCTATATGTAAACGCTCAATAGTCGGTTATTTTGACAAATGCACAGGACATAATTTCGTGGTTATCGGATTGGACATTGATCCGCCATTGTATAATTTGTATTCTAATTCGATACGTGATAACTTTGGGTCTGATCAGATGGAACGTTCAATCTTAGAATAACCGGAGACTGCTATTTGCACTTGAATTACGACACGGAAGATATTTAAAAAAATTATCTTGTAGTGAGAATGAAAAATCAAACAAACACGTAAGAATTGCGCAGAATTTATGTATCCACTTTAGTGTTGGTGTTTTACATATAATAATTAACTACTACTAATAATAGCAAGAATACTAGCAAAAATGATTCCGATATTTTTCAACAGTTAAGCGAAAAGCGTGATTTAAGAAAATATAAAGAAAACAAAAAAGACAGTGTTTTACAATGTTAAACAATATTTCAACAGAATGTCTGTCTTAAAGTTATATTTAAAAAAATGTTAAAATATATAAATCTATAAAAATTATAAGTCTTTGTACAAACGTTGCTTGTCTACGATTTATTACTGACTGAATACAGTAATTGTGGCACAAGGCTGAAAAAAGTGGGGAGATGAGTCAAGGCTGGTCATCACTAGCTATCCTATACATAACTGATTAGATTCACCACCCATTCATTCATTACAATTTACTCATTCACCATAAGAATCTATCCGTCACCATTCGCTCAAACATACACCGAAATACCTCGCGCGAGCGCGCGCACACACACACACACACACACAGGGCACCTACCAAATGGAATATAGCTGTTATATATGATCTAGTGCCCCCACTGTAAGTCTCGAGGTCCTGGCCAAAATCCAGAGACGGATATGCATTGTGATAGGTCCTGATCTGGCATCTCGTCTACAGTCGCTTTCTCACAGACGTGCTTCCCTCTGTCTCTTCTCCAAGTATTTTCATGGCAACTATTCCGACGAGTTGCTTTCGCTGCTTCCCATACTGCATGAATCTAAGCGAGCTACTAGGTTGGCATCTCGGCCCCACCCTTTCACTGTCGAAACGGTTAAATGTAATTGTCTCTTCCACTCAAACAGCTTCTTCTCTTACACTTTCCGCCTGTGGAAATCTCTCTCTTATTTGATTCCCTGCTAACTATAATCTTCAAATATTCAAGTGTAATGTCAATCGACATCTTCTGATACCTTGTCGTCCTTATCTTTATCGTTTCCCCAAATACGCCTTTTTTTATTCTTGTTCTCTAACTTCTGTAACCCCTTGCGGGCTAGTGGCACCACTGCCTTGCTTGGGTCGAAATCCTTAAAAAAATCACCACATGACGTAAAAATTCCAATATGCATAATTGGTGTATGCAAAAATATATATAAAAATTCTATCAATGTTAAGAAAAGATGGGGGTTAATGATTCCGAAAACAAACTGAAAAAAGAAAGATGTTAGTAAGGCCAGTCCACGCCCTCAAAAATTGCCGTGGCCGCTGTATTCTGAGTTCCGACAAAATCAAGAGGCTCTAAGAGAAGGTGAAGGATAAAAAAAATTATAGACATTAGAAAAGTCAAAAGCTGACCCAGTCAAGATGAAAGATAAAAGGGTAGGTTAAAAACAAACTGGGGAGCTTCGGAATATCGACTTGGATCATAAGGAAAATCTTGGCACAGGCCGTGAACGACATTTAATCACATTAACTAGGTACACAAGAAGAGTCTTAACCAGGGAAAGGCTCCACAGAAAACCGCCCTGTTTGTGACTTGGGGAATTTAAAAAAAAATAAAATCATGGCTAGCCCCATTCACGTGAATCAGGCTCGCCACAGTTACCGATCTTTCGCTGAAATTTCTCAATACCAACCGCTTTCTTGTAATTACTTGAAATAAACGCGTCAAAACGAATGAAACGCCGCCAGCATGCCTTCACACATTTACCAGGACAACCGTTTTTTTTAATTACAAGACAAACAACAATAATATAAGCTAATGCGGCGAGGAAACGATGTTGGCAAACTGAACTAGCGCATTCTTATTACTGTAGTGAGTTTTATTTTCACTCGTGACATTATCCTAGCCTGTTTCTATTTTTTTTTTTTTTTTTTTTCTTTTTCAGATTTCTGCGATTTTGAAGAACCGGATATTTGTGGATATGAGCAGGGTGATACTGATGCCTTTGACTGGGTCTGGGGAAGCGGACATACACCTTCAATTAGAACCGGGCCCAAAAGCGACCACACGTACAAAACAAAGTTTGGTATGCATGAACATTTTCTCGTCAAATAAAGGGAATATATGGAAAGAAAGAAGTTTGTCTAAACAGATGCCAGAACGATATGGGTTTCCTTCTTTCCCCATCCATATATTTTAAAACGTTTTGCTTAAATTTAGTTCTTGAAAAAATTTCAACATATTTCTGTCAAATTTTCACTTTGCTAAATTCTTAGGAATCTCTTCCGAGTTGAAATGCTTAGTCTTCTCTTAAAATGTCTACATAAATCGTGAGTTTGGCACGCATTTGAAAACTAAACAGGGTGATTTGAAGCACATTTTCTTACTTAAGTCGAATTTCTCAAATAGAGTCCGTGATTTTTCAGTTAGAAATTTAATCATTCATTTTCTATGGCTCTTAGGTTACTTTATCCCAGTACGATCACCAAAGATAAGCAATGTCGAGCCTGATCAGTACCTGGATCGGTGACCGCTTAGAAATACCAGGTGCTGTAAGCTTGGATATGCAGGTGATGTTATGGAAATGGCTCGGAATTGTTAATCGGAAAGCCAAGTTTCAATTATTGTTGGGTTCATTTTATTCACTTATGCTCAAATACCATTAGGAAAGGCATGAATCTAATTCTTCTCTCCCCAGCTATGGATTAATTATAATAATACCTGTAGTAATACTTTCATTCAGTCAGTTATATGCCATGCATGATACACACAGAGGCGATCATGTATCTTTCGATACATGAGTGACGGGACAGATTTTTTTCCCGCAGCAGGTTGCCATTTCTTTCTGCGGTAGACCATTTGTCATCCAAGGCTATAGAACCCGATCTGTCCTGCTATTTACCCATAGCTGGGGAGGAGAAGAAGAGAATTCATACATTTCTCAAGGGTATTAGAACGTAAGTGAATGCAATGGATTCGACTGGAATTCGAACAATTCTTCAATCCAAGCCGCTATTCATTACTCCACCATGCTTCCAATATTTTTATTACTAAACCATTATCCTCTCCAAAAAAAAATTCTTATAATTTAAAAATATTTTCTAGGTCAAAATAACCTGCAAACGGTTGATAAGTCGTAGAAAACTCAAACAATTGGGTTAGTTTATTGTTAATTTCGATGACACTGTGGAGTCTTGTTTTTTGTACATTGTTAGCGAAAACATTATAAGAAGAAAGTTCGGCAACATTACACTTGATGATTTTTACGTAATTGAGGATCGGTGCGGTTTTTCTCCAAGAAAAATCTACGGTCTACATTCCTCCCAAAACTCCCTCGACTGTCATAAGTACTAATATATAATATATAATGTATTTATATATTATATAATATATAATCTATAATTATATTATACAAGTATATTATATAATGAGAAAATAAGTATATTATATAATGAGAATATAAATATATTATATAAGTATATAAGAATATAACTATATTATATAATATATAATGGCTTAAGTCCTAATATATAATATATTTATATAATGTATAAGTATATTATGAAAGTATATTATATAATAAGCATATAAGTATATTATATGTCATACGTTCTAATGTATAATATATAGGGTATAAGTATATTATATAAGTATATTATAAGAATATATTATATGTCATAAGTACTAATATATAATATATAATGTATTTATATATTATATAATGTATAAGTATATTATATAATAATATTATATAAGTATATTATATAATATATAATGTATAAGTATATTATATAATGTATAAGTATATTATATAATAAATAATGTATATGTATATTATATAAGTATATTATATAATAAATAATGTATATGTATATTATATAAGTATATTATATAATATATAATGTATAAGTATATTATATCAGTATATTATATATAATATATAATGTCATAAGTATATTATATCAGTATATTATATATAATATATAATGTCATAAGTATATTATATCAGTATATTATATATAATATATAATGTCATAAGTATATTATATCAGTATATTATATATAATATATAATGTCATAAGTACTAATATATGCCTCATAGTATTTGTTGTTGCGTGTAGATGTACTTTTCCAAAAATTTCGGACGTGTACTCCCTGGATTTCATTGGGTTTCTGTTTTGTTTTGGAATATCATCAAATGTTCTTCCAAAAGAGCATGCGCATCCTCTCTTATACTCATCTCTTCCGGTTCTTGCATCTTCTTTTTCTTAGGTTTAGTCATTTCTTACCTCTGCACTGAACTTGTAACCTACTTTCTCCCGCATTAAGACTATGGATGTTAAGAGAGAGTAACCAAGACAAAATTTGTTTATTAAAATTCAGATAAAAAACATCATTTATTTATAATTATATACATACTCTTCACCTTGTTCAAATTATAATTGCTGTTATTTTTTCTGGGAAAATCAATTGAAAAATGATTTATTTAGTCAAAGGCTACTACATTTCGTTTTAATGGTAAATCGTAAATTCTCTTTCCAAAATATTTTTCAGAGATCAGACGATTAGATGGAAGTCTTCTTCCATAAAATTCCAATTAGAACTTCTCCATAAGGATATGATGAAACTGTTTTAAAACGATATAAAATTCCGATCTTCATTTTCACGCTGGGCTTACTAATTCGCTCTTTTTGTGTATAGCATAGAATTTGTTTTCTTCAGGTTCCTTATTTCCTTACGTCAATCATTCTTATTTCAATTTCGTTCCGTAGATGATTTTTCTTACTTTCTTTTTCTACTATACGTGATCTGCTGTTCCCAATTTCACAGTTACTGCATCGGCTATGACTTTTCAGTGATCTCCGAAATTTGTTTTACGTCGGATAGTGCACACGTGAATATCTATTACCAAGTTATCCAAAAGGGAAAAAAACGATTGTTTTTCACAGAATATATTTGCAAACCTTCCTCAATGAAACGAATTTTACCTTTATTTTCTCTTTACCTGATAGGCCATTATATGTACATCGAAGTTTCGGGTAAATCGAGGGATGACCACGCTCACCTCTACAGTCCAGTCTATCCGGCAACTAGCCAAGAACGATGCTTGACATTCTGGTACAACATGAACGGCGAAGACGTTGCAAGATTGAATGTATATTTGTACCAAAATAATAAATTTGGCGATCAGATTTGGTCAATTCAGATGGACCAGGGTCCACATTGGCATTTGGCAACTGTTCCAGTCAAATCGGCAACACCTTTCCAGGTAAGGAAACTAAAATATAATCACTAAGATATAAACAGACTGAGATAGATAGATATAGACAGATGAGATCAGACTAAGAGAAATAGATCGATACGAACAAACTTAGATAAATAAGACATGAACAGAGTAATGCAGATAGTGTTTTCTTCGATGGAGCACAAGTTTTGCGGGCGGTTGTTGTAGATATATGCTTGTTAGTTCACTACCTTTTGCATTAAACATTGTTGTATACAACCTAGTTTTCATCACCTGTTAGGACATATTTCAGAAACACTTAGTAAGAATGATACATTTGTCATTACAATTACATTACAATTGATTCCCCAAAATGGAAATTACTTTGACTAGTTCCCTCGGCAGTTTTTTTTCTAAGGCAGTGAAATTGAAACATATAAGGAACTTTTGTAAAATGGTTGTCTCATTACCCTAAAAATGTTGTATTAGCTTCTCTGTTACAGTGAACCTGAAAACAAAATGTCAAATAATATAAAATATTACAAACACTGAATTTGACAAGAGTAATTTCATGCTGACAGCTTGCGTCTGCTGAGAGTAATTTTATATGAATTCGATGATAATAACAATATTTGTGAGATTAGCCGTTTCCTTATAAGGAAACTTTCGGCATTCATTAATCGAACAATTAGCGTTACTGTCGATGAAAAGTTATAAAGTCTTTCTTTAATTTTTTTTTTTTCAGAAACATATACTCTTTCTGGTGTTGCTGTCAGTTTCCTTCCTAACCTTTTGTTTGAGGTGGTGTAGACAATCAACGTGTTAATTATATTATTATTTTTCCTTCTACTTACATTTACTATTTATTTTAGTTATGGATGCTATTGGAAGTCTTCAGTGGTGTGGTTTTTACTATTTGGTAATGTTCTTTGCTTGTGATTATATAGCGCCAGTCAACGAGATCTGATGAAAGATAGTCTTCTAGCCTAATCCTTGTTTGAAGCCATTTTTAATGATTGATGTGAGACAATAGTTGTACATAGCTGATAGTTTAGATATTTTTCGGAACGACTTGGACGTCATGCAAGGATTCCATATGAAATCCTACATCTGGTGAAACATTGAGTGCATGGCTCTTATTCTCAGTCTACTATTTTTCACTTTGTAGAATTTTGTAGTGTTGAACAAAATTATTCCAAGCGCATATTCAATTTCCTTATTTCTTAGACTGAATTTTTCTTAACTGGTTCGTACATAAATTTATCAATGGTAGATTCATGTCTATTATGTGATACTTTCATGTTAACTCAGTCAGTCAGTGCCATACGTGATACGCACTTAGGCGATCTTGTCTCTTTCGATTCGTGGCTGACCCGCAGTAGGTTGCAATTTCTTTTTGCGGTAGGCTGGTTGCCAACCAAGTCTTTAGAACCAATTATGTCCTCTACTGAACTCTTAGCTGAGGGGGGGGGGGTAGAAGAGATGGATTTATAACTTTCCCGAGTGTACTTGCACCTAAGTGAATGTGACGAACCCGACTGGAATTTGAAATTAATTTATAATAGAAAACAAATTTTACTTTACTTTGAAATGAAGTACATTTCATGTGACACGAGGCCGATGGAGAAATGGGCAAATGCTGGTCTTCACTGACTATCCTACACTTAGCTGATCTGATTCACGACCCATTCATTCGTACAATTGGTTCAATCACCATAAAGAACCCATCTATCTTCATTCAATACAACATTTACCAAAATAACACATATTCGCAGGGGACCTACTAAAACACCAAGATATATATATATATATATATATATATATATATATATATATATATACATACAGTGTAACCCGGATATAAGAGAGATTTTATCTGGTCCCAAATTAGAGCCATACTTACCTAAACAAAATAGACCAAACCCGGATATAAGAGACTTCTTCTCCGGTCCCGATAACTCTCTTATATCCGGGTTACACTATATATATATATATATATATATATATATATATATATATATATATATATATAATTATTTTACAAAAATATAAAAAAAAAACTATTTCATGAAATAATGGTCGGAGGATGAACCAAAAAATAAAATGAAATAAACAAAACATTCAAATTTAAACAAAATTATGTTAGTAGGACACTTCCACCCCACAAAAAAGACCCACTGCTCTATTCTGCCGGTAAGCAGAAGCAAAAAGATAAGAAATTTTATAGTCGGTATTTTGTGTATCCAAAATCTTAGTTACTGATATATTTATCTGAATTTATTTTCTTTCGTCAAATCTGTTTCTTCTCTTACATCCTTGACGCAATGGCAATAAGATTGATCGTTCGAAGTGTACGCCTGCTTGCTTATCAACATTATATACGAACTGGTGTCCATTTTTTTTTTTTTTACCTTGCAGGTAGTTTTTGAAGGCGTTCGGGGAAAAGGAGTAATGGGAGACATTGCTATTGACGATGTCAAATTATCCAAAGAGGCTTGTGATCCCGTCGCATTCTGTACATTCGAGGAAGGTATTTGCGGTTGGGAAAATCTCCATGACATCGGTGGAGCCGACTTGGACTGGCAAAGAATGAAAGCCTCCAGCGTACGAAGCGAAAATGGGCCTCCAGTGGATCACACGATCGGCGAAAAGTCAGGTAGGTTTCACGTTCGGAATCATTGAATGCTTTGTCAAGGATGTGACAAGTGGTGAAGGGAAAATCGGTGAACCGTGTTCGAATTTCAGTCGATTTCCCTTAGAAAATGTATGACCCCCATCTCTTCTCACCCCCCGCTATTGGTTGCATAGTAGAGCACACTGACTCTGCAGATTTGGTTGGCAGCAAGTATAGGAGAAAAACATGTTTAAATTCAAAACCGGCTGGACATGGGACTAGCAACTTCATCCCATAAAGACTTAGTTGCTATGGAAACCCCGACCGCAGCAACTAGCACGTTCAGACTGTGACCCCCCTCCCCCTACTTAAAGGTCGAGTCTACCGGACTTGAGTGAAAGACTCGGTTTACCAAGGCAGGGGTAAAAGTTAGAAACTTGAACAAATCCAAACTATCACAAAAGTGTGTCTAGTTGTTTGCTCTCTACGATGCCAAAAGATACACATATTGATTGATTTGCTTTTTATGGCTTATCAACCTCTTACGTCAGAAAATAATTTTAGATTACAATAATTTTTGGAAGATAAAGAGGATTTACAGATACAAGTTCTACTAATTAATCCATAGCTGGGGTACATTCATACCTTTCTCAAGGATATTTGTGCTCAAGTGAATATAACGAATCCAAATGGAATCGGAACTCGGCTCTCTAATTCTGAGCCGTTATCCATTACACTAACCGCACATCCAAGATTATAGAACCTGGTATTCCCAAGCGGTCAACCATCTAGATACGAAACTCACTGTTGTTTAGCTTAGGTGGTCGTATGAGAACCGATTTTTCAACTTGATATGGTCGTAAGCCACAGATATTGATGTATAGTCTATACGTTTGGTAAATACGCAGCCATAGTCAACCAGAATTTGCTAACAAACCACGAACCTAACTAGTACTGTTGATTACTTATCTTTATTTCTTCATTTTATTTTTATTTTATATTACTTTTTCTTTTACACAGGATTCTACATGTTGATAAATGCAGGTCTAAAGATTGCTGGTTCTGCCCAGTTGAAGTCACAGACAATTCCTCTGTTGCCAAATAATCCCAAATCGTATTGCTTCCATTTTTGGTACAATACACATGATACACATGTGGGTCAGTTGAATGTTAAAATCACTTATCATGGCGATGTACCCGAAATAATCTGGAGCGAAACGCCTGAAAACAAGACTGACGGATCGAAATGGCATCACGGAATGGTGCTTATTGAAGAACCATATTCTCATTTTGAGGTAACGTTCTCAGACATTTTATTTTCCCAAATTCTTGCACAGCTATTTAATACTGAATAGGGTGTAAATTAAACAAGGTCTATATTTGAAATTCAAAATTCAGGAAACGCAAAACAAAACATGAATAAATCGATCAATAAAAATTATTATTCAACAGATTAGTCAATGGAAACTTACGGCCACATCAAGTTGAAACACCAATTCCCGTACGATCATTGAAGTTAAGCAACTTCGAACCTGGTCAATACCTAGATGGGTGACTGCTTGAGAATACTAGGTGCTGTAAGCTTGGATGTAAGGTTTATGAGAGCCGAGTTCCAATCTCAGTTGGGTTCGTTATATTCACGCACGCACTCTTGGGAAACGTAGGAATCGACCTCTTCTCTCCCTATCTATATGCAATAAGACCTGTATCAGTAAAATCATTATTATCACGAAAAAAATTCTTACAATCTAAAAGTACATTCTACCTTTTAAATAAACTGCAAAATAAATCGTAAAAATAAACCCAGATCAATCGAATCGAAAACTTCCAATATTTTCTACATATTTCAAAGGATTTAGAAGTTATCTCTCCTTCAATTAAAGTCTTTGGATAAATGGTTCGGGTTTCTGTTGTAAAAAGCATTCTTAGTATGGTTCAACGTGGTTCTACAGAAAGATGAGAATATCACGGACATAACATGTGACAAACAATGAAGAAAGGGGGATTGGAGAATTCAACACTCACAGGAACAAATTGAAAGTAAGAGAACCAGAGAAAAACATTGAGTTACGTACCGAACAAGCTTGTGTAAATGGATGGCAAAACAGGGACTAAGAGGGAATAGTAAAGAAGAGTTGGGATGGGTTTTAATTTTGGTGAGCAGTTCCACGACCAATATCTTGCTGCTGCGCTAACTTTCGTAATGATTTTCTTGGAATCTGCAGCACACTGTCAGAAATGTCCAACAGTTTCTCCTCCAATAGCTTTGCTGGACTTCCTCAACGTTTGGCATCGTCCATTGATCCGGTTCCCGAAATTTATCTGCAAAGTTACGAACTGCATTGCAATGAGGAACAGGTATTTTTGAAAATTTATCAGCAAAATCGCTGTCGCACCGAATCTGTATGTACCACCTTCTCGAAATAGGTGTTCGTTCGACGAGTAATTCACGGCCTTCTTAAAACCATATTGGGGTAAAATCTGAAATCTAAAAATATGATTAGAAAACTTCACAGTAACTTAAATAAAAAGAGAGAGAGAGAATATAAGTAAAAGTTTGTCACATAGCTGATTGATATTACCTTCAGCATTTCGACTCCAGAGTTTCGTAGACGAATCTGTCCGTCCACTCTTCAGGGGGTACCAGAAATTTGCAGCTTATTTTTTTCAAGTTTTTCCTTTTTATACGCGTATCATCAGGAGGATGATACGTGTATAAAAAGGAAAAACTACGATGGAGCAATAATAGCAGCTCGGATTGAGGACTCGGAGAGCCGAGTTCGAAATCCATTCGAATTTATTACATTCACTTATTTGCTAATAAGAAAAAAAAAAGGTATGAATCCACTTTTTTCTCCACCCATATCAGGACAGACCGGTTTCTATAGCCTTGTATGGCAACTGGTCTACCGCAGAAAGAAATGATAACCTTGTCAGCCATGTATCGTAAAGTACATGATCGCCTACGCGTGTACCACGCATCGCACTAACTGACTGATAGGTTAACGAAAAGATATTGTCTCTTGTCTAACAGGATAACGACCCTGAAATCAGTATTCCATAAGCAGAAATGTAAAAATGGTGTTTAAGGGTTAAAAAATAAAAAAAAATAAACAGAAAATTTAAATATGGTTTAGTAAATTCAACTCTGTCTCCTAGACGAAGCTGATAGCTGATATAATAAGTTTACTGGAAGCTGATATTGTAAATTTAATGTTTTTTGAAGAACAGCTATCAGTGGGAAATGACTTATCGAGCAGAACGAGATTAGTGTGCTGATAGGTGGTACTTGGATATTTTTTAATGAACTTCACCTGAATTGTCACTGGTTTGATTGAATAGGGTTAGTATAAGGTTTGAAAACTGGTAAGGAGGGAATTAATTTGAAGCTGAAAACTAGAGAGAAACCAGGTGTCTGTTTCGGCGATAATCGTCAGCAATTTTTATGATAAACATTATTTTTGTTTTTTTGGTGAGAGATCCTTCACCAGTGGGAGAACCATCTGGTTAATTTACGAAAATATGGCGATAATGAAATATGAGCTATGAGCATTGCAAATTGTCATTTTCTGAGGCCTGGCTAGGTAAAGTGAAATCATTGATCATTGTTATCGAGATAGATGTCTGTATATAAGCCAGCGCGCATTTCGCTTAGGGTTCATTTTTCCATGTAGGGGGAAAAACGAACCCGATTCGATTATATGCCCGCAAACGAGCCATTGATACAGTGAATTCTGAGAAAACGGTCAAGCATAATTTCTTAGAAGTTAAATTCTTTTGTCTTTTCGCAATAAATTTGGTCCGTTTATCAAATAACTTTTCTCCCTTTCAAGACGACCAACAACCAGAAGTGAAGGGTTACCATTCTCTACGTGATATCGATTTAATTGATTTTCAACAGTGACACAAATTCAGAATTGTGGCTCCAACTGCTGGCCATCGCCGTCAAAACAGCTGGATGGAACTGAGAATGGCGTAAGCTCCGTTCAAGTAAAGCGGAACAGGGAAATCCATCGGCTTTGTTGGCACTTTTTCCTGGGTATGACGTAGTAAGCTGATGCTGAAGAATTACCCGATGCATCCCGTTATATATGGTGCAGCAAACCAACCAATTGTAGTTGTGCTGTGGCAAGGAGCTGACCAGACCCCAGTCGAACCTGTTATATTTATTGCTTAGCTCTTTTAATATTTATTGCTTAGATGTAAAAGATCTAAGCAATAAATATTTTAATACTTTATTTCATAAAATAAAAAATATATAATATAAAAAATAAATATAAATAATATATAAAAAATAAAAAGAATATTTTACTATTTTAATCTTTTAATTTTTTATAGCATTTTTAATATATTCACCATTTATTTTATAAAATAAAAAATAACAAAAAGCGTAAATAAAATAAATAATAAAAACATATAAAGAATAAAAACAAATGAAAATTACATAAAATATATAAATAAAAAGTTATAAAAAATAAAATTAAGTAAATATAAAAAAATGAATATAAAAATATAAAAAAAACTAAATAAAGAATATGAAAAATAAAATATTTTAACCATTTAATATTTATTAATTTTTTAATATTTTAATATTTTGTTTTATAAAATAAAAATAACAAAATAAAAAGTAAATAAAATGAATAATAAAAATATATAAAGAATAAAAGCAAATAAAAAATCTGTATAAAAAATATATAAATAAAAAATTATAAAAAATAAAATCAAGTAAATATAAAAAAATAACAAAACAAATATAAAAATAAAAATATAATAAACAATTATATAAAAATATGAAAAATAAAATATTTTAATCCTTTAATATTTATAGCTTAGATCACTTAAGGAAACTACTATTCTTTGGCAGTATTGACAAGTCCTAAAGTATTAACTCTGACTTAACTAATCACCATTTAAAACAATCACTAACAATCATGTGACTATGTGGGTGTTGCCTTGATAATTTCCATGGGTTTTTTTTGTACGGATTGAAACTTTCTCAAAGAATTTTAGCCATGTCTTCTGTATTGAAAACGAAAAGGAATGTTTGTTTTGACCGTATTTAGAAAATAAGTTTTCCTCGTCTGAATTATATATGGTTTGATCCTTCAGATCGTCCTGGAAGGAATTTCTCATCCTGCGTCCAAGAGTTACATTGCGGTGGATGACCTTCAGCTTTTGCCAGGAATCTGCCCCAACAGTAAGCAAACACTGATTTTTTTTAAAAAAATCATTTCACCCCAGGGAAAGCAATAAAGCCACTAAGACGCAAACTGAGTGTGAAATAATAAGAAAACCATAGAAGAACTGGATTAAGACAAAAGATAACGATTGCTATAGCGTATAAAGCTTTGAAGATCAAAGTTGATTGAAAAGCAAGTAGATCGAGGAGAGTTCAACAAAGGCGAAGTAAGAGAGAAGAAACTGATTGCAGAGAACTTATGGTTAAATTTAGCTATTTTAATTGTAAAATAATAGAAACTGTCTGCGAATCTGGCGTTGCGCTTAAATTTATAAAGTCGGGCTATCAAATAGGAAAGCTCAACAGAACAATGACCATGAAAATACTTCTAGAAAACGAAAAGGGAAACTAAATTACGGGGTGGGAAAATGGCTGAAATCGAGATGCTAGGTCAGGACCGATAATATTTCAGATTCTTTTTTTTATATTTTATCAAGAATGTCTCAATACACAGCAGACAAATCATATCAAATGTCACAGTAATATTCCATGCATAAACGTATAATAGACTTAGAAATATGTAAGATAGATTCTAACGAAAAAAACTGTTACCATCGACACATTGAACTTTCATAGCAGCAGACCTAGCAATTGATTCAATATAATCTTAGCCCAAGCAGACTCAATGAGTCACCTTCCTGGCGTGGCCAGCATCGCCTGTACTGATGGAAAGTAAAAAAAGGTTCTCTAATACGATAAAGGGAGGCTCGGTGGAGTAATGGATAGCAACTCGGATTGAGGAATCGTAGAGCCGAGTACGTATTCATGTCGAATTCATTTGATTCACTTACGTGCTAATACCCTTGACAAAGGTATGAATTCTCTTCTTCTCGCATCAGCTATGGGTAAATAGCAGGACAGACCGGGTTCTATAGGTTTGGATGGTAACTGGCCTAACGCAGAAAGAAATGGCAACCTACTGCGGGGAAAATCTGCCTCGTCAGTCATTTATCGAAAGATACATGATTGTCTAAGCGTGTATCGCGAAAGCAACATAAAAGAAGACTATAAGAGAGCAGTTTCGTTTTGTAGGCGCTCAAATTAACAAGCCATTTTTTGCCCCAGTTAACAACAGATTTTAGGTCTTTTTGAGATCAGCAGATAATTTCACCTTAAGGAACCTATCAAACTTACCCCTGACTGGAGTAAATAAGATTTGTTAATTTCATATCGGAAAACCCTCATCGTTAACCATCGCACTAGGGTGAAGCGTCGGCAGCTGTAACATAAATATATTTACGATTCGTAACCTGCTATCATTTCGTAATAAATACTTACTTCAATTTATTTTTTCTTGAACAGTGGTCGAATCAAAATTTACTTGTCAGTCCGGAGAGAAAATATCGTCAAGCAAAGTATGCGACTTCATACGTGACTGTCCGGGTTCTGATGACGAGGCAAACTGCGGTAAGTAGACAATTTCTTTTACCTATCGTCTTGATTTTTTGTTTACAGTGAGGTTCTCCCTGTACAAGACCCGGGATCCACTCAGGGTAGAGGTTTACCGAGTAAATGGCACGGTTTATGCGAATATATGTGCAAGATAACTGTTAACCCTAGACTTGAACAGGTTGAGATTGAAGTGACCTGGAAACCATACACTTGGTAGTCGGTTCCAAAGAGCATTGGTTCTCGGGGAGAATCTGTTCGAGTGGAACATAACTTCTCACTAATGGAATACAGAGGGGGTGGTTCTCTATAATGGGCGTAGAATGGCGGGTCCCAGCGGTGACGGTTAGAACTGCTGGAACTAATGAACGTAGATTGATCACTTTCCATGGAAGTAACAATAAAGCAATGAGAGGCTTGCGATATTTCGTCTGTGAGAGAGGGGCTGCAGGGTGGAAAACAGTTTGTCACCCACAAGGACGCGGAGATGCTTCTGGACACTATCGAGAGTGGAAAGTGGGGATTGGGTAGATCCTGTCCAAATATGACAGTAGTAATCCATTTTCAGCCTGATCTGGCTTTTGCAACGGTAGAGGATAGCGCGAGGAGTTTGGTACTTACTAGAGCGATACAGGGAACCGAACATTTTCCCTTCATCTTTAGCGATGGATCATATGTACGAGTTCCACTTGAGGTCTGAGTTTGAGACACAATAGTTGCTCAAGGCACGGAGCCTCACTGAGGGAAGATCCATTCGCCGTGAGTGATAATAATTCAAGGTTCGCGTAAGTAATTTAGACAGCAAACCATCCCTGCTTTAACCGATTTCAATTTTTGGCATCATTCCAATACTCTTTCGTTGATGTTATGGTAATTTACCCACGCACGTATGGACTGTACTAGCTAAAAATAGGAGCAGGTACTGCCTTTTAGAGAGGGAAGTTTCCAGCAGTTAGCTCTGACAGTCGGACCGAACATTCTTTCTGTAACACTCTCGTTTGTATATGTTTGTATTACTGTTTCTGTTAATATATTTGTTTAACTCAATTCCTCACTCTGTGTCTTTATTTCTAGCCCTAACAAGGCCACAGTAGTTGATAAACCTTAAAACTGAAAGAATTGTGTGTAAGTAAAGATTTTAACTCGTTCGCTGCCAAGTCACCATATACAATGGGTAAATTGTCGTCATTTTATATTTTTGTTTCGTGCATGCGCGTTGTTTATCCGCAGTAGGGTCGATTAGGAACCGTCTGTGAGAAAAGGAACACCATGATGCAATTCACTTTGCTAGAAATTTGAAAATTGCATGCTGTACTGCTTGGCATTCGTACCGGAAGCTCCATTATGAAAATTTCAGAGTGATTAGGTGTCAATCTAAAGACAGTGCAGAGGATTCGGAAAGAGTTGGATAATATATTCAGTCAACATCATGGCGTTTGGAGTGATCACTAAGGATGGCAGCATTATGCCTCCATTCATCTTTCCACAGGGCTTCAGACTCAACGTGGAGGCCTACGTCAAGTGCTTTGAGGAGGTAATGCGGCCATAGGTCAAGAGGTTAGCTGCTGGAAGACCTTATGTCTGACAACAAGCATGGGCACCATACCACACAAGCAGTAGAACACAGTCATGGCTGTCAGACAATTTCTGCGGTCAAATCACCCCTTACATCTGACCAACTAACTCCCAAGACTGAAACCCCGTTGATTATTATGCGTGAGGCGCATTTGAAGGAGTGAACAATAAAACTCCTTGTCACACCAAAGATGACCTGAAGGGAAGGATTACGGCATCATTTGCAAACTTAGCAAGGAGACCGTCCAGAAGAGATGCAAGAGATTCCGAAGTCGTCTAGAAGCCGTGATTGGAGCCAATGGCGATTTTATTGAATAAATTTACTCTTTAGCATTTAAAGATATATTTACCAAATTTAAACAAAAATATCTGCGAAAATGAGATATCAATATTTTCATTTTTTGCGTAATTTACACGACAATTTATCCATCGCAGCCTGTATATTTGTGACATGGCATTTCTTTTTATCCCGTGTTTGCAGATAATGGTGACGGTTATATTTAATATATATAGTTAAAAGAGAAGAAAATAAAAGGAGGAGGAGTTTTCTGGCCTCTCTTCACATATATTCCTTTGGCCAGGCCATCAAGCATTCGTTAGCAGAAGTTCTTTGGAAAAGAAGTGGGGTAATTCCATACATGCATTTATCTACATACACGTTTACTTTTTCAGGTGATTGTACTTTTGAAGACGACCTGTGTACCTGGGGAGACGCCAGTTCTGGTACCTTCAACTGGACAAGAAATCATGGTCGGGTGAACAAGAAGACCAAGATAAATGTTGATCATACAGTAGGAACCGAGAAAGGTCTGATATTCATTGGGTTTAACCTGCTACCTGTAGCCGACTAAAGTTAGGGTTTATTTATTTTTACGGCATATCGACCTCAGTGGGTTATTTAATGCCAACAAGATTTTTAGAATAGATTTGTATGAATAGAATATGTATTCTTTGGAGAAGTTTTCGTAGACGTATTTTTTTAAAGAGGATTTGATTAATGGTTTAGTGATACAAGTTTTTCTAATTAACCAATAGCTTGGGAGAGAGGAGGTGGATCCATACCTTTCGAAAGGATATTTGCACGTAAGTGAATATACTGAGCCCAACTGGAATTGAAACTAGGCCCACCAATTAACACTTCCGAGTCATTATCCATTACACCACTGACACATCCAAGCTACAGCTACCTGGTATTTCCAAGTTGTCATCCATCTAGATACTGACCGTGCTCAACGTTGCTTAACTTCGGTGATCGAATCTACTTTGCGGGAACGGTGGGAAACAATGGTTTGTAAACTTAGCCGAAGCAGACTCAGTGAGTCACCTTCCTGGTGACAGCATCGCCCGTACTCATGGAAGGTAAAAAGGGTTCTCTAATACGATAAAGGGAGGCACGGTGGAGTAATAGATAGCGGCCCGGATTAAGGAATCGTAGAGACGAGTTCAAATTCCAGTTAAATCCATTACATTCACTTACGTACTAATAACCTTGGGAAAAGTATGAATCCTCTTTTTCTCTCATCAGCTATGGGTAAATAGGGGGACAGACCGGGCTCTATAGGCTTGGATGGTATACGTAATACCGGATGTTTATAAACCTATAATTCAATTTAATTTATTAAAAACCTGGATCTGATGAGCGTTACGAGCGCAAAAATCATCAGTTGGCTTGCCAGATAGGTCACCAGAACTTCTTTATTAAATAAATCTATAATTCTAGATGTCCTTACAAGCCTATAATTAAAACGTTATAAATCTATAATTCTCGATGTTCTTACAAGCCTCTAATTAAAACGTTATAAATCTATAATTCTAGATGTTCTTACAAGCCTATAATTAAAAAGTTAAGCCGATAATCAATACCAGGTTACTTTTATTCATATAATTAACACCGGATTTCATGGTGAGTAATTTTAAATGTCATCTCCGTTCAGGGCATAAGCGACCATGGATACTTCACATATTCGCGTGGAATAATGGTAAAATCAAAAGACTAAAAGAAATAATAATTTCTGTAATCATGTGATGGCGTGTTTTCATTCCAAGTGTTGAAACTATGAAACATTTTTGTCGCCATACGCTAACCTTCCATCGATATGGAATCAGAAATTGGAGTGAACTTGCATTTTAGGGGGAATCTTGAATGTTATCCTCTTTCGGATAAGACTTAATAGATAGCAACCGTCGCTTGTGTTTGAAATCTTGGTATAACCTGCAGATAGTCAGGTTCGTGTGGACTAAACGTGCTGCTGGGAATCAGCTGCTTTGATTTACCACCATTTTTTTTTTATTGCTTTTAACCATTTTCTGATTGGTATTATTCTTTTGCACCAGTTCTCTTTTGTCCCAAACCAAAAAGAAACAAGTTACGTTTTTGTTACTAATTACTTAACCAATACAAGACAAGAGCCATTTAAAGGTTACTGTTATGGTAATTTACCCACGCACGCATGGACTCTCCCAACTATAAATAGGAGCAGGTACTGCCTTTTGGAGGGTGAAGTTTCCAGCAGTCAGCTCTGACAGTCGGACCGAATATTCTTGTTGAAACACTCTTGTTTATATACGTTTGTATTATTGCTTCGTATAATATTTGTTTAACTCAATTCCTCTCTTTGTGTCTTTATTTCTGACCCTAACAAGGCTACAACAATTACTAATTGAGATTGTTGAATGAATGTAAGAGGAGAAAATAAGTGGGGTTTGTGAGGATATATTGGAAAGTCAATGGTTGCTCCTTGTTATGAAGAAGTTAACATTGTAGTGAATGGTGGGTGAGGATGTGTCAATTACGCTGAACCACATCTTTTCACTAAAAGGTTATGGGTCATTAGCCGAAGGAAGTTTTTTTCTTTTTTTTTTTTTTCTTTTCGGACTAGTTATGTGAGGTATCTGGTTGGGGATACGGATTTCCAAACCTTAAAAAAACTTGGTTACATTTAGTCTTTTGTGACGTTTCACGTAAACAGAGGTTTGCATTACCGTAAAAATAAACACATTCTTTTATTTCTGACCGAATATCATATCTGCAGAAAAATACAACGTTCCTCATTGTCATGGAATTTGACCACACCCTCCGAAAAAGTCAATAAAATAAATGACATCATTTCCGTTTGAATTTCTGGAGTGTGGGGTTAGCATTATTTGCATTGACCTCATTTTTGTTATTATTATCACAACAAAGATGAGGATAATAGTCTGAATATAAATAATGTAGATACTTAGTTTTCGCATTTTGCACACTGTTCCAAGACTGGATCACAAGAAATAATGTTCACAAAAGTAGCATCAAAATTTTATATTCGTTTTGAACACACTGTGAGAATTCCCAAAAGTTTGGGATAGCATCTCATAAAAAAACGCAATGGCCTTAGTGGGTGTGTTCAATATCTCAAAATAGATTCTTTAATCTTTCTTTGGGATAGCAACCTGCATAAAAGACGTAATTGCATTAATTACTAATGGTATGGGACCCTTAAGTTTCGGGGGTTCCATGGATCTGCGCCCGAAGAGTTATGCTCTTTCTAGTGAGCAGGACTGGGCAGGTTTATTTTTAATGAGAGATAAGCAGTTGCCCATGCAGCACGTACCTCCTCTCCACGATATATATATATATATATATATATATATATATATATATATCCTGCTTCAAATTATTTTCTGCAAATAAGATTCCTTCAAAAGCTTATTTATTATTTGTCTATTTATTCTTTTGCAGGATGGTATGTATTTGCCAACGCATACAATGCCCAATACAGTGCCAGAGCTATACTTCAGAACAGAGCCCTTCAGCAAACCAGTTCTACTTGTCAACTGAATTTTTGGTATCATATATCTGGCCAAAGTAAGTGTTCATCATAAGCTTGTAGGGAAAATAGCTATTTTGTATGCACCAATAGAGTGGCAGAAGTGCAGCGTTTTATTGCCATAGACCTTTGGCTAATGATTAATGTATATTCTTACATAAAGGTGATTTTCATAAATGAGATATAGCCTATTTACATTATTCTGACTGTTATCCTCATCCTCATTGTCATATTCACAACGTTTCGGGCGTTGTACGCACCGGCCTTCTTCAGGTGATTGGAATATTCGAATCGAACCTTTTATTTCGTCCACCGGGGTAGGCACTTCTAGTTCCACGTGCCATACCTCTCTCGGATGTCCCAGTTATTTCCCTTTAACTCAACTTTTAAAGTTTTTTTGGTTCACCACTGCTGTAGCCTGGTATTTGGGTCTAGTCACTGGATCTGAACCAACGCCTTTACCACTGGGCCATGTGTCCGTGAGAAACGCTGTGAATATAGCAATGAAGATGATGATAACAGCCCGAATAACGTAAATAATGTAGATAATCATAATACCACATTTCGGAGATATAGACAGAAATTGAGATGTAGCCATCATAAGTAGCTAGCAGCTTATATAATCAAAGAGTCGCCATTCTGAGATCAGCGTAGTTTTTTTATGCTTCGTTTCAGATATTGGTTCTTTGTATCTGGCTGCTTTGGAAGGAGGCAAGAACACAGGACTTTGGAAAGTATCACATGATCACGGTAATAGATGGAACAAGGCCACAGCTAATATTGGAAAAATCTCAAGACCCTTCAAGGTAAGAATTATTCCAAGTATATTATTACTTTTTACCCAACCTAGTCGTGTGAACTATATTCTTTTTATTTACATTATGCGGACCATTGTCCTCATCTTTGTCGCCATATTTGTCACAACGTTTCGGCCGTTGTACGACCCGGCCTTCTTCAGGTGGTTGGAATTTCCTCAAGGACACATGGCACAGTGGATAAAGGCGTTGGTTAGATCCAGTGACAAACCCAAAGAGTGTGAGTTCAATACCCGGACAAGGCAGTGGAGAACTTTCAGAGGGAAAATTAGCAGGAGATAACTAATAACTGACATCCATCAAACATGGCACGTGGAACTAGAACAGTCTACCCCAGGGATCGAAATAAAGGGTTCAGTTCGAAATTCCAACCACCTGAAGAAGGCCGGAGCGTACAACGGCCGAAACGTTGTGACAAATATGGCGACAAAGATGAGGACAATGGTCCGCATAATGTAAATACTGTACATAATACCTCATCTCAGAAATATAGACAGACTCTATATTCTTTTTACATGTTCTCGTCTTTTGAAGATTTATACTAAGACAGTATATTACCCCCCACTTACAATAGTGTCGAACGTATTTCTGAGGATTGGGACATACCCATTAGTGTTCATAGGTACGGGATATAACACTTATTTAAAACCATACGCCAAGTTTCATAGATTTGTTTTATCCAATCCTCAGCAGACTTTCTAGGTTTATTTAAAGAGCATATATTATTTTCTGTATATAAAAACAAACTTATATTTTTGACTGAGTTAATATTCTCAGCCTATGTAAGTTAAAACTGGATCACATAGTGTTATAATCTAGAAAGGGTTAATGAATGAGGAATAACCAAAACGGATTTTGGAAATGAAATAATAATCATTATAACATCAACAAAATACGATACTCGCCAGCGACGTGAAGTAGATAAACCACTGAAAGTGGTGGACTACTTAGCATATTACCCCCACTTACAATAGTGTCCAATGTATTTATGAGGATTGGGACATGCCCATTAGTGTTCATGGGTACAGTATATAACATATATACCCTTGGGGATAGTATGACACCACCTTCTCTCCTCCCAGATATGGGTTAATTAGTAAGACTTGTATCACTAAATCATTATTATCCCCATAAAGCATTCTTACGAAAAATGTCTGGCTTAAAAAAACGTGTAAAGGGTTGATAAACAGTATAAAACAAATCACTTATTTAGAGTCTTGTGTAATAATATTTCACCTCAAAAATTCAAGCTTAAATTGTGATCTATAATGGTATAGAGGATTTACAGAATAAGAAGCACAGTTTATGGGGATTTGTGGAGAAGATAACAATTAACCCTAGACTTGAACATGTTAAGAGTGTAGTGATCGGGGAAGCATCATCTTGGGAGTCGGTTCCACAAAGCAGCGGTTCCTGAGAAGAAGATGCTCGATTGGAACTTACATCTCGCCAGTCGGATATAGAGAGAATGAGTATGGTTCTCTATATGTGCGTAGCATTGTGAGTCTTAGCCGTGAAGGTTAGAACTGGTTGAACTAAGTAGTGTAGTTCGTCTGAACACTTTCCATGGAAATAACGATACAGCAGCGTCTGTGTGAAAGGGATTGTAGGGTATAAAAATAGTTCATCACCCACAAGGATGCGGAGAGGCTTTTGAATTCTGTCGACGCTGGAAATTGAAGTGTTGAGATTTGATTGTCTTTCGATCCTAAACAATTCAAGTAATATTCTTGTATTTTGTGCAATAAAAAGAACACATTAATCACTTCTGCCTCTCTGTTCTGATTTGATCAATTTTAATCTGCGTACAACATTTAATAACACGAACGACTGGCTTCAGTACAGTTGAACTTCAACGCAAAATGTATTCCTGTCTTTATTGTTGGCAATTTTTAAACATCATTTTTTTTTTCTTTCACAGCTTCAATTCATTAGCTCGGGATCTTTTACGAATAATGGGGTTATTGCTGTTGACGATATTGAACTACAAGATTGTAATTTCCCAGGTAATTAAAAATAATAAATAACATGAATCGATCTTCTTTTTCTTTTATATGCCGTGTTCCTTCAGAACGTAGGCGATCATAGCTCTCCACTTCCTCCTATCTATTGTAGTTCTCAATAGGTTTTGACTTTTTGCTACTTCTCCCAGATCCTCTTCTGTCATCTACTTATGCCCGTTAAGTATGTCATGCATTGCTTTCACGTGTCACTCTTTTCTTTTATCCGCTCTGTGAGCATCTGACTTTCCAAGCCCTCCTTTCTCACTACGTATCCCAGAAAATTCAGCTGATGTTGAGTATAAGATTCCTCTTTGCATTCTCTCCAAAACATCGATGTTGCTCACATGTTCGGTCCATGGTATCCTTAGCATCCTTCTATCTATATTACATATCTATAAGTCTACCATTCGTCCCTACTATTTACCTTGCGCTCCTTGATAAAATCCAAAGAAGAATCAGAAATATTATCGGTCCTGATCTGGCAGCTCAGTTTCAGTCATTTTCCTACCACCGTAAAGTTGCATTCCTGTGTCTTTTCTATAAATACTTTCGTAGTAATTGTTCGGATGAGCTCTTCACTATGGTACCTGAACGTTTTGTATTTAGTTCTAGACAGTTGAGCTAGAGGGATGCAACCGTGAATTCTTTGCTAATAGTTTCTTTTATCGCATTTCTCGCTTGTGGAACTTTTTTCTGGATCCATGCTTTGATCTCCAAAAATTTAAATGCAATGTCAATCGTTATCTACTGTCTTCCTGATTACTCTTCTATTGATCTTGCTCCTTCATAATGTTTTCTGTTTTCGAATTCTTTCATACCCAGTAACTCCTTGTGTCTTAGTGTCTTTATTACCTTGCTTGGAGTGAGAAAGAAGCAACTACTTTATCTACCAATCAAACATTATTGTTATAGTTGATTAATTATTTAATCACTATTGGTTTTTTAATGACTTTTTTAGATCCGAAAGAAAGTTGCTTGAGTACAGAATTTTATTATAAATAGAGGGGCTGCGTGCAACGAAATTATTAAATTTTAGCTTTTTAAGAAAGGTTATTGTGGATTTTATATAATTCAACCGCTAAACAGCGAAATTAAAATAAAGTTGCTTCCCAAACAACTTTGATCTTCAAAAATTTAAATGCAATGTCAATCGTTATCTGCTATCTTCCTGATTACTCTTCTATTGATCTTGCTCCTTCATAATGTTTTCTGTTTTCGAATTCTTTCATACCTAGTAACTCCTTGTGTCTTAGTGTCTTTATTGCCTTGCTTGGAGTAAATTCGATAAAATAAAATCAACTTGTTTAATCGAGTCTTCACTTTTTGTTTTCTTTTTTAGATCCAAAAGAAAGTTGTTCAAGTACAGAATTTCAATGTAAACGGAAAGGCTGTGTGGACAGATCCAGAGTCTGTGATCTCAGCGACGACTGTGGAGACCGAAGCGACGAAACTGGCTGTAGTATGTATTCAGTTTATATTAGTCAAATTTGAATCTACTATCGCTACCACATATTTTTCATACAATGAAATTATTAAATTTTAGTTTGTTAAGAAAAATTTATTGTGGCTTTTATATAATTCAACCGCTAAAAAGCGCGGAAGTAAAATAAAGAAATTGCATGTCGTATATCTGAGACGCTAGTCTCGCGTAGTTGACGATATTTTAACCGAATCGACCTAATTGTTAGTCAGGTGTCAAAGCTGTAGTCATATTAACAGTCTTTTATTATGGTAGAAAAGAAATTACCTAGATAGTAACCTTTAAGAATCATTTGACGCCGAGAGACGCAATGTAGCAATGGGTCACTGAGAGTGAAAGAATTGAGGATAGAGAGAGAGAGAGGGGGGGAAAGAATGAATGAAAGAACAAGATTGAGGATGATGATAAACGTTGCATTTAAATATTTGAAGACAGTAGTTGATAGGAAAGAAAGAGGCCGAAAGAGAGTTCCTGAAGTGAGAGAGAAGAAACTAATGTAATATAAATTACGGTTATATCTCGTAATTCCAACAGTGCTATTAAAAGAGCTAGAACTACACTTAAATTTATGACGTCAAGGTACGAAAGCTCTTGTATGTGCAGATACTAAATACAGCTGAGTTAGCTTTCTCATTATGTCGGTGAATTCGCCAACATGTTCTGAAGCCAGATTCTATATGTGGTCAAATTTACGTCGGCCATCGATGATAATGGTTTCCGGGCACTTTCTTCAAACATTCCGTTTTCTTGGCAGGATATGAACGGCTCTGCCTTCTCCTCTCTGAGTCGGGTGTTTATATAACTTTTTGTCATTCGGTTATCTTGTATGTGTATATCCAAAGTTCAGCTGGGTTGACTCTCTGCTAATACCAGCGACCTCACCGACATCATTTGAGGCTCGATTCTGCATTTGATGTTTATGCGGATACCGTCTAGGTCAACCCTATGTGGTACCTAGCTCTTTTGACATTCTGAAGTGACACCGAGTTCAACGTTTATTTTAAAGTTAGTATGTATTGACGTTAATACTGATCAACTTCTTTTGGAAGCGAAGTTAGTCGTGGACATTAGATTCGATTCAAAACCACTCGCATTTCCATTCCGGGAATTACATACTACAAACAGAAACCAGATTTGGTCTAATATCCTGGATTGTATAATGTCTTTGAATCTCAGTATCTTGGAATATTTTGTTCTCCTTATTTTCAAAGAGAGTTTCTGGCTTGTGCGCATTCTGTTTACACGATTCTCTGACAATCAGTATTTCTGCCATGTTGTCTGTTTTTATATTTATTTTGTTTGTCAAACTCTAGCTCCGCTCTGAAAAGCCAGCGCTCTTAAACTTTTTAATTTTGCTAAAGTGAAACATTTACGGTTACTTTTGGAATAAGTCTAACTTGGGCTACTGATGATAAGAAAATCAATTCAAAATTTATTAGTGGGAGGATTTAAAAGATTATCCTAATCCGATCTTTTTAGTCCAATCTCGCAACCATATTGTAATGTGTTTTAACGCCTCGTTTCTTTCTTCAGACGGGCGATATCTTCTATTTCTTTAATCTTATGTTTTTTCTGATGTATTCATGTTGATTTATCTATGTCAGCGGTTCGTTTCGCTTTTTAAATGTCCTTTGTGCAGCCAATATCCCTTAAGCTGCGATTTCTTTTTCTTGTTTCATAACTTCTCCACGGAACTTTTTCTTTTCTTTTTCATTAGTGTGATTATTTACAATGATTATAATAATTAAGATAATACAGATACAATTGTCAGAATTGAAGGATCTGTTTACCTTACAGAAAACTACATTTCCTGTGACTTTGAAACCAGTTTATGTGATTGGTCCCAAGACAAGAGCGACGATTTTGACTGGAAGCGTCAAAGTGATGCCACCGACATATTTTGGACGGGGCCGTCTAGGGACCACTCAAAAGGAACAGCTTCAGGTAATTTGCGAATTACTTTTATTTTCCTAAAGTTTATTCTTCAGTGGTTCTAATCCTACGAATAAAAACAATATTCAGTGGAAAACGATTGGATTACTTCCTAGCTTCTAATGTTTTACATATTTCTAAAGTAAAATTAATTACAATGCATTTCTATAGAATATCTGCAATGTTCTACCTATAGTGAAAAAAAACCCTTTACAGTGCATTTAAATGATACTGCCTCTCAGTACACGCGTATTGGGAGGCAGTATCATTTAAATGCACGTACGTACACCAGACAGCCAGATAAACGCCTGACGGCAATTAAACCTCTAAAGACAAAATTCTTTCCATTAGCAAGTTTATTGAAAGCCTAAAGGGTGAAACGAGAAAAATAAATAAATACAAACTAGAGACTAGTTTAGAATAAGAAAATAAAGAAAAATGTAAAGGAAGGGAAAGAAGAAATATGACTAAGAGACCCAAATACAGAACGTAACTGTGAGTCCCTGTGTCTAAATAGGTAAAGTAGATAGCAAATGGTTTGCTTACAGGAATATGTTATATGAATTTGCAGTGTGAGAACTGCAAAAGACAAACAACAAAATAAATTCATTCAAAGATGGCTGCCTGAAACAAATGTTCAAATAATACTACAATAGTAAATGAGACTAATGCAGAGAGAAAAATCTGAAAAGTTACATACCAGCGATGCTATCGATATGAGCATAGTTAGGAGGATAATAAAGTAAGAACTGTGGGTTTTGATCCCGTGGTTTATTGTGCCAGTGCCGGCGGTTACTAGGAAGTGGTAAAAACCAGTTACACTTTAGAATGCACCTAAATGGAAAGAACAGAGTGAAAACAAAACAATAGAGGTACTGTACCTTGGTAACAGGAGACATACTCGTCCAATTCTGACGCAAAAACTTGTATTACTTCTTAAGCCCAAACATTTTCTTCTTGATTTTACGTGCATTTAGTTATTTACATTTGTGGAATGAGTAGCCATGGTTAAATGTAAAATAAATGAATGGCAGAACTGACCAACAAACAGATTAGACAAAATTTGCAATAAACAATTAAAAAAAAAGGAAAAGAACGAGGTAAAAAAAAATAATATAAAGCAAGCAAAAAATATGTAAGGCAAATTAACAGTAATAAAGCAAAGATACAGTAATATGGCAAAATGTTCACAAACTAAGAATTGGGGTTGATATATAAAGCAGGTCCGGACAAGCGAACGTCGCGTTCTGACTTCATGATAAGACAGACCGGGACTGTGTCAGATGAAACCGAGGACCGGCCTATTTGATTAACTGGGAGAAAAATGCCAGCATGCATTTGTATGTTTCTGTCTATAAATTGAGGAGGTGCGAGTGTTTTGCAGTCATTTTTACTGCGATTGGAATCAACATTATTACAGATGTAAAAATTTATTAAATCAGAATTTCTCGTAATAATTGCAGACGATTGATAATATTTTTCTTCATTTTTAATGTACTTATATAAAATATAGTCAATTAACATTGAATAACATAGTTTAGAAAAATCATTAGTAATGCATTTAAAAACGCTATATAAAATCATTAGCA
>OZ010582.1:98424118-98441618 GCA_963932145.1 Acanthosepion lycidas | reverse complement strand
TGTCTCTGCTCGTAATGAGTGCAAGCGGGTCCTCAAAGAAGCGAAGTTACAGTTTGATGATAGAATGAAACAACGCATAGTATCTCTTAATTTCGGTTCTAGAAATTATTGGCGGCTCTGCAAGAGTGTGCTGAACAACAGGAACCTTCAAACCATCTTCTATTCAGTCAATTTGAAATTAAGGTAACTTTGAATGCTGTGCTCGGGAATTCTCTGCCCAGCTCAACACTCTACTCATATGGAGTACCCATACCTGATTTCTCACCTAGAACAAAGATTCTACTGAGTGATATGCGCATAACCTCATCACTGGTCTCGGCCATTATTTCTAAATTAGACTCCCATAAGACAAATGAAGGTGACGGGATCCCGGCCGTCGTCCTAAAGAAATGTGCTCCTGAGTTGGCTCCAGTTTTCACAAAACTCTGCAACTGTTGCCTCGCTGCTTCCTAATTTTTTGAGTGTTGAAAGTCCCCCTCTGTAGTTCCTGTTTTTAAGAACTCTGGTGAAGCTTTTGACCTTTTAATCAATGCTGACGTGGTTATGCTTCTTGCATCTTACGAACTATTCTCTAACAGACAATATGGCTTCCGTTTTGCTAGGTCTACCGCTGATGTGCTAACGGCCTTTACTGATTATGTATATCAAACTCTTGATAATAACGGCGAAACTCTAGCTATGGCTCCAGATATCTCAAAGGCGTTTGATAATTTTTGGCACGCTGGTTTTTAACGTAATCTCCAGGCCTACGATATTACTGGACAATTGTTTGATTTAATTCAATCATTCCTATCAAAATATGAAATGACGGTCATTTTGAACGTGCTCGCTTCCAGATCCTTTCACACGAACACGGATGTCCCCCAAGACTATCCTTGGCCCTACGCTGTTTCTGATCTTCATCAATGATCTTCCTGATGTCATCATTTCCCAAGAAAGCATTTATTCTGATTACACTACCATTCACTCCTGTTTCAATAGTGAATCCGTCGGAGCTGATAACGTTAAACTAGCCACTGCTCTTTCAAAAGGACCTCGAATCTGTGGTTAACTGGGCAGGAAATGGCTCGTAAATTTTAATGTCTCCAAAACGAAACGTATTTTATTTAATCACCATGGCTGCTGTTAGACTCCTGGAGAGAAACACACTGCGCCTTTTTGGCCTCACATTTTCAACTGACTTGAAGTTGAACGGCTACGTTGAAGCAATAGCTGCATCTACTGCAAGGAAAGTTAGGTCACTGTGTCGTGTTCGAATGTTTTTCTCATCAGAGTCCATCTTGCGCATTTATAAATCTACTATTCGACCGTGCATCGAATATTGTTGCCATATCTGCTCTGGTGCTTCTGCTACTCATCTCGAGGTTCTTGAAAAATCCAAAGAAGGATCCTGATTAGACATTTCAACTTCATTCACTTTCTCACCGACGTGAAGTGGCTTCCCTCTTTCTTTTCTACAAATATTTTCATGGCAACTGCTCTGACGAGATTTTTTTCCCTGATGCCTGGATTACGTGTGTTTAAGCGTGCTACTAGATTGGCATCTAGGTCCCACGCTTTTCCTGTTGAAATAACTAAATGCAACCGTCACTTCTACTCAAAGATTCTTTTCTCGCACTTCCCACCTGTGGAACTCCCTTCCGTTTACTTGCTTCTTTGATAGCGATAATCTTCGAAAATTTAAATGCAACATCAATCACCATCTTCTATCTTTTTGAACCGCGTTCAGCTTTTACCCTTTACTCACATCAGTCTTTTCTCTCACCTTCACTCTCAATAAACCCCTGCGTTTTAGCGGCATTCCCGCCTTGCTTGGGGTGAAATGATTAGAAATGTAAAGGGAAATGGTGTTTATGCTCGGATTCCATTCCCCGGCTACCCTATTTTTAGATGCTATATCGGAATTAAATAGCCTGTATTCCAAAATGCGAATTTCATGGAAAGTGCTCGAACGAACAACATTCCTTGGTCCCGCCATGCCACTTAAATCGTAGCGAACCACCCACATTTTCTCCGTATCGTATCGGCAAGAAGTTCCACTCGAACAGCTTCTTTCCATGAATCACTGCTCTGTGGAACAGACCCCCCCCCCAAGAGGATGTTTTCCCGATCACTACAATCTTAAACAGTTTAAGTATAGAATCAACCGTTATCTTCTTCTTCTATCCATATAAACTACCCCTTAACGTAACTCTCTACTTCGAATGGCCTCGTACAGGGTGAACCTTACTATAAAAAAAATAACTCATAACAGACGATGAAAAATATGATACAGACATACGAAGGCACGTTGGAATAACCAGAAACGTCTTCCAAAACCTAAAAATATTAAGACAGAGAAATTTCATTAGAAACTGAGAAAAATGCCCTGAACTGCTATGTAATAACGTTCCTCCTATACAACAGTGAATGCACAGAGGAATAGGTGATTTGAGATACGGTTCTACAGAAGAGTGCTGATAATACCATGGACCGAACAAGGGAGCAGTGTTAACAAAAAGAAAGCTTACACTTAGAATCGAAAAGAGACAGTAGAAATTTCTGAATATATATAATGAAGAAGAAAAGGCTGGGAGAATTTGATACTCACTTGGACATATTGAAGCTCAGGGAAACATCGAGTAACCTAGCTAAATGGATGGCAGTAGAGAATCTGGGAAGGATAATAAAGGTACTAATATTGCTTAGATATACAGATAGGAAGTTGTTGAGAGCCATGATCACTCACTTCCAGAAGGGAAATTGTACATAAAAGGAAAAAGAATTATCCCAATATCGTAGCCTTTCTTTTAAAATTATCAATCTGACAAATATTCGATCTTTTCGTAGTATTAATAAACTAGCAGCATAGCCCGGCGTTGCCCGTGCTTGATTAAAAAATCATACAACTCATACAGCAATCGCTATGATTTGACTTAAAATATTTTTGCCCTTCCTTGTCTTTAAAGGAGTACCCTTTGCCGTGCTGGTGTTGCTACATGCCTTACTTCTTGCCTATCTCACACTGAGAATTTTTTCTAAGCTCTATACTAAACATTAAATCTGTTATGAAAAAAGAACTAAACAAAATGAGCACAAAATGATGAGCTTTAAAAAAGAACTCGTAACTGGAAAAACAGAATGAAAAAAGAATGTTAACAACAAATACTTTTTCACACCCAACCCAGTTCTACGGAATCAGAATCAACGTTGAGTTTAAGCAAGCGAATGAGCCAATTGGAGTAAAGTGCCATGTAGATTTACATTTTTCCCACTTGTGACGAATGCAGCTATTGATTTTTTTTTGCATGCTAGTTAACATTCGTGTCAGTCAGCTGTTGGCTCTCACGCTGGCCGATAGAATCTTCCTGCCTATTCGTGGCAGTCAGCTATAGGCTCTCACTCTGGCCAGTAGAAAATGGCCGCAAACTACATAAAAACTGCCGTAGAAGCATGAAAAAATCGATTATTTCCAGTATTGATGGGAGTTGGGAAATGCAAAGTCGGTCTTGGCCTTCCCGCTAACTTGGAGCATGTGCATGTAAATTTTGGTGCAAATCCGTCGAAAATTGCGGCCGTGCATTCGTCACACACACACACACACACATCCTGTCTTTTATAGATAGATTAAAAAATTGCTTGTATTATTCAAATAACATCGATGTGAAAGAAGGAAAAAAAAAATAGTTCATACATTATCTGCGCTTTGCTATTTTAATGAATTTGTCCTTCACTTTTCAGGCTGTGTTTGAAGCTGTTGTTCAAGGTAGAAGTAGCGATGTTGCTCTCGACGATATAACACTAACAGATGGCTGTCGCCTTGCGGATTCTCACGGTCAGTTAAGGGCGTTTCAAAGCTATATTAAATCAATACTTCAGCTTAAGGATGTTGTATTTTTAAAATTGTTTTCTGAAACCTCAACAACAGGTTTTCCCCACTATATATAAAAAAAAAACTCTGCCAAGAAGAAAATAAAATCTTATTTTAGGAATGTACGCCTTCCGGAAAATAAGTTAATACTCTGAAATCCTTAACACTCACCTTAACAATACTTAGCAAAGCCAATTCTTTCAGTTCGCCTGTTCTATGACATTTTGCGTTTGATGTGGTAAGGTATCCACTTTTCATCGTCAGTCACAATTTGTTTCAAAAGTGTTCCATTTTTTGAAGTTTTAAGCAGCAAACTGCATACAGAAATACGTTCCTGTAGATATTTTCTCTCGCTCATTATATGTGGAAGCCACACATCAAAAAGGTTATCATAACCAGACTCGTATAAATGAATTTCAGTATTTCATTTGAATATGTTAATTATTCTCGAGTAATACCTTGATTTGAAAACTTATTTGCGTTATCCAATCATTGAGCATTGTTCAGTAAACAATTTCAGTGCAAACAGATGCTATTTTTCCAGTATTGTCTCTTCTCACATAACGTGACCTTAACACTTAGTCCTGTGATTCATGGACTGCAGATTCTAGGGAAAGAGATTTTAAAAAAAAAATGAAGAATATGTACAAAACGGCCTCTGAAGATCAACGGATGCCGTACATACGTGAAGAAGGCTAAAGAATACATCGTCTGAAACGTTTATTATTGCAAAGAAAAAAAATATTGAGGATAATAGCGCCCAAATAATTGAAGCAATCAATAATTGAATTTTACCTTATTTTCTGATACACGAAAAAAATTAACTGTTTTAAAGGCGTATTAAATGATAATCCAAATGTGAAATAGCTGCTGAATACGGCGAAGGAGTGAAAACATTCTAGAGAACCTGTGAGAATTTCGTTTGATTACTAATATGTGTACTAGCATTAGCGGGATGGAATATTACTCCTTTAGGTTAGTTAATTCCTGAGGCTTTTTGTTGATTTCTGTCTACATTTTGTTTAATTGCTATCAGTACTTGTTCGAATCAATCGTTTAATTCTCTGGTAGGAGCTCATAATATAGGACCCATTTCTAATCCCACTGTTTAACAGCACTCCGAAAATAGACGAAAAATTTTTTTGGTATGGGCAGTAATGATTCAGTTCACGGATCCCACAATTCTTGCGTTTCATGTAAAGTATCCACTTTTCGTTATTCGTTGCAGTTTATTTAAAAACTGAAGGATTACGCGTGAATCCACTTCTCGTTTTTTGCCTAAGTCAGGTTTTTATGGATTTCGTGTTTTTTTTTTGTTTTTGTTTTTGTTTTTTGTTTTTTTTTTTTTTTGCTTACCAAGAAGGAAATCGCACACACTTCACTCATAAATTAGAATCTGTCATAAACAGTAGCCATTAATTATATCATTTGAGCAGCTTTTGTTGTTTGGAAAGGAAAAAAATAGTTCGTATGTTGCCTACCATTTCTGTTGGCCATTCTGTAAAAAAGGAAAAACAGCCCCTTTCTTCCCTTACGGGTTGTACACATGGTGAAGACAATAAAACGAAGAGTCGAAACGTTGTATTAACAATATCATTTTTTTTTTTTACACTATGTCCCTTTAAGACTAAATTGATCACGACTCTCTATAGCTACTTTTTCTTCAACATATGTGAATTGGTATAAATTTTGGGGAAAGATTGTGGAGTGGTTTTGGGAAAGATAGGGGAGAAGTTTTCCTTCGCCTTTTTCACGGTTTTGAATTCCGAGTCTCCTTTTGCCACCCAAGGCTAATTTACCCTGCTAATTAATACATAGAAGGAATAAGAAATGGATACAAACATTTTCCAAGGGCAGTAGTGTAAAAGTGACTACACGAAACTGGCAATAATGATTCATTTCGCTGGTCCCACATTTCTTGTGCTTCACATTGTAATGTATCCACTTTTCATCATCTGTCACAGATTATTTCGAAACTGATGGAATCTGGATGCAACCACTTGTCTGTTTGTTGTTTAATCAGGCCACAATGGATTACGGCGAAATGAGGTTTTCTTTGCTTAACAAAAAAAAACATTATAGAACATAAATTAGAATAAATTCTACGATATCAGTAGTTGTGAATGATATCATATGAGTAGCTATCGTTGCTTGTAAATAAACAAAACTAGTTGCTATAGTACTTACATTTATATTGGCCATCGTGTTAGGTAAAATATTAAGAGACCCTTCTACTCCTTTACGAATTGTAGACCTGAAGAAAGCTGTAGAATATATGTATGTCAAAGCACTTGATCACGACTCTCTACAGCTTCCTTTTCTTTAACATATGTTAATTGCTATGATTTCTTGGGAAAGGGTTTTTCTGTTACCTTCTCCAATAATATGAATTCAGAGTGGTCTTTCTTCGAGACTGACTGCTAACCAAGGATAAAGAGTCCAGTCTACACTGCTATTTTAGCCATAGCCTGAAATTGAAAGAAATAGATTCGTATCTTTCCCAAGGCCGACAGTATGTGGAAACCGTGAGGATTGAACTCAGTACCCAGTCGTAATTGTTCTAGCGAGGCAGGCTTGCTATTACACGATATTTATTGCATAAAAATACAATTATGGCACAAGGCCGAAAAGAGGGAATGGGTTGAGGCTGGTCTTCACTGACTACCCTAGCTAATCCGATTCACGGCCCATTCACTCATTATAATTCGCACATTCACCATAAGAACTCATCCGTTATCAATCAATCCCCCATATACCATAATGTCGCATCCTCTCGCACTCCGCGATCTAAAAATTTGATGATAATAAAATTCCATAAATAAAAAATCTAATGATTGACAATGAGAGTGGGAGATGAACCCCACAACAAACATAATTCATGTTAGTAAGACCCATCCAACCCTCCATTGCTAACCATTACACTAGCTTAGATGTGGTAATCGAATAACAATCATAATTAGAATATGAATGTTTCATTTTTCTTGCTCTTCTTTTAATATGCTAAAATAATTTTTTTTTTAATCCCCCATAAAAAATATTTAAATGTTGATTAATATTCAAGTATGAATTTTTCAGTGTCGAACTAGAAAATAAACCATATTCTTGTAACTTTTTCAGTTCATTTAGGAAATGGCACGAAAATCAAGCCAACGCCCACACCCTGCCATGCAGGTTTGTTCCAGTGCAAGAATTCTCATTGTGTACTCCAGTCTCAAGTGTGCGACTTTAAAAAAGATTGCACAGATGGGTCTGATGAAGATGTTTGTGGTATGTGGGCATTTTAACTTCTTACTGTTAAAACTTTGAGATTATAGCAAAATTATATCTGATTAACAGATCACTTTTACCGTGTTCTCTATGACTATTTCAGGTACCTGCGATTTTGAACATCAAAATATCTGTGGCTGGAAGGAATGGAGTACCGGCCGGTTTAAATGGCAGAGCCACCAAGGAAAATCTCCCGGAAAATTCAGTCCTCCAAGAGACCATACTTTAAATTCAGACATTGGCAAGAATTCGTTTTTTTTTTTTTTATTAGTTTTCTACTTTACTTATGTCTCAATTGATAACCAAACCTCAGACGTTGCTGGTCTGGACCTATTTTTTTTTTTTTTTGTGTCAAGCGATTTTGATGTAACCTTCAAATTAGTTTTTGGCAATATCTGGCCCTTGACAATACGTTTCTTCCCAATTTTTAACAGGTATAAGACATTATTATAGAACTTGTTTCAGAACTTCAGTACAAATTTCTGTTTAATCCGCAAATATTTATTTACTAGCGAAATCGACAAGCAGATTCCAGGAAAATTGAACTCTTACTCTCGATCGATATAGTTGTAATGATTGCTTCATTCCCACCCCGATCCGTCGCCATAATACGTTGTGATCCGTTTTTACCTATTTCAAAATTCGTACACATGATATATAAACGGGTACTAATAATGTAATATTTTTTCTACAGGCAAATACATGATGGTCCTTGGAGCTTATGGGATTTATAAAACACATGCTATCCTCGAGACACGCCCGCTTGGGGCCACAAAGTCCACTTGTCAAGTGGAGTTTTATGTGTACATGGTGGGCCAAGGAGTTGGTAAGCACATGATTTTTGCGTCCTTTAAATATTTTCTAATTAAAAATCATAGCGTTAAAAATACTTCCCAACTAATATTAACGTATTTTGATTTTTCTTCAAAAATAGTTGATTATCTTCATCTTACATACGGAAACTTGTAACTGCTGGTCTGGCCCCCGGGGGTGGGCATCGTGGAGTAATGGATAGCAGCTCGGATCGAGGAATCGGAGAGTCGATTTGATTGCATTTACTTGCGTTCTAATATCCTTGGGGAAACGTATGAATCCATATCTCCCCACGCCACTCAGCGGTGGGTAAATAGCAGGATAGTGAGCCCTATAGCCGTGGTAGGGAACCAACCTGGAAAACTTTGAATTCAAAGCACCAGCTACGTTGTAAGTCTGTATCTCTTCCCTTCTGAGAGGAGGGACGGGATAACCTCAACTCCAGTGTAAAAGGGACCGGCAAGTACTTTTTGCCTTGAATATCACTATGAACCACAATTGGAGGAGAGTGGTGTCCACGGCGATGCTAACTGAATGAATGATGAGTCTTATACTACAGGCGGTGGGTGCTTTAGCAAAGTGAGGAAAACTGCTAAAGGCTATAAAGGAAAGAAGTTTGGGAGAGCCATGATCACACATCTGAAAGGTGATCATAGGTACATTTAAGTTTTTTATGCAATGACTTGGGATAGTAGCATTCTCTTATTCGTCAAGACTCTTATACATATGCGCATTATATGGTGAAATGATGTGCGTTTTATACAACGAAATTATTATCGTATTCTGACAGTTTTTTTTCCAACAAAATAAGAGTGATAGTTTTCTTTCATATTACCAAAAGTTAAATGTGAATGAGACTATAACTGCTATTATGTTGTAAGCCCTTAGATGGAGTAAAATTTTTGTACGACCACCGAAATTGAATAAAGCTGGTTTCCCTCAATTTTCAACATGTAAAACGTACTTCTATATCACTGTCTCAATTTCTGAGACCAGGTATTGTAAACGGTTTACATTGCTTGGATTGTTGGCCTCTTGTTTGTCATACTTACGACGATTCGTCTGTTGTACGCCTCTGCCTTCTTGAGCTGATATCCCCAATGACGCGTGGCTCTGTGGATAAAAATATTCTTTGAAGTAATCCAGTGACTTGACAAAAGTTGTGAGTTCAATACCTAGGCACACCAGAGGTGAGCAAATCGTGGAGAGTTCAGGGAATTAACGGAAGCTAAGATATCCAGAATAAGCATGGCACTTGGAACTAGATCAATCTATCCCATTATGGTAAATAAAGGCTTTGGTTCAAAATTCCAATATACATAATCTGAAGAAATCCGGAGCGTAAAACGGCTGAAACATAGTGAATAAAACAATAAAGACGAGGACAACAATGTATATTGTGTGTGTGTAATTATATATAATATATGTGTGTGTGTGTGTGTAACCTGGATATAAGAGATTTTCTCTGGTCCCAAATTAGAGCCTGTTTTAATGTATATATAATAGACCAAACCCGGATATAAGACTTCTTCTCCGGTCCCGACAACTCTCTTATATCCGGGTTACACTATATATATATATATATATATATATATATATATATATATATATATATAAAGCCTTGACAAATAAGTGGTAATGCAAGTAGCTCTAAGATTGACTTATTTTTTTTATTTTTTTTACAGCTTAACTTCTTGTAGGTTATTTAAAGGCATAAAATGTATTTTTAGATTGCTAGATTAATGATTTACTAATACAAGCCCTACTAATGAACTCAAAGCTAGTGAGAAGTGTTTGATTCCTCTTTTCTCGGTGGGTATGTGCACATGACTGTAACGAACTCGACTCCCTGATTTCCACTTCCGTGCTATTATCCATTATACCACCTGGACGTTCAAGCTTATAGCACCTGGTGTTCGCAAGCGGTCACCCATCTGACGATCGCTAAAGCGTGAAACCCAGGGTCACAAACTCGCATCTATCCAACCAAATATCTTAGCTCTATCTCTGATATTGAGCGCTTTCTAATAAGTACCGCGCATATAATATATAAATAATTATACATATATATATGTATATACACTTTTCACACACACACATATATATATATATATATATGCAACGCCAAATCAATATCAACATATTTTCTTCCAATCTGGAAGACTTCACGAAATCCTGTTTAAAATCTTTCACAATACAGTGTAACCCGGATATAAGAGTTGTCGGGACCGGAGAAGAAGTCTTATATCCGGATTTCTCTTATACCCGGGTTTGGTCTATTTTGTTTACATTAACACGGGCTCTAATTTGGGACCAGAGAAAATCTCTTATATCCGGGTTACACTGTATAAACAACTTTTAAGAGTTGCATTAAGTAAATTTGCTATCATTATTTTTAAAATGATTTCCAAACAGAAACTACAACGAAAACCAAATAGGTTTTAAACAAGCAAGAAATTATACATTTGTCATTTTCCTTTTGCCGCTCACCGACATCAAATCGTGTCAAGAATGCTAAAATACTTTGGACAAGACCAGGAAGACATTTTCAACGCGCTCCCTCGTTTTGGTTCAAATATTCTTAGTGAGACTTGGGAAGGGGAGGCGAATTTTCTGACCAATTACTGAATCCATATTTTCGCGTCACCCAGCACATGATAGGCCCTCCATTCTCTTGCCAATTCGTTCGCCCTTTCGCACCACAAAAAGTAGACATGAATTTATGTTGATTCACAGCACGTGTGGCATGCACAATACGCGTCGAAAACTAGAAGAATTCTGGAATACCCTCTGCAAGAATGACAAAACTGTCTAGCTCCAATACTCTGCACGCTGAAAACGTCGATTTCATTTCTTTTTTTTATAGACAATCATTATTCAACTGTGAACAAGAGAAAAAAAATACTGATAAACACTCAAACTTTCTGGTTTGTCCAACCTCAGCGCTATAGAGGAGTTGATCTCCTGAATTTTTAAATATAGATTCCACGTATTTGTGCCCCCTCCCCGCCATATATATTTCAAAAGTTCGAGCCTGAATAGAAAATTAAAAACGAAATTTTTACATGCTCCTAAAAAAGAAAAAGTTTTTTCCTGTCTGTTTCCACGAATGAAATTCTTGTATTTTTCCAGGCGCAATCAAGTAATGTCTTGCCCCCTTTTAAAAACCGTTACAAAATAGCTTTTTTCAACTTAATTTTCTGTGCTGTGTACCATGAAACTGAGACGATCATCTCTCGCCCCAGAACCCCCTATATTCTTCCCACCACCGTTCCACCATCAACTTGCACAAAGGGAGGTAACCCGCTGCATTCCATCGTTGATTTTATCGAAATATTTGTTTAAATAATCGTGAATGAGAAAACAAAGCAAAAAAAATACTAATTAAAAATACAAGTTTTTGGTTTGTCTATAATTTTCTTGCGTGTTTCTTTGAAATAAAACTCTTGTCATTTTCCAGGTGAGATCAGTCTGAATATAATCAATCCAGTTACACGCGAAGTAAAGAAACAAGTAGTTAAAGTAATCGGAAATCAAGGTGATAAATGGATGAGGATTGTGGGAAATATTGGTGCCCAACCTGCAGGATTTGCTGTAAGTAAACGTAATAGAAATTACATTTGCAATCGTGTCTCGTCTATCTTAGGGACACTTCGACATGGAAATAAGTTTGTCTCGCTAGAACAATTATGACTGAGTAGTGAGTTCGCTCCTCACTGGGTGCAACATAATTTCGGCCTTTTGCTACAGCTGACCTACGCTTAGAAAATTGTCTCTTTATCTGAGCTTTACTGAAGATATTTTCTTTTAAATTTACCTTTTTCCGCATTAAACTTAGTCTGTGTTTAAAGGAATATTCATCCCGCAGCATCCACTTACACAAACGCTGCCTTCCCTCATCACCAAATTCTTCAAGCCCGCCCCCTCTGTCTTATCTGATTAGTAACTTTTTTTTTTAACTTTTATTTTCTGTTAATTAAAACTATTCACTTAAGGATTTTTCTACACCCCATTTTCGGTGATACGATAAATATTTTGAGCTGTCCTCGGTTCAACCTTTCAAATTTACATTAAAGATATTAAGAGAATATGCCGATCTTTTGCAGACCTATGCATATAGCATAGGTACCTTTCCTCTTAATAATAACAAACATTTAGACGACGAATTGTTTTCATCAAGTTTGGCGTCTTTTTCATCATATACATTTTTTTTTTTTTTTTTTTTTTTTTTTTTTTTTAAGCGATCTCGTGGAGGTACCTAACATAGCATATGGGTACACCTTTAAAATTTTACATGAGCAGAGCCTGGTATCTGATTTCTCCTCTGACCAAGCTCCAATATCTCAACTCGGCAGGTGGGGAAATTGGTTGGTCGCATTCAATACTTCCAAAATCAAACTAGTCACCGAACAGACCCTGAATCTTCGTCTATAGCAATGAACGCGTTCTTTCAAGGAGGCCATTTGCTTTGAAAGTACCATTTATTTATTTATTTATATTTATATATAAGCCAGATCAGGCCGAAAATATACTATTGCCATATCTGGATTGGGGCTGCCCAGTATTCCCTTTCTATGCTTTCGATTCCAAAAGCGCATACTTGGCCTTGTAGGTGATTAATTATCCTTTACCACACATGAAATGTTTCAAGTCTCTTGTTACTCTATCGCTATTTCCATGGCAAATGTTCTGACGAACTACGTTCCTTAGTTCCACCAGTTCTTACCTTCATGGCTAGGAACCATGATGCCGCGCACACTGTAGTGAATCACCTTCATTCCGTTCGTGACAAGTTTCACTCGATCAGCTTACGAATCGCTACCCTGTGGAATCGACTTCCAAGAGGATAATTTCCCCGGCTATTACAATCTTAGCCTATTCAAGTCCAGAGTTAACCGTTATCGTTCTCGCATAACCTCATAAACGGCGTTTCTTACCTGTTACCGCTCACACAACACTCTTTCAGTAACCCTTTTGCTGGAATTGTTTGAGCGTTTTGTAAAGTGAACATTTATATAAAAATAAAACTCTTCGGTTTATTTGATTACGACCAAATCTGGATTTGTTGTAAAATGAACGTAGAAATCGGATTAGTTATCTCTTCCACTCTTCCCCTGTTACTTTTTCAAGTCGATTTTTCGTATTTTGTGTTTTGTATTTGTTCTTTCCTTTTTCTGTCAATTAGAATTTTCCAGTAGTCAAAGATGTTAATTAAAAATATAAATTTTTTACATAGCATTTCCGGTAGATCAACATTTAATCTGACACTAAACTTGGTAAATAAGTATAATACTTTTAATGTACATATGTTCACTCGGGGATATACAGTATATACTCTAATGCACAGTTGTTTTTTTTTGTTTTTTGTTTTTCGTTTTTTTTGTTTTTTTTGTTTTTTTTTTTTGTTTTTTTGTTTTTTACGCTAAAATTCACCTTATACACAGGGAATAAAAAAATACTGACTTTTCTGTGACCAGTTGCACTACACACGGGTAACTTTTTCCTGGAGGTGTTAAAATTCATGCAAAAAAATCAGAGGTCGCATTGTACAAGAGGGTCAGCTTGTACCCGAGGAGATACTATAAATAACTATTTAATTCGTGTAATGATCCCCAAAAATGTGATTGTGTACATGTATCTTGTGTGTGCCGTGTCTCTTAAGCGATCGTGGCTTTCTACAATTTCCAGACCTTTGCAGCTGTTGACAAAATTTTATTTTTATCTCTGTTCTGTCCTGCATTTACTCAACCTCACTAGGTAAGGTCATGCATTGTTTTCCTCTGGCCATCTTGCCTTCAATCTGCCCTGTGAATTTATATAATTTCGATTTTTTTTTTTTTTTTTTTTTTAATTTGGTATATTTTACTACTTAGTATAGAAAAATGTGGGATAAAAAAATAAAATCCGTTAAATTTTTTTTTTTTTTTTTTTTTTTCATTACGTTTAGCAGATATGGCTTTCTAGGCAAATGATACCTTGCTTGACTGAAGCTCTCATTAGCCTGTGATCAGATCATACAGTGGATTCTCGTCGAAAAGAGGACGCAGGTTCGAATCTTACCGGCGGGAATATTTTCTTAATTTTTCCCAAGTGCAGAGACCAGAAGACAAAATTAAACACTATTTGAAAGACGGAGTCTCTACTCAAATAGGAATATTCACTAAAAATAACTTTAGATTATATCTGATTAATATGTGCGTGTATCTGATTAAAAAAAAAAACCCTTAATTGCTTTAAATGCTTTACGTTCCATGCATGAAAATAAAGATTTGGAAATGTATGAACTTCTTAAATATGTTAATTGAACTTCACTTTGATGTGATGGTTTCTTGTAGCTCAGTGGTAAATATTTATTTTGAAAGTGGTTTCTCAGGTTAGAAAGGAAATAAATGTTTAATTTCTGTCGATGTAGACTCTTTAATAAGTATTTTGATTTCTTGGTCAGTAGACGTTAATTTCACCATTGAAAAATACAGATTTGCATCCACTAAAAAAAAAAAATAACGTTTAGAGTAATAAGAAATATGTATATGTTGCATAATGCGTATACGAGTTTGTGTGTTCATGATAATGTCCTTCTTTTAATAGCAAAAAGAATGGGCATTATCTTTTGAATTTTTTTTTTCTAGTCCCGTTTTCTTGAATTTTAAAATCAGGTTCTTATTTTAGATGGAGTAGGTAGATTAGACTATCAACCGGTCCATACTCCTCGCCGGTCTTTTGAACAGGAGTAGAGGTTTATCCTTTGTTTCGTGTTTAGGATTGGGATTCTGATTCCTTCTAAAGTCTTTTCTTTCTTTTTCACTCACTCCTTGAGTTTTGTTCATATTATTGCCTTGCTTGGGGGTGAACAGACCAAAAAGATGTTAACACTGTAAACTCCATTGTGTCACTGGAGTATATTTTGATGCTTTACTTTCCCTAGTAAGTTCGTCTACGATTTATTACTGATTGAATACAGTAATTGTCACACAAGGCCATTTATTCGTTACAATTTACTCATTCGCTCCTACATACACCAAATAACGTCACACTCGGAGCACCTACCAAAAAACACCCATGACGTAAACTTTCAATATGTACAATTTTATATATATATCAATGTTTGCCTTTATAGTGTGGAGGTTCCGGCTCTCCGCCGGTTTTGAATATATAGCTGTTCTTCTCCTAGGCTGGTTGCCAACTAAAGCTAAAAGGTCCACCCCTACCCTGAAGTTAACCAAACTATTAGGCTGGTGCAAAAATAAAGTCGTTTTTTGACGTATTTTTTAACGTCAAAAACGACATTATTTTTGCACCAACCTAATATTGGGGGGAAAAAAAGATAGATGCATACCTTTTTTAAGGGCATCTCTATGTCCATAACTGCTATGCTAAATGCACATGTCTTTTATTTTATGAGTTTTTACCTACAAGCAAAAGAAGTTTAAGTAGACGTAGACTCATGTTTTTCTGATTTATAAAATTTTTTTTTTTTTTTTTTTTTTTTCCAGTTGCAGTTTGATGGCTTTCCCAATGTTCGGCAAATTGTCACGGCAATGAAAACGGACATGGCAATAGATGATGTGAAGTTGTTTAATTGTAGACCGGAATCTGAACCAAGTAAGCCATTCAGCCCCCCCCTGCCCCCTATTTTCTTTTTTATTTACGTTTCTGGTATTGTTCTATTCTATCTTCCGATAGTTTGCTGCGTTTATTTTAGCACCCCCCCCAATGCTCTTGGGGTGGGGAATGCATCCTTTTCATATACAGTGTAACTCTGATATAAGAGTTGTCGGGACCGGAGAAGTAGTCTCTTATATCCGGGTTTCCCTTATATCCGGGTTTGGTCTATTTTATTTAGGTAAGTATGGCTCTAATTTGGGACCAGAGAAAATTTCTCTTATATCCGGGTTACACTGTACTCTCTGTAATTTGGGCTCTCTGAGGATGCTGAGGATACCATGGACCGAATATATGAGTAAAGGCGAAGTTTTGTTTAGCGGCATATCTACCTCCATGGGTTATTAATGTCGAAATCTACATAATTTTATGGTTTTTTTTTGGGGGGGTTGTTTTGTTTTTTTAATGTATTGTTGGTAAATTTAATGTGAAAATGTTATATTTTCTAGTGTCGTAATGTTTTCTGCCAGAAAAAAAATTATCGTTTATTTTATTTTAATAATGTACTCTTAATTTTTTTTTTTTTTTTTTTTTTTTTTTTTTTTTTTGTGTGTGTGTGTGTGTGTGTGGAGGGATTCCCTATTTGCCCATAACTGGGATCGTAACAGGCGCTACCGCCATAGATTAGGGTGGACCTGGGAATAGTAATTAAAAGGTGGCCCCACGCTCCTCAAAACTTCCAGTTTCCCAATCAGCGGCTTTGCTGCTGAATGTAGTCTATCCTCATACCCAGGACACGAAATTTTAGTGAAAAATGGCAACACCCCTACTTAACATCAGAAAGAGTTGAAATCTCTCGGGCACATAATGAGGAAAGAGGGCTTGAAAAATTTGATAAAAAATTTGATGGCAAGAGGGACAGCGGAAAACAACGCATGACCTACCTACCGGACTTTATTAATTGGGTAGAAGTTAACATATAAAAATAGTTTAAATTATTACAATAATATTATCTAAATAATATCTAAATTCCCAAAATGTGTGTGTGTGTGTGTGTGATCGGATGTTTATGCGTTTCCAGTTTTCATCCAAACACTTCTGCGCTCAACGCTGAAAATGATGATCAAAGGACTCCACAAGTGAGGAGAAACGCCTTTTCAATTGCTGCTACGCGCGAAGCTTAAACAAGAATAAGACAAAAACAACCTTTTTCAGGGGCACCCACCCATTGAAATTGTTAACCCCACAACTCATTTGGGGATGTACCTCAGTTGCAACCAACTGTTACTAATATTGCATTTTTTTTTTTTTTTTTTTTTTTTTTTCGGGTGGGCTGACTTAAATTGCTCAAATTGAACGTCAAAAATTCCCAATAATATAAGACCCGGTCGAAGACTGGTTCTACTGTTAGTTTGCTATAAAAGTGGATTGCAGATGATTCCATTCTGTTAAATAATAGCCTTGTTTTTATATTTGTTTATGGATTTTGAAGCAGCAACATTCTTGCATGCATTCAAAACTTTTCTACTGCTGTTATTTTCATCTCACTAGATTCAGATGCAAACATTTTGCTTCACTTGTAAAAAAAAAAAAAAAAAAAAAAAAAAGCAATTTTCGTATTTGTCTGAAAGTTTCATAAACATTACTCGTGTTCTGGTATAAGCTTCATAATCGGCAGTCATGGACATTCGTGAATACAAAAAGCGGAGGAGTTTCCCCCCCCCCCATTAACATTGCTATTTTATCTTTTACGCCTGGTCAATGTTTACTGTTTTAAAAAGCGATTAAAATAATGGTAAAAACTAAGCATATGAAAGTGAATTTGTATTTTCTTATCGAGAATTGATAGCAAAATAAACCCTATTTGTTTATTTATTATATTCTTTATCGGCTCATTGCCAATTGATTCAAACTTTATAAAATGTTAAATAATATTTGTAGTTGGTTCACATATTTTTATAATTTAGT
>OZ010582.1:98319118-98419118 GCA_963932145.1 Acanthosepion lycidas | reverse complement strand
CTATTAATTTAAATCCATAACATCACTCATTACATATGTTACCTTTTTTTTTCTTTTTCTTTTTGACCATGCACCATTTTTCATGTAAATTTAGCATTCCATGATATTAGGTTTATGCAACAGATTTATTTTTATAGAAGCATTATTCAGTCAATCACTTCTTCAAGGATTTATTCTACATATTGTAAAATATTTCATCAATGCCTTTTTTCACAGAATCGTTCAGTCAATAACTTCTTCAAGGATTTATTTTACATCTTGCAAAAGCTTTGCACAATGATATCACCTTTGCGTCATTATTCAATGGCTTCTTTAAAGAATTATTCTCTACCTTGCAATTCCTAGAACCGCTGACCGTACAACAAGTGTTACAAAAACAAATGGTATTCTGAAGATATATGCAAAGAAAACGTCGTATGTGAGAAAAAAAAAGTCGCTTCTGTCAACCAGCTTTTATTACTCGGCAAAGTTCCTTACCTAAATAAACATCTTTCCTGATTCACTGCATTAAACCTATAAACAAAATATTCTGCAAAATTATGTAGTAACTGCTTATCCCATTTCTACCGACTCGTAATAAATTGTCTTTTAACCATTTCACCCCAAATAAGGAGTTAAAAACACTATGACACAAATGTTTACCGAGAACGAAAGAAACTGAGAAAATGTAAAGAAAGGATAATAAAAGTACAGGTTTCGAAAAGACAGAAGATTACGATTAACGTTGCATTTAAACATTTAAGATCATACTTTTCAGGAAAGCAAAAAGCCAGAAGTGATTAAACGAGCGAGAAGTGTGACTGGTGTAACTATTAACATAAATCTTATGGTTACAACTCGCAATTTTAAGACTAAAAGGATGAGACCTAGCTGCCAATCTAGTACAACGCTTAAATTCGTGAAGTCGAGGAAAATTGGTCAGAACAATTACCATGAAGGTATTTATGAAAATGTCAAAGGGAATCTGCGGCAGTTGGAAGTGACTGAAGCCGAGATGTGATGTCAAGAATCTGTAGATGCATTGCGAAAGAACCAGACCAAATGTAGCAGGAATATTCAATACCCAATCCCACTATAAAAAGAAGTTTCCTGGGTCTCCTTGAGTTTAATATACTGAAGATTATTCTGGATGAAACGTCGATATAATTTTTTTTGCGATTTGAATTCTCATCATGAATCTATCGTCAGGAGCAAATCGGTCAGTTATGTGCCATGCGTGATACACGTTTAGCTGATCATGTATCTTTCGATACATGGCTGACGAGGCAGATTTTTTCCCGCAGTAGGTGGCCATTTCTTTCTGCGGTAGACCAGTTGCCATCTAAGGCTATAGAACCCGGTCTGTCCTGCTATTTACCAATAGCTGAGAGAAAAGGATTCATACCTTCCCAAGGGTATTAAAACGTAAGTGAATGTATTGGTTTCGACTGGAATTCGAACTTTGCTCTCCGATTCCTCAATCCGAACCATTATCCATTACTCCACCTCCGTGCCTCCGTAAGCATCGTAGAGTAATGGATAGCGGCTCAGATTGAGGAATTAGAGCCGAGTTCGAATTCAGTCGTATCTTTTACATTCACTGCTAATATCCTTGGGAAACGTATGAATCCTTTTCTTCTCTCCAGCTATGGGTAAATAGCAGGACAGACTGGGTTCTATAGCCTTGGATGTCAATTAGTTTACCACAGAAAGAAATGACAACCTACTGCGGGAAAAATCTGCCTCGTAAGACATGTATTGAAAGATACATGATCGCCTAAGTATGTATCACGCATGGCACATAAGACTGACAGGGGAAACGACGTTGTTTAAAAATGACAATTTTTCTGAATCAGACAAGAGAAATATAAATGTTGAAATATTTGTTAGTTTCCTTAATTTAATGTAAAATCAATTTCCGTAGCGTCCGAAATGTGTGGAGGCTTGAACACATCTTTTGAAGCTTTCCACAAAGCTGTATAAAGCATTGCCCTCAATCGAATTTGTTTGTTTTCAGATACTTGTCCGAAAGGTCAAAGTTACTGTCACCCCAAAAAACAGTGTCTCTCTTCTCATCGCTGTGATGGCATAATCGAGTGTCCAGATGGTTCAGACGAATCTGCTTGCAAAGGTCAGTCCGGAGTAAAGTCTTCTATTTAAATTTTTACCTCGAAGCTTCTATATATTTTCTTGCTATATGACAGTTTGTGGGAGTTGAGAAAAATGTATATGTATTTTTTGTATGGTAAGTTTATATTGTAAATTTTAAACCGTTTTATTGTTATTAAAATTCTACTACCATGATCTTTTTTCCATTCCAAAAGAATGTTATCTATTATCTCATGCCTCAACTGTTCTTACATAAGGTGAAAAATTGAAGATTTATCACTTCACATGCAATTCCCATCCAAAGTAACAAAACTTACCCATTACATAAGACCTCAGTCATTCAGTCACCCATTCTAACTTCTCATTCGCTCTCTTTTCCCTTTCAAAACAATCGAGATTATCAATTATCTCCTTACTGACCGTTGGTATCATCACATTTTCTACCTTAACTCTTCCAAAACAGCAAAAATTATTCGTATGAACCCTTGCATTGCGCCCAGAGCCTTGATCACAACGCCAACATTTTACGTCGCTGTCCCTTTTACTAACTTATCAAATACAAATAAATGGTCTTTGTATTCATTGTTTTTTTCTTTTCCACTTTGACTAAAAATTTCCATTTTCGGTGTGATGAAAAATTAAACACCAGTGAAGCTATGAATTCGACGCTTGCGTTCAGTTGTCGTCGCGTTGAGTAAGCTGCTGGTGATTTGTCACGGAGATGATGTTGGCCGGTGTTGAGTCGGCGGTGATGAAATGTCCCCTCCCATATTCTACGTATCAGTTTCCTTGTAGTTTCGTTCTTGATAAAAATTTCTTGGTTACTTACATCTTCTGTCCTTAGTATTCAGGGTCAGCACGTCTTATCGCCGTTTTTTTTTGGGGGGGGGGGGCGTTGTGGCCTCTGTCTTTTTTTTTTTTTTTTTTTTTTCAGCGCTGTTTTATGGCCATGCGTGATTATTTAAAAAACAAAACAAAAAAAAACTTATTTCTAAACCGACGTTACATTGTCAGTCATCAACTAATAATATACATATCGTGTATCTGCATAGCCGGTGCGGTGCATACGATGCAGGAATCCCCCGACGAGGTTGGAGCCCCAAAAGTGTTCGTGGGGCCCCATGACTATTAAGGAGGAGGGCAGAAGTGGTAATTTCTGTAGCCTTTTTCTGAAGAGTTCTTTTTAAATCCATTAAGAGGGTAATATATCTCAGTAAAACCATTTTTTTTTATTCCGAGATCCTCCGCTAAGGTGGTTCTCTGATTTTATTTTATTTTTTTTAATAATAGTAATTATATTTAAATTTCTAGTCCCTATTTTTACATTTTTAGAAAGACAACAACCGAGAAAATTATCGCTTACAAAATAAAGATATTTAAGATTTTAACACATGAAAAACTTTGCCGAAAACTGAAACACTATTTTAAAATAAATTTTTAAGACAATCCCGTTTGTGTTGTAGTGGAATCTCTTGTAAAAACATTTTCAGCGAAGGTGCGTCGCCAATTAATCATTATGGAAATGTAAAAATTTGCGACTTAAACTATTTATTTTTTTCCCGAGAAAAATGTCATGAAAATATTGGTGGTTATTACAAAAAGAATAACATTTTCCTATATATCTATACATATAGAAAAAGTAGTGTTGTTTGTATGTGTGTGTCCGGCTAAAAGTAAAAAAGCTACAATAATTAACGACTAATATATATATATATATATATATATATATATATATATATATATATACACACACACTCAGTATCAACCAACCCACGTTTTTGCGAAAAAGTTATCGTGATTTGTATTTCCGAAGATATTTTAAAAATTAAGACTACGTAATTATTACATTAGAATGCATTCGAAATTATCAGAATTAAAAAGTAAAAACGAATGGGAATAATTATTTCCGTTCGCTTTTACTTTTTACTTCTGTCGATAATTTCGAAATGTATTTTTAAAATTTCTATTCTCTTGAATTTATTTCCATATCTATATTAAATGAAAGCGTAACTTTAAACAAATGAATCCTAAAACAACAAAATAAATATAAAAAAAAAAAAAAAAGAAGAATACTGACTAGTTATTTGAAAAAAAGTCGAATATTTATTCAAATATTCGAAACAAAAATTGTAGTAACACAACAGAATAGATTCCCGTAGACATTTTGGAAATTTTCAGTAGTTTTAAAGTCATTTTTTTCGATATCTTTAGTCGGGAAATTTTTAACTTTCTTTTAGCATTTTATTGAAATTAATAAATTTTAAAAATGAATACAAAACAAATTATTCTGAATATACACAATCGTTTTAAAAATGTTTGGGTGCGGTTCATAAAAATTTTACTAAATTATTTAATTTTGTAAAAATTATTTATGCTTGCAAAATATTCTGTATTCTCTTTATTGAATTTTTTATTATTAATAAAACATTTACAAAAATATTTATGCTTTCAAAATATTTATATTTTTATATTCTATATATTTTTCTATTGTAAACAAGACCTGAAAAACGGTTTACAACATCACACACACACACACACACACATGAATGAACACCATTTTTTTTTTTTTTCATGAAATCAGTCTTTTACTTTACTGAAAAAAAAAAAAAATTAAACGTAAAAATATTTTTAAAAGCAATACGAAACCAAATAAATTTTTTAAATGAAGTTATTATTTTTTATTTAAAGTAAAATAATTACTCGTGTTAATTTGATAAAATACATAGACAATATATTTACTTTAATAAATAGTGGAATATCCATCCTATAATTATTTTCTGTTTAAAAAAAAAAAAAAAAAAAAATATGTAATTCCCGCCAACCATTTGGCATGACACTTCAGAATCTAATTCGCAAAAAGGGTGACCTCCAGTCATATCCTTGAGAAATCTAGACTACACACAGTCTTTGCAATGGCATCACATTGTATGAATGAATCGACATGTTACGGAATTTCAACATGGCAATGAAGCCTAAGATATTAGGTTGGTGCAAAAATAATTTCGTTTTCTCACATAGTAACATATGTTAGAAAACGAAATTATTTTTGCACCAACCTAATAGTTATTCCTTCCTAGCATCGCCGGGTATCCCCGCTAGTTCATTATAAAGAAAATGAGTATGTATTGAAATTTCCATTTTAAACTGAATAATTCTGATTTTTGATAATTTAAAAAAAAAAAAAAAAAAAAAAAAAGTGTTGCCTTCTCACCTCCGCCAATTTTCCTTCGAGAGCATGTGGGGCCCCAGGCTGGTAAATTTTGAAATCGACACTTAGTAGCGCTGGCCCTGTTTAATGTTCATCGATAGAACCTCTCTGTCGCTTCAAGTCACCATAAATCTAGCTAAAAAGCCTTGAATTTATTTCTTTTGCTGCAGAATGCTTCGACGGTTTTTGTGCGAACAACGGAATTTGTATAATGGAAAATGGATCAGCAAAATGTTTGTGAGTATTCAATAACTTTTTATATTTTATTTACTGTTTATATTCTTTGTATATCAGTGTGTGTAAATATTTCCCGTGACTATGTATTCAACGTATACTTTTTTTTTTTTCTATCGAAGTTACCTTCAGTCGAGTTGTCTTATTGGAATCTTATTTAGCCTAAGACATCATTCCAAGTAGCACTTGAACGCAGTCACCCTTCCCGCCTTAAACGGCTAGAGAACGTACATAAGTAACGATTGATAATATATGACGTAGGGTACAAGTGTGTATATAAGAACGACATATGTACAGGCAAGCTGATTCGCTTCTTTTGGCCCACATTGGCTTTAGATAGATATATGTACAAAAATTGATTGGTTTGTTTAACGACATATCAACACCTTATGGGTCATTTAATGCCGAATGAAATTTTCTTGGGGCATTTGAATTAATAAACATGTTATGTTCACGATTGAATACTTGCTGAATAATACTCATCTTTTGTGCGTATACATGCTTGTGTGGACATAATTACTAGTGAGGGGGTGGATATGTGTGTTTTATGTTGTAGTTTTGTCGAAGTTATATTTTGTTTTATATTTATACAGTTTGATTTCTTTAAGAAATCGCAGGATATTGTATGAATTAGTATCATGAAAGAGTTCTTTCATAATGGTTGTTTGGTTGATTTTGTTTAGTGGCATATCAACCTCTACGGGTTATGACGAAATCTAAATATTTTGAACAGTTTTATGGCTTCAACTAAATATATACTATTAGTATTGTTGGAAATTTTACATTTTTATACTTTTGTACTGTTTGTTTTTGTTTGTGGGTTCACTATTTGCCCATAGATGGGAACCCTAACAGTTTGTTTTTGTTTTTTTTGTTGTTTTTTTTTAGGGGGGTTGTTTTTTGTTTTGTTTTTTTTTGTTTTGTTTTTTTTGTTTTTTTTTGTTTTGTTGTTTTGTCTACAAGAATTAATAATTTTTTGCATACGTTATACAATCGGTCGGTTGGGCAAGAACAAATTTTGAATCGACTTACAAGTATTAGTCAAATGCTATGTGTATATTCTGCACTTTACACTATTTACATTGTTCGGACTGTTGTCCTCCTCTTCATTGCTATATTAACGACGTTTCGACCGTTGTACGCTCCGGTCTTCTTCAGGTGATTGGAATTTTGAACTGAACCCTTTATTTCGTCCACCGGGGTAGATTGTTCGACTTCCACGTGCCATCCCTCTTCCGGAAATCTCAGTATCAATTATCCCCCCTTTTAACTCAACTCTCCAAGTTTTTGTTCACCTCTGCTGTAGCCAGGTATTCCGAACTTTAATATGTTGTTGCTATATTCGACCACGACATTAGTAAGACATCTTATACTTCATTTGTCGGAGACAAGTTCTTTTGCACAGCATCTAAAATTACACTCCAGTCCACCTTCACCATGCAACAAAAGACTTGTTGACAACAGCAATATACTATACCACGAATATAATAAACAAAAACTTCAAATTCACGATGCCCTCTATATCAATATCAACCAACCAACACTAAACAAAATTTATTACGCATATAGCAACAACATATTAAAATGCGTATAACATTTAATGCCATTTTACATTTCTATCAATTTCCGGTCAGCTCTTATATTGAAATGCTTGTTTTGTTAAAAAAAAATCCATAACTACAACAAATAAATTTAAAAAAGCAGATTTGCACGTGTTTTAAAAATCACTGTGACAACTGAACGCAGATTTTATCGCAGTTACAATAGCATGCTTTATATGTAATTTAACACTGAAGATGATCTTAGAAAAGGTCGAAAGTACTTGGTTTAAAAAAACTAACTATGGCGCGTTCTTTGATAAATTTCATTTTAACATCAAGAAACTGATTAAACAACTGGAAAGAATCAATAAAAATAAGTAGACACAGATCTGTTAATCAATGAAACCGGTATGAATAAAAATATGCTGCACATTTTATATATATATATATTAAGGAAGGTGACTTCTTCATGTTATCTGTCTGGAGGAATCAATCCCAGTGTGCGGCACCTTTGAAAAGTGCCTGAAAATTATGCCACAGGTTGACCTATGCCTTGTAAGTTAAATTGGGTGGACGGAATCCTTGGGGTGAGTCGATGGATGTGCAGACACGAAGGTACAACTCATCCTGACTGAGGGCTTGAGCGTGCTGGTCTTGTTCAGATTGTTGATCACACTAGATAACACGCTTCTATCCCAGAAACTGTAACTAAGGTCTGTTCAGCGTAGTTGCTGTAAAAAATACAGGTTGGGTCTGTGGGTGTTGAGCAAACACGATGTGCCTGAGCGGACGTCTGCAATAGGGATTGGCTAGCCACCCTAGTAAACGGGTACCTCGAATACGAGTGGCCAGCCATTAACGTGTGTGTGTGATATATAAATATATATAAATAAATAAATATTTACTTGACGCCCCACTGAGTCAGGATGTGACACAAGGTCAGTTTTAACGTGGGGAACGCGTGTGTTTCCACTCGGGCCACTGGATATAGCTTGTCAAAGCTGTTCTAAGCCAGTCATAGCAGTGATACTACCAGCAACAGGGCCGGAGCACAGGTGCCAGGTAAGTATTATATATATGTGTGTGTGTGTGTGTATTAAAGAATATCAAACACTTAAAATTCGATAGGTAATATTTTTTTATTTCATGAAAGCCCTAAAATGCAGTTCTCAATCTTCAAGACCTATATTCTTTAATAATAATTTTGCTCTGTCTTTTGACATAGATCTATATTCTGAAAATTCCATACGGATTACTCTATATAATATATTATTATATAATATATTATATAATATATTATATATATGAGAGTAATAACAAGCTTTGCTTTGATAATCACATGGCGAAATCGGTAGTACCTTGAATATATCATTCGATAGTTTAATTTTAACATCGCCTGTTGGAGCCGGAGGAAATGCGTAAATCAATGCTGTCCTGCAGTTACTTTAATGAAACACTCTAAAATGTTCTATTTTTTCAGATGCAAAGAGAAAGGCGTGAATTTCAGATGTCTGGTTGTGAAGTCACCGGAGAAATCAGTCAGTAAAAGTAAGTCATGGATTTCATAGTCACGATCCGACATTTTGTTCATCAACGGCGTTTCCTCCTCTATTTCATTAAACTTCTTATATAACTTAAGTCCTATCCCCTATGTTTAATCAGTGAAAGTCATAATCATAAATCCATCGGGTAAAACAAATCTTTCGTCTAATTCCGAATAAAGATTTTCGCTTCGTATGACAAAGCTACGATGTACGCAAAAATAACTTTAATTTAAAGCGCGCGAGTTTAAATCTGTTTTGAAGAATGGTAATATATAGCTGTTTACCTCCAAGGATACATTAGGCATACATTGGCCAGGCAGCAAGTACTGTTTTCTGTTGAATTTTAGAAAATCTTTCTCTAAAAATAGGTTTCTCAAGTCCAGTAGCTATTATCACTCTTCCAGTATTTTTATTTTTATTTTTTATTTATTTATTTTTTTTTTACTAATGTTCACCCAATACAAGGTTCAAGAGCCACTCATGCTAGAGAGTTAATGTGTGGAGTTATATTAGCTTAGAAAAAGACAAGCGTTATATATAGTCTAGATCTGGGGTAGACTTTATAAGGAATCGGGAGCCAATCCTAAACAAAGATAAACATCTACACCTGTTTAAAAGATCGGGGAGGCGTGTGAACCGGGCAGTAGGCGAACCTATCTACTTCTATACGAATGCGGTACTCTGGATAAATGCCACGCGTAAGCACATATGCAGGAGATCATGGATGTTGTTTTTGTGTCCTTTAGTAAGGAAACCCGTCCTTGATGTAGGCATCGAGTCCGTGGCCATAGAAATTTAGGTTGTCATCCGGGTTTCCTTCCTAATATTTGAAGTGATGTGGAATGTTGACATCTTGATAATGTCATTTTTTCTTCAAGTTATATGTGGTATCCATTTTAGTTGTTGTTGCTCTTGGTAGTCCTCGTATGATTTAGTTTCTGCTATTTGGCACTTTTCTTTCTGATTCTGTAGCGCCAGTTTACGATGTTCAATGAAGGATGGTTTTTGCCAAGACCCTCAGGCTTTAGTCGCTCGATTCTTTTTTTTTTTTTTTTTTTTTTTTTTTAACTATTAATCTTTTTTAATCATTAATCGATTGTGTACAGATAGCGGTTTAGATAATTTTGAACGGCTTTGGCGCCATGCATGACAATTATATGAAAATTGAAAATCTGATACTCACAGGACAGAGGAAAGCACTATGTAGCATAAGGCTTGAGTATATGGATTTAGAACAGGGTTTGGGAAAAATTTTAAAAAAGTCAGAGCTACAAGGGGCATGAAGATGTGGAGGGTCATGACTACCTATGTCTTGAAGGGACACGGCACATAAAAGAAGCCAAAAAGACCAAGTCCTTTCCTTTCTTTTACCGGCCGGAACTGTGATACTAGAATTAGTGTCCCCTTACTCATTAGGCAGATCATTACGACATTTGTATTCCCAATACAACCGATGTGAAAATTTGATTACGACAAAACAAAGAAAAACCAATGTCCGAATCTCATTACCGCTTTTTTAAGCATTGTGTCCTCTCAAGCCGTCGGCGATCATGACTCTCCACAATTTCTTCTCTTGTATGGCTCTTAATAAATTTTGTCTTTTTCTTATTTCTCCTAAACTCTGTTCTGTCATTCATTTACTCAAGCTCACTAAGTGTTATGTTTTCATTTGCCCCCCCCCCCACTTGCCTTCAATCTGTCCCGAGAGGATCAGATTTTCCAAGCCGTCTTTCCGCCCTGTTGGCAGGGGCTTCAGAATACGCCGACTGCACTTCTGTAAAGGAGTAAGACCCCCATACCCCCAATAAGACAATCTGTTTGCTGTAGGTGGCGACTCGTAATGTCTGGGGACGGGATCCTGGTGGTTGAGGGCTTTAGCGTTCAGGGTTAGTTACTTCTGTTTCCCAACACACCACTTTGCCCTTTACTTGGACTAGACGGGCGGTCGGAGAGGACCGATCCGATCAATCGGCTGGTCATGACAGTCTAGCGCCTATAAATATATCAATTTACGGAGTACTTTATGACTAAATACAATGCTCCAAATATAGACCGGAATAAAATACCATCTCTATCCAATTTATAGGCGTTAGAAGGCGATGAATGAGGGTCACCGGTTAGAAGAGATCGAGACATAGACGTGGCTGTGAACATGCCAGTTTGTACAGTTATTTGGGAAGTGCAACAAATTGTTCAACGGGTGATTAGTGTCTCTCTCGAATACGAGTATACTGGTTTGTGTGGCCCTGGCATGTCCCAATGTCGGGCTCCGAGGTGAGGGGGGAGCACAGGAAGTGAATCTTAATACACAAAAGTTATGAATAATCAAGTTAAAGAGCCCAAAAGATGTCTTTCAGACTTTGATCCTGAAAAAGAAATTAATACGGAATTTCCAAGAATTGCTGCTATGTGATCCATCAATCTGTATGGATTTCTATTGGAAGGTTTTGGCCGATATATGCGGTAATGATCACTTGACAGCTGTTCTGCAAAATTCAGACCATAATGATAAACATTCTCACTGTTGGAAATTAGGTGGAGCGAATTGGGACGAATTTAAAAACCAATGTTCTGATAAAATAGCTAAACGTAAATGCATCAAGGACTTGGAACCTTTTACGGAAATCCTTGTATCAACTGCAAAGGAATGCGTTCAAAAATCTTCAGTACAAAAAAATGTAATACGCCTTGGTTCAATGATGAATGTAAAGATGCTATCAGGCCCAGAAGAAGCGCTTTGAGAGATTTCAACTAACAGACTTTAACCTCTAATTTGTTACAATTTAAGCAACTTCGAGCAAAAACACGGAAAATTATTAAAGAAAGCAAAAATAATGTTGGGAAAATTTCGTCAGCCGACTTAATTCTACCACAAAAAAAAAACAAATCTTTATGGGATATGATAAGGAAAAGAACTAGTAAACATCATCCAAATGCTATAAAATATATCTCGATAACTGAAAAATAACCAGAAAAAATAATGTTGCTGATCAATTATCCAAAACAATCTCCAAAAACTCATCTGATAAGAATGGTGGCTAACAATTACTGAAGCTGAAACAAAAATCGAAAAAACAATTTAAACTTTAAATCAAATACCGCTGAGAGCTATAACTTACAATTCACTATAAAAAAAATAAATGAATCTTTGAAGAAAGCCCGCAATGCAGCTGTGAGAAGATAGCTTTGTTTCTAATGAAGTTTTTCTTAATACTTTGCTCGGCTTTTGGAAGGAATATTTCGCTTTCGAATACATCTTCGGATTTCAGTGTTACACATTCCGTCCTCTGTTAAAATACTTCTTAGATATTTAAATATTTTTACTTGTTAGATTTTGTTATTTCCGATTTGTAATTTGCATTTGGGGCTTTTCCATTTGTTAACAACCATATATTCTGTCTTCATATAGTTTATACTTAGTCCTTTCTTCTAGCTTTCTTTCGCTACCTTCTGTAGGAATTCTTTCGGTTTTCTTTCCGGGTCTGCTATCAACACTGTTTAAGCCTCAAAGTAATTCGGTACTGATACATTCAAATGAGCCAAACGAAAAAAAAAAAAAAAAAAAAAATTACAAACCTATATCTACTGTTACATATCAAAATTTAACACTCTAAACAAAACTCGTCTGTAAATTTATTACCAACATATAATTACATAAAAAGAATAACTCCATGTCCTGTTACGTTTTCTCATGCAGGTTTTTCTTCACAATTCATTTTCAACATTTACCCGAAAAATTCTTTTGATACGATTTAGAGCTAGGTAGTTAGTTACAGTAACATGTTACGCCTTTTTATTTTACTACTAGTTAATAGTATTAACCCCTTAATTTTCAGTATTGGTGACAGAAACTACTAATTATTTCACTGGCAGGTGTATTTATAGGGGTTACATTCATACTTGACTCTTTTGTGAATCTCAAAAATTAATGTTTTTTTTTTCTTTTCAATCCATTTTTACAGAAGCGTGGGCGATACCTGTGGGCATTATCTTATCTTTGATTTTCCTGATCGCCGTTGTTGGTGTCTTGTTCATATTGTGGAGGAAAAGAAGATCGTAAGTACTTAAGATTATTGTTTAAATTTCCGATAATCAGCTCTCGTCGTTCTACTGTGATTATTGTAATTGTTTGCAGTGAAAAAAGTGAAGAAAACGTTTGTATGGTCTTTTCGTGTGTTCCAGTGATAATTTTAAATGACACCGTCTTTTTTTTTATTTTTTATTTTTTTATTTCCATGGCAACTGATCAGGCTAAATAATAGACGTGAAGCCAGATAAGTTTGAACAGACTATCCCAGCGAAGTTATGTGTTTGTGTTCCCAGGGACGTAGATATATCGACAAGGAAATGCGTATTTACAAAGCGACGTTATAACAAAAAAAAAAAAAAAAAAAAAGCGGTAGGCGTCTTCCATCTTGTGAGACATTGAAGAAAACCAGCAAAATCTGCCGGGGGATAAATGTCTTCCACCGACGATGCTTGAGGACCATACTTGAGATCTCATGGCGAGGTCACAACAACTAACAAAGAGGTCATGGAGAGATCTAGACAAGCTCATCTGTACGACAGGATCACAGTGCGGAGGCCCATGATGATTGGTTATGCATTGCGGGTGCAATCGACGAGACCATGATGACCTATTGGGAGTGCAAGCAAGATGAGACGTAGACGGAGGGACAGGCCATTCAAGACCTGGAAAAAGACCTGGCTGAGATGGGGATAACCTGGAGCGAAGCTGCAGAACCATCACAATGGAGATCTCTTGTACAATGTTCCATAGTGTGCGAGAGGAACTCCCTAAAGCCACATTGTAGGGATCACACCAACACATGCACATACAAAAAGACTGAACAAATTTCCACTCTCTACATATGGCCCTTTTTTTTCTTTTTTTTTTTTATCCCAGTGTTATTTCGTTCTGAGGAAAGAAAGCGTCTCTTTGTCGATACAGAATAAAGGAGACATTTGAACACTTCTAACAAGAGCAGTAACAATAACGAGTAGCGTATGTAACTAGAAGAGAAAATGATATGACTGAAGTATTAACTTTCCACCATATCAGAAACACTTTGGATGGAAACTATCGTCAATATTAGAAATGCTATAATATTTATTGAACTTGAAGTCTAATTTCCCTTTAATAAAAGAAAGTTTCATAATTTTCAACCGACAGTAACATTAACTTTTTGGACTCCTAAAAGTTACTCTTTGAAGATATTTCGGGAAACACGATACCATTCTCGATGAAGTCATATGTCAAATATCGATAAACATTGAATATAGAGTTTATGATTATTTTGCATTACATGTACGCATGATATTAATGCTTCTCTTTCTGCTAACAGGAAATATTCTATTGAGAATATGACTGAAATGGAAGGAATCCCGAATCCTGCCTATAACTACGGCTCCAATTTACCATATGAGGCAAGTCACATTGATATCTCTACGATTGCCTATCCTTTGTAGCTCTTAATATAGGTACCTCCACGAAATCGCTAAAAAAAAAGAGCATAGCTTGATGAAAAAGACGCCAACCTTGCCGAAAGCAAAATTTTATTGCCTAAATGTTTGTTATTATTAGGTTGGTGGAAAAATAATGACGTAATAATGTCGTTTTTTGACGTTAAAAATACGTCAAAAAACGACATTATTACGTCATTATTTTTCCACCAGCCTAATATTAAGAGGAAAGACCAAAGTTTTTTTCAATTATTTTTAAAAAAATTTTCCTTCTTTTTAGAACATTCTAAATTTTGATTTAAAAAAACCTTGTTTCTATTTGTATCAGCGGAACTAGTAAATAACAGACAATTTTTAGCACGTTTTTTTTGGTATGGCACACATTAATTTGAAAAATCGTGCAAAAATAGAAATAATTGTCGGATGTTAATGAAACTTTCAGGATCTATTCCAAGATGATCGAAATTATTATAAATATGTTTTTTTTTTTTTTTTTTTTTTTTTTTTGTTAAAGTCATGGTAAAAATATTTTTTTTAAATATTTATTACCCCCCCCCTAACTAATTTTATGAAAACGCTAGAAATTCGATCGCATCGGGTTTAGTGATTACAATAATTAAAAGCACAGGGCTTTGAGGAATGCAAATCATGTTTTTTTGTTTTTAATTGGAGCCAACGTACCTGAAAATCAGCTCTGAAAGCAAAAAATATTTTTCGATGAAAAATTAATTTTTAATACAATTTGTTATTTCTTTAATTATAATAGATTTTACATTTAAGTTGTTAAAATATTATAAAATTAGTTAAAAACCCCATCGGCTTTCCTAAGTGTCCTTATGAGATAGATCTTTTTTTTTTTTTTTAGCGCGTTGTAAATTGTATCATTTTGACGGATCAGAAGATCCACAGTAATTAAGAAATGTAATTTTGTGCTTATAACCGGGCTGTAATTATAAAGTACGGAAGACCAACCAGAATATAATTAAGTTGCGTTATTTGAGTTAAGCATTGTTCTCCGCTGTTAAGGCCTTTACTTTTACGAAACACGTGTGGAGAAGTTTCAATTTCAACTGAGAAGGGTACCTACAAGTATCAGTATCATCTTATGAAATTTATATGATCTTATTTTTATATTAATCTCAGTTATGACATTTTTCCATAAATGAAATATCAAAATTAATAATAAAATGAATACAAATAACAGTAAAATGTAATAAATGTACATAAAATTATAGTATTTTATGTACAGTTCTGATAAAATTTCATAAGGTACCTATAAATTAATTAGATACATTTCTTAGGAAATATGAAATTTAATGTCACTCTTAACAGTCTTATTTTAATTTCTTTATAATATATTTTCCATAAAGCATCATAAACGTAAAGGTGAAAGCTAAGTACAAAAAAAAAAAAAAAAAAAAAATTACACCGCTGAAAGTTTTCGTTAAATATAACGAGGTAAATAATTTGTTCACTTAAATGTAAATTATTTCACTTTTCTCCTTCCGTAGAACAAATTAGCCTCATGGAATTCGTAAATATGTCATTAATCACCTGTCAAGAGACGCGAAAGTTTATGACCTGTTTTGTTTTATTTTCAAATTACATCTTTTTGGCACAAAAGCTAAGTTAAGTTTGGTTCAAAACATTTTAAATAAACATTATAATTTCTGATTTTCTTAAAAGTTTTGAAAAAATGATAATTGATATTTAAAAATTTCAAAGTGAGATTTCCAGTTTTTTTTTAAGATGTAAAAAAATGGTCAATTTTGCTGACTCAAAAAAAAACTAGATTTTTAACGAAAATTTCGGACGTGCTAGGAACGATTAAAAAATGGAAAAAAATACCCCCCAAATACTTTGATCTTTCCTCTTAATAATAACAAACATTTAGACGATAAAATTTTGTTTTCGTCAAGTTTGGCGTCTTTTTCATCATGCTATACTCTTTTTTTAGCGATCTCGTGGAGGTACCTATATTTATTGCTTTGATAGTCCCGAAGCTGACAGGCCATAACCTTGAGACACGAACGAACGATAAAATCAATGTAAACTTTCCCAAAGCCATCTTTGTATGCAATATTTGGTTGAATTTAAAAAAAAATCTTATTCACCCGACGCAAGGCATCCGGTAGCAAGACCTTTTATCGGGAGATTGGAGGTCTTGAGGAGCGTGAAGCCGCGTCATAATTTCTGTTGTTCCCAGGCCCAGCTGTTAGGGTTCAAGCAATGGACAAATAGTGAAACCCAAACAAAATAAAACAAAAAAACAAACTAGGAATGTACAAAAATACATTTTTTTATATAAAAAATTCCAGCAATACATTTTTTATAAAAAAAAACAAAACAAAACAAACAACTATACATATTTATAGTAAACTAGCAGCATAACTCGGTGTTGCCTGGGTTTATTCAAAAAAAGATTACGAACCTCATCCAATCTGTAAAGTTAAAATAAAGATTTTTCTTATCTATATGGCGAAAAATTATGACATGAAGTGTGAAAACATTTATAACAGGAGAAAGTTGTTTTTTACAGAAGCACAGAAGATACAAAAAATAATTGTCAGCAAATGAAGGGTACATTAATCGCAATCGATCTTCGAAAATTGTTGAGGAGAAATGCTTTGTTAACAGCTTTTGCTGAAACTACATCGAATGAACAACATGCATTCAAAGGAGAAGAAATTCAACAAAGACTTCTCCTAGCAGCCGTGCCAGGGCTGAAAACCAACGTTCACAAAGACTGTATAGAATTGTTCTTTGCCCCTCAGTTTAGACAGCTCGGGTAGCAGTAGTTATGGCAGCGTTCCTTCCTCGTCTACTTAACCGTTGCTCATTAGTTTCTGCTGACCTTGCATTAGCTGTACAAATAGAATTTTGTGTCAGTCTAATTTGAGTTTCTTATTGCGAAGCGTTTCTTCTCCGTGCTATCATCGTTTGGCTGTAGTAGTAGCACGTCTAAGTGAAGGATTTAGATTCCTTGGCATTACTGTCAGGCTGTAGTTGGAGGGGTTTGGCTAAGCTTTTTGAATAACAATGAAGTAATCATTTAAAAAGCAAGAATATTATACGCATTAATGGAAATATAGCCACAATAAATACAAGGCAAGTTTTTGACGGAGACCACGGGAACGTGGTAAACAATTATAAGCAAGCTTGTAAAGTTAGGATTTATCTAAAAATAGAAAACCAAAAAAAAACGTTCTAGTGATTAAAAGAAAATTAACGTACAGCTAGAAACCTACTCACTATGAACGTTAAAACGTACACGCTAAGTTTAGCATAATTATAAATGAATCGAAAGAGGGTCTTTACATTATAAGTGCATTTTTCACAATAAAACTGTCAAAATTTTAGAGCTTAAGTTTCCAAATATATGAGTAAGCATTATTTAAACGCTGATTAGAAGATGATAAATACATAATTAAAAATTGACATTCACGCTTGAACTTTTTTAATGATTTTCACAAATTTAAATTTAAAGCATCAAAAATTCAAAATATACATGAATTAAGTAAGCCTACCTTTTTACTAGATGACAACTTTGATGCGAATGAGATTTTTTGCATTTATTTCATCACATAGCACTAATGAACACTACATGTGAAGCAAAATCAATAGTACGCACTACATAACACGATCGATCATTGCACGTGGAGCAAAACCAATTGTACACACTACACAACTCGATCGATCTCGCACACGCCTCTTATACCTGCGTGCACTTCTCTCATAGGTGCACACTTTCGTTTGCATTTATTCTTTTTCTTAAGGAAGGATATAATTTTTGCTGTCAAGTTAATGCAAACTAAACTATTTCAGTACCAAAACGGGAAATCCATGGAAAAAACTGATATTTTTCATAATGTGTTTATGACTCATGGTGTGTCAGTTTTGATTTTGAGTTGATTGATCTAAACACAAATTATGTGCAAATTTCCATCGGAATGCTGCTAACCACTACAATTAAAAGACTAATGGGGCAGCTCATGGGTCATCTTGGGGGGTTCCTTGTGTAGTTTTTAAAATCTGATTTTTGATTCATTTTAAGATTGTAACATACATGTAAAATTCCGTCGAAATCGAAGCAATTTGAAAATTTGGGGGTCCTTTTGGTTCACCCTAGGGTTCCCAAATTTCGAGCCAAAGGACAGGTTTCAGACTAATAGTAATTGAAATAATAAAGCAGATCTTTAAGTTTTCTATTTAATCGACTTTATTTTCAAGGCTGTAGACTTAATTGAAAACTTCGGGCTTCCCTGCTATCACTAGTTCCCAGACTGCGGGAGCTTAAGCGTGCTACTAGGCTGGCATCACGGTCCCACCCTTTCACTGTCGAAACGGTTAAATGTAGCCGTCTCTTCTACTCTAATAGCTTCATGTCTCGCACCTCCCGTCTGTGGAATTCCCTTATTACTTGTTTCCCTGATAGCTATAATCTCCAACTATTCGAATGTAATGTCAATCGACATCTCCAGATGCCCTGAACTATATCCTACACACCTCTTTACTTTCTCTCGTACTCTGTAACCCCCCTGCGTATTAGTAGCATCCCGTCTCCTCTTTATCTGTGAGGTGATTGTCCAGTATATACTGTCATAGGGGAGAATTATTAATTGTTGTTGTTGTTCTTTTATTTACAGTTAAATCTAACGGATGATCTGGAACCACCGATGTTTAATGACCCAACCTGGGTAAGAAGTTTAAATCTTATTTTGAAAAATATAATGTCCTTTAAATATTATTTATTTATTGAGTGTTGACTCCAGTAGTGGCCTACAATGGAGATCAAGTGGCCCCAAGTCTCTTCGATATTTCAGAGTCCCCCCCCCCTTATTCTAATTTTAATAATGCGGTCTTCTGGATGGTATCTATTCCTTTAGACTATTCAAAGCTCGGATTCAAAGCTGAAGAATAGCTAATATATGCAATATGCCATAATCATGGAAAACAGAACGAGTAAAACCTACCCCCGGGGACTGAAGAAATGTTAATTTCAGAAATCCAGTTAATCAGAAATGTTGGAATAATTGTCTGGAAAGTAAATTTTAAAATGATAAATAATGTCGTTTCATTATTTATTTATTTATTTTTTGTTATCAAATGAAATATAAAATAAGAATCTCGATTCATTCTTTTTCTCTCTTTCTTTTGCAGGATATTAGTAACCCGAATTACATAGAAAATCCTTTGTATTCAAGTAATGGAGAACAGTAACCTCTCAGCAAGAAGAGGTTTAACATTTCATCTGCATTTACGCTGCCAAACATTTTCAATAAATGAATCTTTATCAATAAATTAATTTTCAATATTAAAACCCTTGTTTGAAACTTCTTTCCTAAAATATGATGGTTATTATTATTTTCATTTGATTTCGGGTGTATACACATTTCTTTTCGGGGTACCGATAAAAACATCAGCGTCAGAAATGGCATCGTGACATTTTCAACTGAGCATTTTTTTATTTTTTTCTTCTTTTTTTTTTATTTTTTTATTTTTTTTATTTTTTATTTTTTTATTTATTTTTTTTTTTTTTTTTTATTTTTTATTTTTTTTTATTTTTTTTTTTTTTTTGAGAGAGAGAGAAAAAAAAATGCTAAGATCTCACACATTTTACATACATAAAACCGTAAGGTGTCGGTTGTACTTGTGTTGCTATCATTTCTTCTTGTTACTCTTCATTTATTTTTAGATTAAAGTTGTTAACAGTGGAAGATCTGCACATGGACTGCAGCCCGAGGGGCCACAAGACTTTTGCCACTGATAAAACTAGAAAAGAAAATGATATAAGAACAGATTTGTTGAATTTTGAAGACTAGAATTTCAATATAATATAGGCTCTTCATTTTAGTTAGATTTCTGTAGGATGTAAAGTTCGGATACAAAATATCAAGTTGTTAATGAATTAGAGAAGTCTCAAAATCATTAAAATTTTAGTTGAAGTTTTTCATGTTTTATGCTAAAAAAAAAAAGAAAAATGTATCATCTAAAATATATATATATATATATATATATATATATATATATATAATGTAAAAGAACGAAGAGTAAAATTTCAGCGTTCAGAACATTAATTTAAAACAGCTCAATACAAAAGTAGAACTCTAAATATTTATTATGCAGTGTTTACATAAGAACATGCACATAACCACTACAAAACTGTACATCTTGTTTCAACATTAAAAAAAACGAAAACGTTTTTAACGTTTCATCTGGTGGGGAATCACGATGTGACGGAAATATTTTAATTAGAAATGCAGTTATCGAAGCGCGCACACACACACACACACACACACACACACATATATATATATATATATATATATATATATATATATATATATATATATATATACGCACACATTAGGTGATTGAAAAGTAACTCTCCGTTTTAAAATATTTTTAATTTATTTATTAAATATAATTTTTACAAGAAATGTATATGAAAGGAAAGTGTTTAGCATGAGGTTTTATTTAAAATTCGATATGGGCACCGGATTTCGCTACCATCTTCTAGACTCAACTAGGGAATCGCGTCAACTGATTTCACCAGGAACTCTTGACCTATGGAAAACGTAACTTCTTGCATTCGCCCGTTAAGTTCTTCAAAAGTCTTGGTTTCTTATAGTAGACTTGCTCCTTTAACCAATCCCAAAGAAAGTTACAAGGCGTTAAGGACTCCTGGCTGGTCACTTATACATAAAATAGGGAGTTACTTTTCAATCACCCTTTATCTCTGTGCATATCTGCGAAGTCAGGGGGAGGGCGATATACGTAACGAAGGGTAGCCTCAAATTTTATTGGCCCAGGATGTTAACATTTAAATGGTGAATTAAGATGGGCTACAATAAATATCTCGTTCAGTGTCACAGATACGATTGTCCCATGCTTGATCATGACTCGTTGGGCACGGTCCCTATTGTTCATGAGTGGATGTACTGGGGAACATTATGGCCTGGTGCCGAGAGGATTCTTTTCTTTTTTTTATTTTTACGTTTTTTACTCAAACAATATAACGTCTATAGTAATATATATGTGGGTATACATACACACGCCCGCTCATACATCATACACACGCACACACATATATATATATATATATATATAAAGTATTAGGTTGGTGCAAAATTAATGACGCAATAATGTCTCTTTTTTTTCACGTATTTTTTAACCTCAAAAAACGAAATTATTACGTCATCATTTTTGCACCAACCTAATGTTAAAAATACTTAGGTTGGTGCAAAAATAATGTCGTTTTCTCACATATGTTACTATGTGAGAAAACGACATTATTTTTGCACCAGCCTAATACAAACTTTGGATGCGGGTTCCTCCCACCCAAACAAGGACAAAAGTCCATATAAATATATGCCCACAAATCCTTGGTTGACTGTTTTGTTTTATGGCATATCAACGACAGTGGGTCATTTAATGCCGACAAAATTTTTGAAATAGATTCATAGCGAGAGTTTGGTAAACAAAAAGGTATGTATGTATGTGTATATATACATTATATATGTGAACCATTTTTCAATTACTCATATTTTTGAGTACAATCCAACTTATAGGAAATTTGAAATCTTGGATGGTTTTATTTTCGTAAATGTTTTTTTTTTTTTTAAATTACTCACTTGGTAATATTTTGCTCGCACTAAACCAAGATCTACACACTCTAACAGTATATGTTTCACTGTAAATTTCTCTTTGCATGTAGTGCATATTAGTGATTCTGTGCCCTCTAGTAAATAATGGTGGGTGATGTAGGTGTGGCCTATGTGAAGGCGGGTCAGCATGACCTGTTCTTTTCTATTTTCGTATTCTGAGTTCCATTTTCCAATAGTGTATTTAATTGTTTTGGAGTTTGTTATTAATGAATGTATTCTAATGATGTTGCTATTTTTAATGATAATTTTCTTTACAAATCTTTCGTTTTTGAGTTAAGTTTAAAGAAAGTTTACGGTAGAATCAGGAACCCACTCCCAAAGTTTGCAAAGTTATTTTTGGATTGAACATTGTGTTTTAACAGCGTCTACCATAAATTTGTGTGGATATATGTTCATATCGATTTTCGTCTTGTATTTGTGTGAGGATCCCGCTCCTAAAGTTTGTAAAAGTATTTTTGATACACCCTATGTGTGTTTCTTATGACGCGTTTCGCCCTGCAGGGCTTTAAGACGTCCTAAAGAACGAAACGCGTCACAAGAAAACTTTTCCGTATCTGTCATATATCTCTGAGACGAGGTAGTATGATTACGTTATTTACATTATTCGGACTGTTATTCACATCTTCATTGTCATCTTCATAACATTTTGGCTGTTGTAAACTCCGGCCTTCTTCATGACCAAGTGCATAAAGACGTTGGTTAGATCCAGGAATTAGACCCAAACAGTTGTGAGTTAAAAAACAAACAAAAAAACAAAAAAAAAACAAACTTTGGAGAGCTGAGTTAAAGGGAAATAACCGAGACCTCCAGAAGAGGCATGGCGCGTGGAACTAGAACAATCTACTTAGGTGGACGTAATAAAGGGTTCGGTTCGAAATTCCAAACACTTGAAGAAGCTCGGAGCGTACAACGGTCGAAACGTTGTGAATATGGCAATGCAGATGAGGATAACAGTCCGAATAATGTAAATAAGAAAACATTTTCCAATACTGGTCTTTATATATATGTATAATCTCAAATTATTAATTGTTACAATTAGTAAATCACTATAACGTGAAATATGAGTGATCATGTATGGAGGAAAATGGTTGTCATAATACTGGACAAGATAGGAGACCGAAGTGTTAGTCGCCTGAAAGAATCAGGTCATATGCTGTGTATGAGGACTTCCCTACAAGGCCTAATATGCAGAATAAACACGTTATAGAAGCCTCAAATAAAGATGAATGACAGCAAGGCTTCAACAGCAGCAGTAGCTGTAACAACAGAGAAAAACGTTAATGATTGTAATCAAGCATGACAATGAGCAGCACTTATCAACAGGTAGGTTATGCTTAAGGCTTCAAGTTCTCCACAGAGAAGAGATACCAGAGAATTGTCCCTGGGCCGGGCAGTGTGTATTTGGGAGACTCATTTGGAACAGAGCGGGCAATAGTAGTACTCAGAATAAGAACTAGATAAGATGTCCCTAAACATGAGCTGTGGAACGAGAACAATATATCCACCGTTGGATAAATATATGGTTCACATCAAAATTCCCTGTAGGTTACCCGGATCAGTATACACCTGACGAAGGCCGGAGAACACAACGTCCGAAACACTGTGATAACAGCTACAAAGATGAAGAAGCATATAAATAGTGGAATATTTTAAAACAATAAAAACTGAAAAGTATGCGACTGTCGTCGAGATCGTAGTCAATGTGAATCTTTTCCCTAACTGCCTATTATGTGATTTTTCTTCACCTAGACTGGTTGACAACCAAGGCGCAGAGTCAGGGCGTCCTGTTACTTAACCCATAACTAGGGAGTGATGGATTCATACAGAGCATGTGAAATTAACAATCTCGATTGGAATTCGAACTCGGCTCTCCGATTTCGCATTTCAGGCCGCTATCCATTACACCACGTGCATATTAAAAGAATGAGCAAACAAAAAAACAACATCCACAACAAAAGCGATAGAAAGCTAAATGAGGTCAGCTAAGGCTATGAATCTAGGTACATCGGACATTAAAAAAATACATTTTAAAATCAGCGTCCCTGTATCTAAGACTTTTAATACAAAATTATATATGTATGGATATGGGTGCGTGGCCGAGCGGTTAGAACGTCCGCTTTATGACTATTAGATCCGGGTTCGAATCTCGATCTCAACCTATGACCAGTGTTTGTTGTATTTCATCTCTTTCTTTCTCTGTATATATCAAGAAGAAGAGAGAAAATGTTTTGGTTAAAATGTGAATATATATGTATATATTATATTTTATTTGCCATCTAGTAACCCCAATGTCTTTCTTGTATTGGTCAAGGACGGGGTTACAGCTACACAAAAATAACAATGGTTAGATATTGAAAAAATAAGGGAAATAATTCGTTTTAATATGCGGAAATATCCACTCTTTGCCTGAAGAAAGTCGCGAGACCGGAAACACATACAGTAAAATATGAAACATTTGCAGTTTCTTTCTTCATTTTAATATCTATCTATCTATCTATCTATATCTATATCTATATCTATATCTATATATATATATATATCTATATATATATATATTTTAACCAAAACATTTGCAGTTTCTTTCTTCTTTTTAATATATATATATATATATATATATATATATATATATATATATATATATATATATATATATATATATATATATATATATATGTATGAAGAGAGAGAGAGAAAAAGAAAAAGAAAGAACAAACGCTGGTTACAATATATATGTATGAAGAGAGAGAGAGAAAAAGAAAAAGAAAGAACAAACGCTGGTTATATATATATATAATATCTATGAAAAAACATTTCGAAATTCATCGTTCCTTTAGTTGTTTCGAATATCTGGTGTCTCTAAGCTGTTATCAAGAAAGAGTCATGATTGGACACACCCAATACCTTTTTTTACAGCTTAGAGACACCAGATACTTGAAGCAGCTACGGTCACGATTTTTTTCAAATGTGAGGCGAAATGATTTGCAATTTTTTCGCTTGTCCATTCTCATATTTTATTCCTGACAAATATGTTTCTTCGAGTCACCGTTATCCCCCCCCCTTTTTTTTTACTTACACGCCAACACGCATATTTTATGAGTACGCCCAAAATATTAAATCCTTACATTGGTCAGACACACATAGTTTAACTTATCACTTATCGAAACGCAATTCGTGAACATATCGATTATTAAACCCGAGAGGAATATTAATAGATTGTACTAAAATACTATACAGAAGCTTGCTATGTGACGATAACGGTCGCGGAATAGCAGACTGAAGTTGTAAATTCGTGATGCCATTCTAGGTAAACTTAACAGGATATCATCCTTGATGGTGAAATGTTCATATAACCACTCTGATGATGGATGGCTCACGTGAGCCGAAAGCTTAGATCGAGGAACAGCATAATAAAAACAAATATCCAAAACTTGGACAATTTTTGTCTTTATTTTCTCCCGAAATTAAAGCTACTATACGAAGCTTAGAACGGCTCATGATCAAACATAATAAACATTCGTTGTCTGTTATATTTAACAATATATGTCAGTGTATATATATATATATATATATATATATATATATATATATATATATATATATATATATATGCGTGTGGGGTGTATAAAGAGTCCCACGAACGTTTTCAGATCAATGTTTTTAATGACAACAACAAGAAGAATATAATATTTTAATTTTTATTTAATTTTTTGGCAGTTATTTTTCTCTTCCAATAAAAGTTGCTTCCACAGGCCGATCTCTTTGTAGTTTGTCTCCAAGGGGTCACTTCCGATGAGGACACTGCGCAATTCAACGTTCGACTATTGTATACGAAGGAAAAACTTCACGGTAGACATTATTCCATATGATCACAGATTTCCTGCGGCTCAGTACGTTCCACAGACATTTCAGTTTGTGATTCTGATTTTCGTCTGTCACCGTCAATTGCATCATTTTTTTTTATCCTTCTGAAATGTAAATCAAAAGAAAATATCGAGAAAAATTAAAATGTTTAAATTCTGCGGTAAGAAACTATAAAAGCAACATATATATATATATAAGACAATCCAATATCTGGGAAGTGTTTTAGCAGAGAACGGGAAAGTACGACACTGAAATCCGAAGACGCGTTAGGATAAACAAAGTTACTTCCCAAAAGCTAAGAAGAGTGCTAAGAAATAGGAAAAGTTCCCTAGAAATAAGGAAATGAGTACTAAACAATTACATGAGATTATATTTTTCAAAATAAAACTTCTTACCCACATTGGTTCATTTCAACATCGGGGATTAGAGATTATCCGTTAGATTTAACAGCAAATGAATAATAATAATAATAATAATAATAATAATAATAATAATAATAATAATTAGATAAATGTGCCAAAGTAACATTAAAGAAAAGGAGAATTACAGAAACGTCCTCAATAGATTTGGACTTTATCACAAAGTTTAGGGAACTGGAAGAAGATGAAACCTATAAGTATCTAGGAATTAGCAAAGGAAATGGTATACAGCATACCCAAATGAAGGAGAAGGTAAGAAAGGAGTACTACAGGCGTGTGAGTCTGGTACTGAATACCGAGCTGAATTAAAAATACAGAATATCAGCCCTACTGTTGTCCCTATGGTGCAATACAGCTTTAACATCCTTAACTGGACCATAGCTGGCATTAAGCAAATGGACGCCAAAACGAGAAAGCTTCTCACTTGCTACCGTATGCATCATCCCAAAGCTGAAGATGATCGTCTGTATGTGCCCAGATCCGAAGGAGGCAGAGGATTAGTTCAACTAGAACTGTCCTACAAAACTACAACAATTAGCCTTTAAAGATACCTGGAAACTACAGAAGACTGGATGATGATATGTGTCAAAGAACATGAAAGTAGCAATAAAGAAAGCCCAAAAGTTCAAAATGGAGTTTTAAATGGGCGCAGAAATACAAGTAAAACACAATACACCGACTGAATCTGCAAAATACTTAAAAAAGAAAGCAAAAGCAAATGCAACCGACCAGATAAAGAAACAATGGCGAGATAAACCTCTTCATAACCAATACTCTGCTCGTACCAAACAAGCTGATGTAGACAAACTACGTACCCATCAGTGGCTACATAGTACAGATTTAAAAGCTGAAACCGATGGTTTTATCCTCACTGCACAGGATCAGTTCTTGTTAACTAGAAATTATCAAGCACAAATACTAAAATATTATATTAGCCCTAAATGCAGATTCTGTGATAAATATCCAGAAACAATTGATCATCTTGTATCAGGTTGCACGGTATTGACACCCACTGAATATAAAACCCGGCATGACAGAGTGGGCTAATATCTGCACTGGAAAATCTGCAACTTCTACGGGAAGGAAACTGAAATAAATTGACATGAAGACCACCAAGACCCGGTTACGGAGATAGAACCTGTTACAATTTTATGGGACAATACACACAGACAGAACAATCACAGCTAATCTTCCATAGTTATTAGAGACCGCAAGCAAAAACGTACCTCCTTATTGATATGGCAGTCCCTGCAGACTGCGATATATCTTTAAAGATCTTCAAAAATTTATCAAGATACAAGGACCTTGAAATCGAAATCTAAAACATGTGGCACATGGGAACATCAACAATCCCTGTTGTAGTTGGAACCCTCGGATTGGTTGGAAAAGTTTCCAGTAGATTCGTTGAAGGGATTCCTGTAGGCCCATGCCTTAAAGAAATACAAAAAATTGTTCTCACGAGTACAGCCCACACCTTACGAAGGGCTTTAACTATGTAAAAATGTTTTTTTTTTTTTTTTCAATTATTCAGTGGAAAATGTCATGATGCTATTTTAACCTTAGGTCTCTGGGCGGGACCGTAAAGAAATGTGTACACACCAGAAATCAAAGGAAATAATAATAATAATAATAATAATAATAATAATAATAATAATAATAATAATCCTCCCCTATAGCAGTTAATGCTGGACTGTCGTCTCACAGATGAAGAGGAGACTTGAAGCAACAGAATGTGGTTCTACAGAAGGATGCTGAGGAAAACAAGGTCTGAACATGTGAGTGAGCAACAACAAAGTTTTAGAGAAAATGGAAACAAGAAGGAAACTTCTGCTTAACATAAGGAAGAGAGAGTTGAAATTTCTGCGACCGATAAAGTGGAAAGAAGTCTTAGAAAATATGCTACTTGCGGAACCGATTGAAGGCAAGAGGGACAGAGTAAAACCAGGCATAACTTACTTAATGAGCTTGGGAAAATGGCTGGAAGTACAAGGTTTAGGAGAAATGATAAAGACAAAATTTATTAAGAGTTACAATGGTCAGGAAATTGTGGAAAGCCATGATCGCCCACGTCCTGAAGGGGAACGGCACATAAAGAAAAAGAATGTGATATTTAGATTCATTGTAAAAGGAATTTTATTCTAGCTTGAAACACCCTTATATATATATATATATATATATATATATATATATATATATATATATATATATATATATATATATATATATATATATATATATGAGTAAACGCTCTGTTTATAATAAACAGTATTAACAACTTTTACCGGAGGGAATGCTCGAGAAATTTCATAGAAAATATGTCTCCTCCGACAGGAATCGAACCTGTATCCTACACGGAACCGTCATATAGACTGACTTACAATACCATTTAGCTACAGAGGAAGCGTCTGCTTTGGCAAAGTCGAATTACTGTTTTTAAACTAAAAATATACAAATTAATTTGACCGTGCTAACCAGACGCTTCGACTGTAAATGGTAGAGCACGTATAGGATACAGGTTCGATTACTGTCGGAGGACACATATTTTCTATGAAATTTCTCCAACATTCAAGTCGGTATATATATATATATATATATATATATATATATATATATATATATATATATATATATATATATATATATATATATATATATATATATATGTGTGTGTGTGTGTACGTGTGTGTATTTATATTTAGGCAGCATATCTACATTCAAGCATGTTTAATTGAATAATATAGACATGTCTATTTATCTTACAGGTTAATCGAAGTTGGAAAATTAGCAGACAATGAAAAGACGGAAAGAAGTTCTGACATTTTTTTGTTTTTTTAATTATTTTTGTGTTATTTGATTTTCATTTCAGGTTTCGTGTGCATTCGACTTGTTCATATAATTCAAATGTTAGGATAATTTATGGTGTTCCGAATTTAAAGAGAGACGACGGGTCCCTTCGAAGCTTCAAGAAATTAAGATTCCAAGCCCACTGTACCTCCTTGGTCTCACGGTTTCAGCTGACTTGAAGTGGAACGACTACATCAAATCAATAGTTGTATCTACGATGAGGAAAGCTTACGGTTACGCAGCTTAATGAGAAATTTCATTGAAACTTGAAGGAATTACTCAGACTGTCTGCCAATAAGCAAACCTATCTTGTGTAGTTAGAAAATCGGAATAAATCATTAGTAAATTTTTTCTTTCATATTTTCTTTAATTTTCAGTGATTTAAAAAGCCGAAAAACCTGGGATTCTCACGTAGAAAATATAATTCAGTTGCAAAATTATTAGGTTGGTGCAAAAATAATGACGTTTTTTGACGTATTTTTAACGTCAAAAACCGACATTATTTTTGCACCAACTGTTATATCTTACAGTACGAAATAATTCTCAATAACCATATCAATGAATAAGGGAAATAATTCAAAAAATAAATTTTGAGTTATTTCCCTTACATCGTTTATCTCAAAAGCAACTCTATTTTCTAGAAAATGTCTACAAAAATGCGTAAATAGATTGTCTTTAACACAAATAATAACATATAGTGTAAATTGTTGCACTTGAAGGATACATTTTATCGACCGTATATTTATTAGTTTAATTATATACGCCGTATGCAAGTATTTTAAATACAATATTATAAATTTATAACTTTTATTAACGAACAGTGCGTATTAAACACAAAGCGTCCGACATTCAAGCCTGACTAGGGATGTGTTTTTTTTTTACCCTCGTTTTCTTAACATTTGCTTTTTTTTCTACATGCATTTACGTTGCAAATTAAGCAAAGAACAAATGACTATCAAAGGATGAACAATTTCTGCGGATACTGACGTTATTCTGGGGTCTTTTCTTTTTGTTCAAATCCGTGAATTTTTTTTTGCTCATGCTATTATTACGTTGGTGCAAAAATAATGTCGTTTTCTCACATAGTAACATATGTGAGAAAACGACATTATTTTTTGCACCAACCTAATAAGTCTCGAAAAACACGATATATAAAATTCACTATTTTTTGTTGAATCTTTTAAAATTCTGTAACTTTTTAACAAGAAAAATCTCAAGTTGATGTTAATAATTGCCGCAAAACATTGTTGGTTTATTTAAGATGGGATGATCTATTATGACATGTCTCCAATTTGTATTTAGATGCGTTGTCTTTATATTTTATTTTTCTACTTGAATTGTTCCCCTATATTGCATATTATTCATTATTTGTACATGATTAGTTTACCATAAAATTTGTATTAGAAAATTGAGATGTAGTAGAGTGGGGGCTCTGTATCAGAGATTTGGGGTCAGGAGCACGAAACCCTTGCAAGGGCCTAAGTTTGTTTATTACAAACGTTTTGTTTTAGCTACATTAAAAAATAATTCGTTTGAATAGATACCGCCAATGAAAAAAAATGGATACAATAAATGAAAAAATGCCCCAAACTTGATAAAAACAAACTTTTATACACAAAATGTTAGTTATTATTAAGAGGAATGACTAAAGTTTTTTTTTTAATTTAAATTATTATTCAATTAAAATTTTCAATCCTTTCTCGCACGTTCGAAATTTTGGTTAAAAATCTTGTTTTTCTTCCGTCAGCGAGGAGACCAAACATTAATAATGGTTAGTATGGGAAATTTTAGCGTCTTTTTTTTTTTTTTTTTTTTTTTTTTTTTTTTGTGATAAAAAATACACATTGATTTGGAAATTCTTGCAAAAAATCAAATAATTCTCGGAACTTAATTAAATTTTCAAAACATATTCACATATGAATGAAATTATTTTTGAATTTTTTGTTTTAGAAAATCTTCATAATTTTTTTTTTTTTTTACATTTGTTACCCGCCACTTACTAAATTTGTGAAATTTCGAAAAATTAAATTTCACCCCCTTAATATTAATATTAGTTAAAAGCAGAGCCACTTGGAAAATTTAAATCATCAATTTTTTTGTAAGATACGGTCTTACATACAAGACATTATAAAGAAAATAAGAGCGATAACTATCGTCAATTTAAAGCCAAATTATCTAAAATTCAATAAAACATTAGATTACGGAGAACATTTTCTTAAATTTATAAAATCACTGAGTACTTAAAAATTATATAAACAGGCGCTCATGTTATATTCTTCAGTTATTTTTTTACAGATAAAATATTCGATAAAACCCATCTGTCATCAAGCTGTCAATATATCAACAACTTAAATAAAGAAGTATCACCGTGTTAAAAAAATGCATTTCTGCGAAACTTAAAGTGAATAATATTTGTTTCAAATCAGATTAATTATACTTTAAATCAGCTAATATTCCACAAATAATGTTTCAGAAAAGTATATTTTATTTTTGGAGGATTTTTAATAAAGAGAATTACATTATGATAAACGAGTGCTCAAAATGGCGCTGAAATCAATTTTTTAGCAAAAAACATCCTCCTTCCATTCAATTTAAATTAGTTTTTGAAATACAGAAAAGTATTTCGCTTACTGGAAAGATTAAATTTAACCTATTAACTAAAATAAAAGCTTCAAGAAAAAAATTCTCATTTAAAAAAAAAACAATTCTAAACTTTAGCTATCGCGAATCTGTGGAGTTACCTAGATTGTATTTTGTTACAGCGTATTTTTGCTTCATTTGAATGCATGCATTTCTGTTTATTGAAGAGGAAAGAAGAATAAGCAACATTTTCAATAGGCAATACTTTTTGATCCCCCCCCCCTCATATTACAAGATTTCTCTTCATTTTTTAATATACGAATGCGACTTGAAATTATTTATGCAAGTTGTGAAGAAGGTTCTGCAAATGATCAAACGTGTGAAAAGTGGTTTGCGAAGCCAAAGGAGATGTAGGGAAATGGTGGTCAACACTGTCTATTCTACACCTAGCTAATCCGACTCACGACCCCATTCACTCTAACAATTTCCTCATTCACAAATTTGTAGGTCTGATGAATTGGATCGTGATTACGATTCCAATGTAATAAATTATAACCATGGAATATTAGTGTATGAAACTTTTATATTATATTCTTACTCTGTCTTGGACATTGATTTCTACCAGGATTCTATCCACTTGGGAATTTATATATATATATAAATGTTTAATATCTAAAAAAAAGTACTAAACTAATTGAGTTCCTTTTTTTCCAGGTTTTCTGATAAAACTTTTAGCCATCTTAAAACCATTTCTTGTACGAATCACTGAAAACCCCTTTGAGTTATTCATCTGGAAAAATTGATTTGTGTCAGCCCCACTATGTCTTCCCAATTGAACAACTGTGAGAGGAAAAAGAGCATTCCGGCCTTCAGTAATGGTACGAACATTCATACTCTGGCTTCTATGTTCAAAGTCCATTCAAGAACCATCAAGAGAACGGTGAATAAGTTTTAAAAGGAGGGAACAGTAGAGAGGAAAACTGGATCAGGAGGTCACAACAGCAAGTGGAATTATTATTTCAACTTAAAATACATTCTTATTGTTCAAAGCAGAGCACAATAATGTTATAAGAACCTCGAAGAATTCCAGTCAGATATCTTTAATCACTTCTAATATAAAACGTTTCAAAATCAATCTAACAATTGGACAATTTTGCTCTTATACGATTTGTACAATGTTGCTGTAACACCAGTTATATATATATATATATATATATATATATATATATATATATATATATATATATTGAATACGACAGACAAGGTCTTTTATTTAGTTTTTATACAATTTCTCAAGCGATCTATTTTTTTTTTTTTTTCAGATGATAAATTATATAAAAACTATCTGAATGTTCTTTTTATCCGAGCGCTTTCGGCTATACATTTAGCCATTTTCAAGGATTGAGTATTTAAACTGTTAAATAAGAAATAGTTGCATGTATGTATTTATATAATGTTTTCATTTTTCAAAATACGGTCAAGATATTGTGTCCATGTTCATAGTTAATATTATTAAGTGGTGTATTTTTTTTTTTTTTTTTTTTTTAATAAGGCTTCCATTATTTTTAACCTTTTATTTGCCTGTAGATGATGCTATTATATTTGTGTTGTCAACGAGTATGTTACGAATAATGTCCGGACAGTTTTTACATAATTTATCATTTGAAAAGAAAAAAAAAATAGGTTGCATGAGAAATTGTATAAAAAAAAACTAAATAAAAGCATCTTGTCTGTCGTATTCAATGAAATGTCCATTAAAGAAGTAATTCTGCCTAAATACACACACACACACACACACACACACATATATATATATATATATATATATATATATATATATATATATATATTGAACAATAAAAATATATATATATATAAAAAATATATATAAATATATATAAAATATATATATATATATATATATATATATATATTGAACAATAAAAAAATATTCAAAAATTAAAATCTTCAGACACACTGGGTTGTAGATTAATGTTCTTTCGTTTTTTTTATTATTATTTCATTTAGATTCCTCGACTAGTTTCGGCCAAAATGGCCATCATCGGGAGAAGAAATATTTCTCCTTGCTGGTAGCAGTAAACTACATATATATATATATATATATATATATATATATATATATAACAAAAATCCAAAAATATTGGTGCGACCAACAGTCAAACTGCTAAAAGACCTAAAAAACCTGAGACAAGAAAAAAAAATCATTAGTATAAAAGAAAAAGAATACGTACCCAAGCTCTAAATTAAAGGCTACTACTACGTCAAAACGATACAGATAGTAACTACAAAAAACGCTTCTTAACATCAACCCTCAACGAAGCATAACTCCAGTCGCTATTTAAGTTTATATTTTTAAGAAGAGGAGTTTTAAAGATATCAATCTGGGGCCAACTTTTAATAAGCTGACATCGTTTCTTATTTCTTTTTTTTTTTTTTTTTATGTGGTGGGGTAGTCGAAGCTTCTTGTTGGGCTTGAAACTTTTCAGTGTATCTTGATTTTAACGTCTTTGAATCACCCACCTTGTGAAGAACACGTGCCAAACTACGACTACACTGATAAATTAGACACCTCCCCCACACATATGCACCTAATTTTAAGAGAAAGCTGTCTAAACCTGAAACTTCTGACGACTTAAAACATGTCCTATTGTGGTGGAGACATATCTGCTTCGACCACAGATTGGGAAATTCGATACGCCTACCATTTACTTATGTCAAAGGGTACTGACTTCTTTGTGTCAATTGTTTCTCTCATAGACAGGTTTATTTTCAACTTACCCATCCTCTCATTTTACGCCCCCGTATTTTCCTCTTAAGGTTATCTCTACCTAATAATAATAATAATAATGAAGAATTAAAGAAAACCACAAAAATAAAAAGTAATGATCGCCACTTCCTTTCTCTATATCAAAAAGTAACATGCCCATTACACCTCTGTTCTGTCAACTTTGTCATTGATAAAGTTATATTAAGCCTAACTTAGTCAGGCACAAGGGCGCAACTATGGAGCACCGAGTAAAAGATAATTTGGAGAAAATGGAAACAAATAGAAAACTAATACTTAACTTCAGGAAGAGGCAGTTGAGGTTTCTAGGGTACATAATGAGGTAGGGGGCTTGGAAATTTTGATACTCACAAGACAGAGAGAGGGCAAGATGGATAGAGGAAGACAGCGGATGACATACTTGATGTGCTTGATGACAGGTCTTGGAAGAAATAACGTTTATTAGGAGCTACAAGGGAAAGGAAGTTGTGGAAAGCCATGATCGCCTACGTCCCTAAGGGTCACGGCACATAAAGTACAAGAAGGCTTACGGCCTTATCACGTTGAAGCACCGGTTCTTGTACGATAGTCGGAGTTGTGCAGCGTCGAGCCTAGTCAATACTAGATGCTGTAGGCTTGGATGTGCAGGTGGTGCAATCAATAACGGCTCAGAATTGGGAATCGGACAGAAGAGTTCCAATTCCAGTTGGAAAATACCCTTGGGAAAGGTATGAATTCAACTCTTCTTCAACCAGCAGTGGGCTAATTAGGAGCACTTGTTTCAGTAAATCATTATTATCGCAAAAATATTTTTACAATCTAAGAATATTTTCTGGCTTTAAATGACCCGCAAACGGTTGATAAGCCGTAAAAACTGATCAACTGTAATTGGTATGTAATTCTATATTAAAATTACTTACACTGCTTTTCTATAGTAAATTATTGTAAATATTTCAAATAATAAAATCAGTTACGTTTCACGTGTAATAGCGTTATTCTATCCTTAACGTTTCACTTAATCTCTGATCAGTGACAATCCCCTTTTTCATGTGCAATGCACTTCTATAGTAAAATATTTTATAGAGCATTTCTAGAGTAAAATTGTTGGCAACATTATAGCTTATAGCAAAACCATTAGCATTATTCCCCTTCGTTAATGCTATACTCTCTTTTGATGCGTCACCATGTTAAATGTTGCAGATGTGGTTTCTGTGCGTTGAAGTTACCAGCTTCACACCGAACAGGTTTTGAATTCATAGTCGTCCTTCTCTTTGAGCGGTTACCAACCAAGGCTAGATACCCCAGTGTATGATGCTATTTAACCCATAACTCGGGTAGAAGGGTTAGATTCATATTTTTCCCAAGGGTATTTGTACGAAAGTGAACTGAATGAAACCCGCCTCGTATTTTCAACGGCGTGTTAACAATGTATCATATTAGCAATGTATTTATAGTAATATAAATAGTCCCGCTCCGTCAGTAATTCTTACATAAATTCCTAATAATTTCAGAGCTCTTTCTTCACACTTTGTAAATGCATCTTACAGAATAATCACCGAAATTTACTCGGACAGCTTTTAAGTAAATAAAATTAAAGGAAAATAGGTTAAGATTCGGTTAAATAAAGTAATAAACTTTTTTTATATAAACATCCACGTTGCAAGAAGGAGGCTGGGTTGGATTCACCTTTCCACGTTTTGCAGGAAATGAGAACTAAACAGAAGACAAAATATATCCTCTTGGCCTCAATCTATCACAATGCTGTTTAGCTGAGCTGTATTTGCCGAAAATCATTATGACCATTAATTTTCCAATATATTTTTTTTCAATTATTTCACCTCCAGCAAAGCAATAAAGCCACTAACACGTAAAGGCTTATTGAATATTAAAGAATATGAGAAAAAATATAACATTATTACAAAACAATAGAAGAACAGGGATTAAGACAGATGATAACGATTACATTATTTACATTATTCGGACTGTTGTCCTCATCTTTTTCGCCATATTTATCACAACGTTTCGGCCGTTGTACGCTCCGGCCTTCTTCAGGTGGTTGGAATGTCGAACTGAACCCTTTTTTTCCAACCACCTGAAGAAGGCCGGAGCGTACAACGGCCGAAACGTTGTGATAAATATGGCGAAAAAGATGAGGACAACAGTCCGAATAATGTAAATAATGTACATAATACCTCGACTCAGAAATATAGACAGACTCTGATAACGATTAATATTGCATTTAAATTGTTGAAGATCAAAACGTAAACTGGAAAGCACGAAATTAAATTTTTGAAGATCGTAAGTGGCAGAGAAGCAAGAAACCGGAAGAAAGTCCCACAGGCGAGAAGTACGAGAAAAGAAACTCTTAGTATAGCTATTTCAACAGTAAAAAAAAAATGAGACCTAATTGCCAATCCAGTAGTACGTTTAAATGCATGCGGTCTACATACGGTAGATTTCCAGTCGGGTTCTTTAATTTCCCTTACTCGCAAATAACATTGGGAAGGTATGTATCCATCTCTTCTACCCCCAGCTCTCGGTTCAATAACAGGACAGACCGTAACCTATGGCCTTGGTTGGCAACTAGTCTACCGCAGAAATAAACAACAAGCTTCTACGGGAACATCTTCTGCCTAGTTAATCATGGTGATTTTCTAAGCGTAGTTTAGATGCGGCACAAGTGAAGATCGAACTCAATATTCAGTCGTGATTGATCTAGAGAGACAAGTTTGCTAACCATTGCATCACGTCGAAGTGCCCTAATGATTTTCTAGGCGTAGCTTAGATGTGGCACAAGGCTGAATGTGTGGAGCAACCAGTGAAGATCGAACTCATTGCTCAGTTGTAATTGGGCTCGCGTGACAAGCTTGCTAACCATTACACCACGGAGTGTGAAAGGACGGTTTTTCCCTTCACTCCGCTATTATTTTAAATCCCCTCACTCCTTCGGCAATGTTTATTGTTTTAAAAACCGATGATTAGAACTGTAATAAAACCTAAATATATGAAAGTAAATTTAGACATTTTCTTTTTTCTTGAGAATTGACTACAAAAATAATAAATATTATTTATTCATTTGATTGTTTGTTATAACCGTTGGCAAAACATCGGCTAATTGCCAATTGATTCGAACTTTATAAAATGGTAGCTAATAAGCATTTAATTATAGTTGGTTCACATATTTTTATGATTTAATAAATGTTTATGAATAAAAAGCTGTTTTCATATTTATTTGTTTATAATTTGGTAAATTATAAGTATTGCATTGTACTTAGTTCTAATTGTATTATTTTAGAATGTTGGAAATATAAAATTATTCTTGTAAATCTCACTATTCAGTCGTAATTGATCTAGCGAGATAAGTTTGCTAACCATTGCACCAAGACATAGTGTTTAATATTTTTTATGTGAATTCTCAAGAACAAAGAAAATGTATAAACATACTTTCATCATATGTTTAGGTTTTATTACAATTCTAATCATTTCTTTAAAAAAAAAAAAAAAAAAAAAAAAAGCCAACATTGCTGAGTGTGTAAAGTAGTTAAAATAAAAGCGGTGTCAATGGAAAACCTGTCCCTTTTTTTCAAACACCTTTTTTTTGTGGGTGGGGGAGCGAGAAAGACCAGGTTTTTCAGAGAATTTATATTACACAACAGACTAGCGCTTTGTTTCTATTAGGTTGGTGCAAAAATAATGACGTAATAATGTCGTTTTTTAACGTTAAAAAATACTTCAAAAAACGACATTATTACGTCATTATTTTTGCACCAACCTAATAGTAATATTTTCTCTCGCTTAATACTTTACTCAGTTTCTCGAAGACAAACGTTCGCAACTGCTATGCGTTTTCGGATTTCTCTCACATTTTCCTCCATCGTCTGTTACTATATAGTTTAAATTCAATACTGATTTCATTTTCATGTCAGCCAATTGGTAGCGCAGTTATAGAAAACAGAAGAGGAAGAGGGGAGTCGATAGAAAAGTTAAAAGAAAATTCGACGGGCTGTGAAAATAAGGAGCAGTTGTCATCTCGCTTTTCGATGGTGCGCTGAAATTTTTTCTTTCTTCCTTTTTCTTTTCGGGTATGTCGTTTCTTCTGTGTACGCACACAGACACACGTGCCCTTTCGCACAATACAAACGCTTGCTTACACACACACACACACACATATATATATATATATATATATATATATATATATATATATATATATATATATATATATATATATATATATATATATACTACATACCCACTCCCAGTGCACATGTTTAATAATGGGCAATTATCCCATCACGCAAGGACGCACAAATATTTTCGCCTTGCATATCAATCAAGTTCATCGTCAGTTATCTCGAGTTACCTTCCGACTAAACTTTCACAATGACACGATGCGGCGCGAAGTGGAAAGGGGCGTCAATGTCAATAGTATTATAAATTTATTCCACACTGACCACCCGGGCATTATTAAGATGACAAGCCTTTTAAAAAATAAATCCCTATTCCCCCCATCCCGAAGATACTTTTAAAAAATGAATCATATTTACTCCACCCCCCACAAAATACCAATCATCTTTCGCATAGTTCGCCTTAATCAAGTTCCGGTGTGTAATCACTGTAGTAGACGTAATTTGGTAACAACATGTACCTCAATTTTAAAACATATTTAGTAACAGAGAATTAGTGATCTAGAAGATAGTGTCCTATCCTCTAGATCAGTAATTCTTAACTGACGTGCCATAACACACTAGTGCGCCGCTCGATCCTGTTAAGTGTGCCGGGAAACGTTGAAGAAATTACGAAAAAGCACCAGTCACGGATTTCTCACTAAATAAGCTGCACAAATAGTTGAATAGAAACATTGAAATAAAGCAAGTTCGTAATTGTCTGTGTATTTTGTTTTTAAATCCATGGTTTTATTTCATAACATTTAAATGTGTACCATTTAAAAAATGTGTCGTGATTTTTTCTTTAGCTCCTAGGTGTACCGTTTGTTCAAAAAGGTCGATAAACACTGATCAAGATCCTACTAAAGAAAACAAAATCAAAAATCTACTAAAAAATGTACTTGCAAATTTTCCCTGGAGAAAACCACTCCTATAGCCGAACTGTACCTGTCGAAAAGCCAGCATGGCAAAGCAACGTTCAGTTGCCTACTTAAGGAATGAACATCTCTCGCTTGGGTAATTGCTATATCTGTTAGTAGAGCCGGCGTATACTACCCCCCGAATCTATGATACGGGCCAGTCCCCCCACCAGAGTCTGTGGTATGAGGTCCCCACTTGAATGCATCTCAATTTTCATAAGGTAATATTCATATGAAATATAAATTGTATTGTAATCTACTTTTGTGTAATAATGCATCATATGCAATGTAGGTAAACAATTCGATTAGAAAAACTGAAAATATATACAAGGTATCTAAATACAAATTAGAGACATGTCATAATATATCATTTTATCATATATAAATCAACAATATTTTTCGGCAATTTTTAACAACAACTTGAGATTTTTCTTTTGTTAAGAAGTTGAAAAATTTTAATTTTAACACATTTAACATTATGGATAAAAAAATAGTGAATATTATATAATTTTTTTTTTTTTTTTTTCGTGTTTTGTCATGAGCAAAACAAATTCACGGATTTGGACGAAAAAAAAAAAATACCCCAGAAAATCCGCGAAATTTATTCATCATTTAATAATTGTGCTTCTTTTTTATAATTGAATTCATCGCAAGCAAAGAAGTAAAGCCACTATAACACAAATGGCTGCTGTGTGTGAAAGAATTATAAAACAGAAATATTACAAAGGAGCGAGAACAATAGAAGAGGGTTCAAGAAGACAGTAGATAATGATTGATATTGAATTTAAATTTTTAAAGATCAAAGTTGGTCGGAAAGCATGGAGTCAAAAGAAATTTCTACAAGCGGGAAATGCGAGAAAAGAAAATGTTAGTATAGAACTTACGGTCACATCTAGTCAATTCAACTGTAACTTTATGAGACTCTTTTACTAAGTCTGGCACAATAGCGAAGAGCTCATCCGAACAATTACCATGAAAGTATTTATAGAAAAGTATTTATAGAAAAGGCACAGAGGAGCAACATTAAGGCGGCGGGACAATGATTGAAGCAGAGATGCCAGACAAGGAATAATAATATTGCTGATTTTTATTTGGATTTTATAAAGAATCTCTAAATATATAGCAGGAGCACCTGACCATAAGTGGCGGCAATATTCGATATGATATGGACGAATGGTAGACTTATCAATATGTAAGATACATTCTGGAGAGAAAAAGTGTCTAGCCCGACACAGTGAACCAATATTATTGGCAGTTGAACTAGCAATGGATTCAATATAGTCTTTCCGCTTCATCTTAGCCCGAGAAGGCGCAATGAGTCACTCTCCTTGAGGTTAGCATCAGCCGTGCTGATGGAAGGCAGAAGGGGAACCCTCAGATGATTAATAGAGAGAAGTTTAGTTTTGGAGGCGTTAAAATTAACAAGCCATTCTTTGTCCCAGTTAACAACAGTCTCTAGGTCATTTGTAAGATCAGCCTTATCGAACTGACCAGACTTAGCATCGAGACAGAAGTAAATAATTGTGTCATCAGCATAGTTCAGAGCTGATGCCATCAGGAAGGTCGTTAATGAAAATTAAGGATGGAGCCCTGTACATTAGTACAGAAGGATCTAGAAGAGTGGTCGTTCAGGATAACTTTCATTTCACGATTTGATAAGAAAAACGGAATCAGTTGAAAAATAAGTCAGAAGACATCATAACATTTTAACTTGTGAAGAAGACCGGCATGTCAAACCATGTCTAAAACTTTCGAGAAACCTAATGAAACAGCCCCAGTTTGGCTATTCTTATCTAAAGGTTGATAGACTCTATCCACAATAATCGTTAATACATCAGCAGTTAACCTAGAGAAACGAAAGCCATATTGCTTGTCTGAAAGAAGGCCCTGAGTTGTGAATTGCTTAACTAATTCAGCGTTGATTAGGGTCTGTATTAGTTTACCAAAAAATGTAGAAAACTGATAGGCCGATAGTTGAAAGAGTCGGGGGGTTTTAAAGACTGTAACAACAGAGGAGGATTTCCAACAAGCAGGACAACAAGAAGAAGTGAGGCATTTATTGTACAGTTTAGAGAGAACAGGCTCCAGTTCTGGAGCACATTGCTTAATGATTATTACAGGGACCTCCCTGTAATAATCATTAAGAAATGAGCCTGTTCTCTCTAAACTGTATAATAAATACCTCACATTATGAGGATCCAGATTAGAAATGATAGCAGAAACGATGGAAGGGTTTATATGCATGTCACTCAACAGAGACTCAGTTCTAAGTGGAAAGTTAGTCAAAGGTTCTCCGGTGAGAAAAGAGTAGAGATAAAAGAGAATCTACAGACGAAACATTCTGCTTTATCAGTAGATATTAACATCTCAAATTGATTGAAAAGAGGAGGAATAGAAAACTTATTTAATATACTATTATGTTTGATGGAACTAGAACAGTCTACCCAAGTGAGCGAAATAAAGGTTTCAGTTCCACATTCCAACCACCTGAAGAAGGCCGGAGCATACAATGGCCAAAACGTTGTGATAAATATGGCGACAAAGATGAGGACAATAGTCCGAATAATGTAAATAATGTACATAATACCTCATCTCAGAAATATAGACAGACTCCAACAGGAACCCTACTTATCGAAAATATACTCTGAATCGTGAAATATAAAATTAAAAGTTTTCTAATTAAATAATGTCTTAGTTTTATAAAACTAAGATATTATTTAATTAAAACACTTTTAATTGCTTTTATCAATGGGATTTCTCATGGACACTATTGTCTTAAGAGAAAAAAAATCGACGAATAATGATTTTTTGCAAGATTTGTTTTCATTTTTAATAATTTTAATTATAATAATTTATAAAGTTCTAAATCTTCAAAATTTCTGTATTAATTTGTATCGGTTTTGTGATATTGTTATTAAGTAAAAAAAGTTACTTCAATTCAGTGACCCCCCAATATTTTATAAAGAATCCCAGTTCTTTTGTGTGTGCACAAATGTGCCAATTTTTGTAAATACGGGCGTCCATACATGACATTATCAGAAAATAAGAGCGATGATATAGTAAATTTAAAACCAGTGTCTAAAATTCAATAAAACATTAGATTAAGAATATTTTCCTAAATTTGAATGATTACGGTGTAGTTAAAATTATATAAAAAGGCACTCACGTTATATTCCTCAAGTAATTCTTACAGATATGTCCACCGTAGAAAAATTAGATAAATTTCCGTCAGTCAGTCAAGTTGTTACCTCCTTAAATAAACACCTACCGCTGCGTTAAAGTTAATTCCTGCGATATTTTAAACTTAAAGTAAGTACTATTTGCTTCAGATCAGATTAATTAAACTTAAATCAACTAATATTCCTCAAATAAAGATTCAGAAAAATTAATTTTATTTTTGAAAGATTTTTTTTTAATAAAGAGAATTACTTTCTGATGACAGATGACTAAAATTGATTTTAATGATTTCAAAACAAAATCTTCTTCCAGTTAATTTAAATTAGTTTCGGAATACAGAAAAGTTATTTTGCTTATTGGAAATATTAAATTTAATCTATTAGCTTGAAACTGAAACTAAAATAAAAGCTTCAAGAATGATTTTTTAAATTTTTTAAAATTCATTTTAAACTTTAGGTATCGAGTTTCGGTGGAGGTATCTAATAAATAGTTATCTGCTGGCAAAATCAATGGCAGTGATTTCTTATCTTGAGCTGGAAGGATCAAGTCCATGAAAGAGAAAAATACAACTGTGGAAAAAAACATGTAAAAAAAGCTTCTAATAATAAGAAAGCATTTTTTAGCAAAATATGCAAACTCGTCTTGTAATAAAACAATGTAGACGAGGAAACGTGTTCAAAATATCAGTATAATAATAATAACACACAATATTGAATTTTGAATATTGAGACAGATTGTAAAGCAGTCAGACGGCGAGTGAGAGAGAGAAAAAAAATAGAAAAATACAAAAACTTAATTGTATATATGATCTGTAAAGACAAACTTTGTTAATCATCGGGGAAGAAAATTGGAAACACGGATTTAGGTGAACATTCCAGTTGTAATGATTGCTGGGATGATAAAATGAAAAAAAAAAATACGTATGTTGTTAAGGGCAACAGAATAGAGACTATTTTTTTTTTTTTTTTTTGTTAATATTGTTAGTGAATAGACTTTTAAAACGTCGTTATGCTGTCTACAAGTGAGGGGTTGAAGCCCCCTGAGAAATAAAAAGGTTGCCCTGGAGACAAATTTTAAAAGATGAAAGCAGGAGAAGGATTGTCGGCAATAAAGTGAATTGAGAAAGAAAGAAAGAAAGAAAGAAAGATGAAAGGAAAATGCCGGGTGAAAAAAGGAAAAAATTAAATAAACAAGAAGAAAAATATCTTAAAAGATTCACAAAAAAGCGAAAACTACTACTACAAAAAAAAAAAAAAACAGAAAAGAAAAATTAAGAGATTTATAAGTTAATGAAAAATCAATAAAAGGAAAAAAAATGCAAGAAAAAGAAAAATGAAGAAAGAAAGAAATAAGTAGAAGAGAAAAATTAAAAAAAAAAAACGAGAAACTGATGAAGATGAAGAAAATTTAGAAAAATAAAAAAGCAGATTAAATTGGAATGAAAATACATAACATGAAAGGAAGAAGAGGAAGAAGAAGAACAAAAAAGAAGAAAGGATGAACAAAGTGAAAAAGGAGGTGAGAAAATGGAAAGAGAAAATCGAAAAACGTGTCAGACGAAAACAAAAATGGAAATATGAATAATAATAATAAAGAAAAGAAAGAAGAATAGAAAAAGGTGTTTAAGGGGGAAAATGAAGAGAGAGAAGAATTACAAGACGCAAGTAAAGAAAGAAGAAAAGAAGAAAGAAAGAAAGAAAGAAAGAAAAAAAGAAAAAAAGAAAGAAGAGGAGAACTAAAGTAGGAGGTTAAAGAGAAAGAAATCAATGCAAAAAAGGAGAAAACGTCGAATGATGAAATGAAAAGTATAATAGAAAGAAAGAAAGAAAGAAAGAAAGAAGAGAACTGCAGTGGAAGGAAAAAGTAAAGAGAAAGAGGAAAGAAAGAAAGGAATACAAAAGAGGAAAAAGAGAAGACGAAGGATAAAATGAAGAATATAAAAGAAGTGAAGAAATAAAGAAAAAGAATGAAAGAAAGAAAAAATAAAGAAGAGGAGAACTTAAGTACAAGTATAAAGTAAGGAAAAAGAAAGAAAGGAATACAAAAGAGGATAAAAAGAAGTAGAAAGATAAAATGAAAAGAAAGAAAGAAAGAAGAGGAGAATTAAAGTAGAACGAAAGAAAGAAAGAAAGGAATACAAAAGAGGAGAATAAGAAGTAGAAAGATAAAATGAAAAGAAAGAAAGAAAGAAGGAAAGAAAGAAGAGGAGAATTAAAGTAGAACGAAAGAAAGAAAGAATAAAATACAAAAGAGGATAAAAAGAAGTCGAATGATAAAATGAAAAGAAAGAAAGAAAGAAAGAAAGAAGAGGATAATTAAAGTAGAAGGAAAGAAAGAAGGAAAGAAAGGAATAAAAAAGAGGATAAAAAGAAGTAGAAAGATAAAATGAAAAGAAAGAAAGAAAGAAGAGGAGAATTAAAGTAGAACGAAAGAAAGAAAGAAAGGAATACAAAAGAGGAGAATAAGAAGTAGAAAGATAAAATGAAAAGAAAGAAAGAAAGAAAGAAGGAAAGAAAGAAGAGGAGAATTAAAGTAGAACGAAAGAAAGAAAGAATAAAATACAAAAGAGGATAAAAAGAAGTCGAATGATAAAATGAAAAGAAAGAAAGAAAGAAAGAAGAGGATAATTAAAGTAGAAGGAAAGAAAGAAGGAAAGAAAGGAATAAAAAAGAGGATAAAAAGAAGTAGAAAGATAAAATGAAAAGAAAGAAAGAAAGAAAGAAAGAAAGAAAGAAGAGGAGAATTAAAGTAGAACGAAAGAAAGAAAGAAAGGAATACAAAAGAGGATAAAAAGAAGTAGAAAGATAAAATGAAAAGAAAGAAAGAAAGAAAGAAGAGGAGAATTAAAGTAGAAAGAAAGAAAGAAAGAAAGAAAGGAATACAAAAGAGGAGAATAAAAAGTCGAAAGATAAAATGAAAAGAAAGAAAGAAAGAAAGAAAGAAAGAAGGAAAGAAAGAAGAGGAGAATTAAAGTAGAACGAAAGAAAGAAAGAAAGAAAGAAAGAAAGAAAGAAAGAAAGGAATACAAAAGAGGAGAATAAAAAGTCGAAAGATAAAATGAAAAGAAAGAAAGAAAGAAAGAAAGAAAGAAGCAAAGAAAGAAGAGGAGAATTAAAGTAGAACGAAAGAAAGAAAGAAAGAAAGGAATACAAAAGAGGATAAAAAGAAGTCGAATGATAAAATGTAAAGAAAGAAAGAAAAAAGAGGAGAACTGGAGTAGAAGGATTAAATAAAGAGAAAAAAAAATAAAGGAATACAAAGAATTCGAATTATAAAATGAAGAAAAAGAAAGAAAGAAAATTTTGCAGGATCCAGAAGAGCGAGTGGAAAAAGAGTATAACAAATAAGTTAATTTTATGTGAAGTACTCAATTCGAAAGAAAATGAAGAAATCCAGTTCGAGTTTGCTTGAAAAAAGAAAAGAAAAGAGAGAAAAAAAAAGCTAATATAAAACATGTCGTTTGTTAACATTTACTACTTTTCTTAAAACCGATTTGCGCTTTACTGATTCTCAGGTAACCTGTGTCCACGGATAGTTTATTTCCAGCATTCCTCGTTCGACCAGTAAACCGGATCTTCGGTCTACGCACGTGCACGATCTTTTACGGGCACACATGACTACACACACCTCGCCTCGGGTTATTTTTACTGTCCACTTCAATTTGACACGTCGGATTTACGCGTCGACATTCATCAAACGTTGTACTTTTTTTCTTTGTGGAGACAAGATTAACTGGCCTTCAAGAAAAATAAGTCGTATAAAGTTGGAGATGGGGTCAGTCGCTGTTAAAAAGGAAAAAAAAAAGGGCAAGAAAAAACGATGGGGTGAAGGAGATTTAAGAAAAAAGAAAAGTCCTTCTGAAACTTTTCCAATACTTCTTATCATGGACATGGGAAACATCCACAGAAAACAAATAATGGAATGTTTGATTTTTTTTTCTCTCCAGTAATTAAAAGACAGTGAAAGAGTCATTGAGAGAAATTGCACTAGCACACGGGTCAGAATGTCTAAATTAACTGTAAAATGCTTTGGCAATGGGTGGCGGTAGACCTACATCGGATAAGCGTCAGGGCCATGTCCACGTGCCAGATAGACCAAATTAGTTGCTACAAACTTGCCAAGCGTAAAGATAATTCTGATTTCAATAACCACTTCCAAAGTTATTTCCTCAGCTTGCACAGCACTGACCAAATTAACAGAAAGATTGTATAGCACCATTCTGATGACTGAAAAGAGTCGGCCTGATGGCAAAATGGTATGATATGTTGGGCAACAACCTTTAGGAGTAAAGGTGAAAAAGTGTGACACACTGACATTCGCATACATATATATATATATATATATATATATATATATATATATATATATATATATATATGTGTGTGTGTGTATGTATGTGTGTGCACGCACGTGTGAAGTCTTCGATGGAAAACACAGATTTCACTCAATTTTTACGATTTAACAATCCTTGGCAGGTTATTTAAACACGGAAAATATTTTTAGATTGTAAGAATTTTGTATTGTGATAATAATGATTTAGTGAGACAAGTGTTACTAATTAACACATATTTGGGGGAGAAGAAGAGGATCCATATCTTTCACAAAGTTATTTGCACGTAAGTGAATATAACGAACCCAACCGCGAATATAAAATATCTCACTGTTATAGTACATGTCTTGCCTCATTTAACTGTAATATACGGAAAAATAAATATTCGTGAATAATAAGGGATTATGATCAAAATGAGCAGGCATAATGTTTGTAACTTATTCAATCGGATATTGAGCGCTTTCCACTAATTACCGCGAATATAAAATATATTTTATATATATATATATATATATATATATATATATATATATATATATATATATATATATATATATATTATATTATGTTTTGTATTCGCGGTACTTAAATGAGGCAAGACATGCACTATAACAGTGAGAATCACTTTTATTACCCAAGTACTTTCAATCTCTTTCCGAGATCATCATCAGTGGCGCAAATTGTAAGGCAAAAACTATGTGCAACTATCCATTACTGAATATTTTTCTTTTGCGTTCAAATGCTATGGCTGACAGTTATGCTTTTAACGTTCATTAAAACGTGAATAGTTATCCATTAAAGAATTTTTTCATTTTTTTTTCTTTTGATTTCTTTCTGCATAAAGACTCAATATATATATATATATATATATATATATATATATATATATATATATATATATATATATATATATATATGTAGTAAAGGTAATAAATGTGTTGGTATATAATCCACGAAGATCCTAGTAATATAAAATATTAAAACTGATCTACAAAAAGAGCTCAATATATTTATTATACAGAGCAAATAAATAGTATTAGACCATAAGATTCAAAATTACCTCATATAGGGTATAGATCTATTTCAACCGAAGAAAAATTCGTCTTATTCAACCCTGGTATACAGACTCTATATATAGGGGTTGAATAAAACTGACGAAGTTTTCGTTGGTTGGTTGAAATAGGTCTATACCCCATATGAAGTAATTTGGTATTTTGTGGTTTACTAGTGTATATATATATATATATATATAGTCTTAAGGTGTGCTATATTTATGGGATAAAGTGTTCAATATCAGAGATAGAGCGTGTGTAAATATAAAAGTATATATATATATATATATATATATATATATATATATATATATATATATATATAATAGTAAATACGCGAACAGTACAATGCTCTAAGTATAGCTGGGAAATTAAAAACAAAACGCACATCACACCAAAAATATCTTGGAAAATAAGGAAATGATCCTCAGCCTACAACAACCAATCCAAAACTTGCAAACTTTGCTTGGAGGAAAAAATAGCTATCATTACCTTCCCAGACCAAAACAAATTATTAAATAAACGATCCGAGCTCATCTCAAAATGCAGACCTGAAAGCAAATTTTTACTACGTTACTTAAAAATCGAAAACTGAAAAATAAAAATAAATAAACAAAATGACAATAAAATAAGTAAAATAAATTAACTCAAACAAATTACCAAATCACACACGTTAGAATAGACGAAATAGAATAAATAAAAAAAAATAAAAAAACAAAATCAATGAACCCAAATAAATAAAGTAAATAATAAACAAATTAACAAACCAATATGGCCTAAATATTAGACTATAAAAATCAAACTAAAAATCGGACATAGCTAAATAAATTAACTCAAATAAATAAATAAACAAATAAACGACTTCCGGCAAAATAACCGCCAAAATAGACTACCCACAATGCACCACTGACTCGTATATATAAATATCCGAAAAAATAAACAGCACTCGTGCCCTGACGCTTGCGTATAGCATGAAACAGTCTGTCGCCTCTAAGTGTTGATTTCAATGTTCACTTTTATATTTTATATATATATATATATATATATATATATATATATATATATATATATATATATATATATCTGTGTGTGTGTATGTGTGTGTGTATGTGTGTGTGTGTGTAGAGAGAGAGAGACAGACAGACAGACAGAGAGAGAGAGCGATGGTGGAGAAGGAATATAACAAACGTCGGTTATAAGATATTTTGTGTTATTTCTCCCTCACCATATTTATAAAATTGTCACCATTGATAAAACCATTATTAATCTGATGTAGTACCTGCTAGTGATGAAACGCGTTACGCAGGGCTTTATTTTTATTTTGTAATTCAATGTATGTGTGTTCGCGTGCGCATACGTGTGTGTGTGTGAGAGAGAGAGAGAGAGTGTGAGTGTGTGTGTGTGTGTGTATATCTGTGTGTGAGAATGTAAAAAGATGGCCTTTTGGTGAAAATTTGACCTTTGACATTGTGTACTAAACATCTTTTTTTTTTTTTTTGCACTTCTTGTATGAGACATTAGAAATTGTCTCTCTTAGGTGGGGCCCCTTAATCTGAAAAAGTGCCCGGCTCGCGTTCACATTGGAACCGATGAGAATTACGTTTCCTTAAGGTCAACACAATTGGTATAATGACCATAAGTTCGGTATGAAAATGACTATGCACGGGCAAGGTTTAGGGTTCAAGTGACTGCTTGACTCCACTTACGACGGACGAATGAAAAATTGTTGTTGTTATTCTTCTTCTTATTGTCTCCTTTTATAATGCGTTTAAGAAAGACTTCTTTAGTGTAATAATTTCATAGTTTTTTTTTTCTTTATCTGGCAGACATAATTAAATTCACAAAAACAGAAATCGGAATAAGACTAGAATACGTTTTCTCAACCTGGTACACATAATGAGGAAGAAGGGCTTGGAGAACATGATACTGACGGGTCAGATAGAGACAAGTGAAAGCAACGCATGACATACTTGACAAGCTTGAGCAGGGTGGATTACAGAACGTGGTCTGGTGGAGGAAGGGGAGGGAAAGAGATAGCACATAAAAAGAAAGAAAAAGAGACGATATGAAGAGAATTGGAAGCAGTAGCGTGCAGAAAGTGGCTGCAGAGTGTATGACGGCCCCAGACATCTATATCAGCACGGCATCCAATCAAAGAGTGAAATAAAAATTTAGTTCATATCTAATTTGAATAAAATGTTTATTTCATGTTTCATCTGTATGTACACATTTAAGATACCTTCCTTCCCCACGTTTCACAGTACTAGGCTCTATAGGCACCCATACTTGAATCTTAGGGGCACACAATCAAGGAGTTGGCCTCGGGCATCGCCCAACATCACCAAACGTCTGCACGCCACTGATTAGAAGAAGCACCAGTATTCATTATTTGGCTGATATCATCTTAACAATGTAAGATGACACTGAGTTGATGGCAGACACAGAAGGAAAATTGAAAGAATTCTTAGGCGCCTTTGCAAAAGAAAAACAGCAAAGAACTATTAAGTGTAAAAAGACAGATTGCATGGTTGCCACCAAAAAGAATTGTCGATTGTGTAAGCACCGTATTGGAGAGATATTAAATATTTTCTGGCTAGTGTTGTAACAAACGACAAAAAATGTGGCCCAGAAAACCGAAAGCGGTAAAACAAAAAATGTCTTTCAGAAACTAAGCAAAGTATTAAGAGATGGGAAAAATAATGTTAGAAACCAGAAAAGAGTACTGAACTGCTATGTAATATCAATCCTCCTAAATAGCAGTGAATGTCAAACAATCTCTTCACGGAAAAAGAAGTGACTTGAAGCGACAGAGATGTAGTTCTATCGAAGGAAGCAGAACTTACGGCCACAACTCATTGAAACACCGGTTCCCGTACGATCACCGAAGTTAAACAATGTCCAGCTGGGTCAGTATTGAGATCGGTGACTGCTTAGGAATACCACGTGCTGTTAGCTTGGATGTGCGGGTGGTGTACTGGATAATTTGTTATTGTTAATCGGAGAGCCCAGATCCAGTTGGGTTTTTTATATTTCCTTACGCGCAAATACCCTTTTGAAAGGTATAATTCACCCTGTTCATCCATCCCCCCGCTATGGATTAATTAGGACAACTTGTATTACTAAAACAATAATTATCTCAAAACAAAAATTAAAAAATAAGAAAAGAAAATAAATGAAATAAAATAAAATAGAATAAAATGTGCATACAAAATATTTAGATTTCGGCATTAAATAACCCATAGAGGTGTTGATATGCCGTTAAACAAAAACAACCAGCCAACAGAAGGATGCGGAGAATATCATGTACTAAATATGTGAGCGACGAGGACGTTTTAAACAAAATAGGAGCTCCAAGAAACTCATCGTAATCAAAAAGAGATAAATGAAATTTCTGGGATATATATCACGAGGAAAGAGGGCTTAGTGATTTTAACACACACAGGACATTGAAGGCAAGAGAAGCAGAGAGTAAACTACTTTTGGAGTTTATGTAAATTAATAATAGAAATTGATGATAAATAGCCAAAAATTGCTTAAAACAACAAGAGACAGGAAGTTGCGGAGAGCCATGAATGTCACCGTTTGAAGAGACATGGCGTATGAAAAATGTAGCAGGAATACTACTTCCAAAGGTTAGTCAACAAATCTGGTTTAAACATAAATCAGAAACTGTTTGAGAAAAATGTATAACTGTTTGGGAATTCAAATTTCAGTCATCTACTTCAGGGTAGGAAGGTGAAGATTGCTTAACGGTAAAAATGACTTAACAGCGAAGAAAATGAAATCAGCGAACCGAGTTCAAATCTACCCGAGGCAATAAGGAGATGCATAAATATTATCTCTTATTTCCTAATAGATCTATAGGTAAAATAGCCGAGTATAATATGCACTCTATTTTCGTTGTCAAAGAGTCTAGGAAAATAAACATCTAACTTTAAACCGGTTGGGTGTGAGAAGGAGCAGCTGTACCTCCGTTTAAGCTAATTGCTACTGAAACCGTCGCAGCATCACTTTGTGCGTTGTTGCTGCTACCCATGGATCCACTATTAGTTTCGAAAGAGAAGAGAGATTCCAAGCCAAGAGACATCATCTTTAAAATAGAAATGGAAAATATCAAATAATGGTTTGCGTAATTCCAGCAGTTTCTCTTGAACTCGAGAGAAATCCCGGAATTGTATTCACATTTCATTATCCTTTTCAAAGACTATGGACAATGTTCTCATTATCTTGTTTCATGGTTCCTAAAAAATCCCAAGAAAACCTTCAGTTCGTCATATGTTGAGCAATTTGATAGGATCGAACTCCTAGGTTTTCAAAAAACAAAAAACAAAAAAAAAAAAAACACTGTCAGATCTGCACTACCACTGGTCTCTTTTCTTTAAATAGATATGTGCCTATATGAAGTTGTCTTTGGATAAAAGGACAGCCTCATAATAGCCAAATCGATTCGTAGACCAATATGGTAAATTCGATCCTCATTCGATTACCTACTGTTTTATCCTTGTGATATATAACGTAAAATATATGCAAAGAATGTACAGCTGCAGATTAGGTCTAAAAAATATTGGTTACCAGGAGAAAAGGCGGGGTTATACACAACTACAATGCCATCATTTAATTTTCATAACGAATAAATATTAGGTTGGTGCAAAAATAATGGCGTAATAATGTCGTTTTATGACGTTAAAAAAACATCAAAAAACGACATTATTACATCATTATTTTTGCACCAACCTAACAGATAACCATTCACACACGACAAACATAGCGCCAAAGAAGTTATTGTAGATGGCATAACAGTAAATAAAAAATTGATTGTTTTGCTTTAATAGCATTTTTTACAGTAAGGTTCACCCCGTTCATGGCCCGGCGGCTACTCGAGGGTTACGTTAAGAGGTAGTTTATATGGATATGAGGTGAAGATAACAATGACTGTAGACTTGAGCAGGTTAGAATTGTAGTGATTGGGGAAACATCCTCTAGGGAGTCTGTTCTATAGGGCAGTAGTTCGCGGGAAGAAGCTGTTCGTGCGAAACTTAATTCTCGTCGATGGAATACGGAGCGAAAGTAAGTGGTTTGCTACTATGTAAGTGGCATGGCCGGTCCTAGCCGTGAAGGTCAGAAGTAGTGGATCCAGGAGATGCAGTTCGTCCGATCACTTTCCATGGTAGCAAAGATAGACTAGTGAGAGACTCGCCACATCCTGCCTGCTAGAGAGAGGTTGGAGTGTGAAATAATTTTTCTCCCACAAGGACTCTGTGTCGCTTTTGAAGACTACCAAGACTGGAAAGTTAGGACTGGGCAGCTACTGGCCAAATAAGGCAACGCTACTCGTTTTTTGACCTAATCTGACTCATAACTTTATGATCTGACTTTATAAAAGTTAGAGGATAGCATGAGGAGTCAGGTACTTACTGGCATATCAACTCTGTTGGTTACTTAATACCGAAAATGCTTGTAAACAATCCTTTGGATCATTGGTTCCATCACTCTCCAGTTATGTCTCTAGAATGAAGTTATTTACAGCCATAATTTCCAACGTGCATTGAACCAAGACGGAAGAGGATGCTCATAAAATTAACATGAAAATAATATCTCATGTTGCACAGTCTGCAACAATGCGGTGTAAGCATTTTTTATTTTATAGATAATTTGTGATATAGACCAACCTTCTAGTAGGCTAGGTTAGTCTCTGAAATGGTCCCCTAGATTAGTCATGTCATAAAATCAATGACGTATAGTGGCAAGGTCACTACAATCGGTAGGAATATGTTTTACAGTATATGCCCCCTAACGTTTTAGGGGGAATGTTCCTTATATTTTTAAGGGAAATGGGCGCGTTCTATTCTTTTTCTTGAGAGGACGACTTCTTCCTTCTGAGAAAGCCCGAGACCCTGATGCCATTCTCCAGTTACCAACTAAGTTTAAATATATTGGTTGCCAGGTGACAAAGGGGCCCCACCCACAACTACAATACTATCATTTAATTTTCATAACGAATAAGATTTTCAAAAATACACATGGAAAAAAAAGATACGATTAAAATCTTTGTGAAAAAAAAATGTGTATTTCTTAGTAATTACAATTTACATGCACTGTATATTTTACAGGCGGTAGATACCAAATGTAAATAGAGAATTTTTTTTTTCTCATTTTAAGTACATGGTTGATATTTTAAAATAGTTTACTGCACAATTTACACTTTAATAGATAGTTCAAAAGCACAGTAGAACATTGGATGTAGTCCATTATATTAAGATGAATTGTATGTAGATGATTGCTGGAATCTGCCAATATTTGCTTCTGCATCCAATTCATCAAACAAATCCTTTTCGATGGATAGCAATATGTATGATTCCAAATTCTCCTCAGACAGCGAATTTCTTAACCTTGTCTTTATAATCTTTAGCTTTGAAAATATCCTCTCACATTAGACTCGAGTAACTGTGTATAGATGACTTTATAAAGTTATTATCCCTTTTTTATTATTAAAACTGTGTTTGTTTCTTTATTGAATATTTCTTTGATATAGAGGGCCCACTCTTCATCAGGGGTTCACTTGCAATTGGGCAAGCTGATAGCCTGGACAGATCGCCACTAGGAACGTACATCTAAAATGTACATTTCTGGCATGTAATTAAAACCTTTTCTGCACATGGTATCACGTGCTACAGATATGCAATATATGCTGCCTTCCTTGGCTCCAATGTCCGTTATTATCAACAGTATTATGTATAATAAAATGAAATCTATCATACATTTGTTTAACACACATAGTATTTGGACCACTTTTCTAACAATGATTGTACAGCTTCAGGCGGTTGGGTTTTAAATTCAGCGATAGCCATCTCCTAGACAGGTTGCTAACAACGTCTAGATAGCACAATCTCTCGTGTTATTTAACCCGTAGCTGGGGGAAGAATGAATTGCATTGTATCTTTTTTTGTCTACCTAACTTGGTGATTTTTTCGATCTGCACATCCATAATGTAAACATATTTAAATGATACTTTTAGCGTCACGTCACATACAAACAGATTTTTCAATCTGCACATCCAGGATATAAACCTATTTAAATGATAATTTATTTTACGCCAAGTCACGTACAAACAGATTTTTTCGATCTGCACATCCAGAATGTAAACCTATTTAAATGATAATTTTAGCGTCACGTCACGTACAAACTGATTTTTTCGATCTGCATATTCAGGATGTAAATCTATTTAAATGATAATTTTAGCGTCACGTCACATACTGATTCGAATTAATATCCGATTCACAAGTCGAGTGAGGAGGCCCAAGACAAAGAATTGGTTCATGAAGTAACCTGGCTGGCGCTACATGAGAAAAAAATGATTTCATGGCATCCATGACCATTTAAAAATGGATTTGAATCCCTTGGTTTCTGGAGAAAAATACGACGGAGCGAGCAAGCAACACAGAAGCCTTAAAGAAAATGACAACAGAACATTTCCATTCAGAATCAGCAAAAGACAGGCTAAAATTCCTTGGGCACATAATGAGGAAAGAGGGCTTTGAAAACTTAACCCTCACGGGATATACTGAAAGAGGGGAAGGCAGTGAGCAACTTAACTGACGAGATTGTGTGCAGAAATGGCGGGGAGGCAGCTTTAGCAAAACTGATATTAGCCACCCGAAGTAGGAAGTTGTGGAGAGCTATGGTGCCCAAATTCCTGAAGGGATGCGGCACATAGAAGATCTGATTAAGAATACACTAAATAAAGAATTTTCTCGCCAGTAATCTTGCATGCCGCTCCGTAAAAGTAAAACAAGAGTGGCCATTTCATTTTGAACAGCCTCAGAGAGTTAGCCGTTCACAAAGTTGAGACCACCTGTAATTAAAGGATTGGCAATTTTTACCTGAGTTCCGGCTATAATTCTATTCGTTTTTTTAGTTTTGTATTTACTATTTATTTATAAGTTGGTTATATCTTTCAGTTATTCAAAGAAGCGCTCAATCAAACTCAGTGGAAGAAAGCGGGGGAAAAACAAAACAAAATATATTCGTTGGTCGGATAATGAGTTCATCTCTGTCAGCAACAATAAATGAACACACCTAAACGATGACCTCGTGCGCGCGAACACACACGTGTGTTTGTGTGTGTGTAAATGTATATTTGTAAAAGATTGCTTAGGTTTATCCATTATTTTATTGACAACACAGACAAATATATATGTATATACATATATTTCTAAAGTGTTAATCGATTTTGTTATTAATACATGTTTTTACCTCTTCCAACGTTATAATCAATCGATACACGAATTTGAATAGATGTTTGGGTTTTCATCATTTTTATTTCGTCTACCAGCACTGCGCATTCAAGAAACTTACTAAAGAGAAGGGCTTATTTCTCGAGGGACGCAACCGGTAACGGCATGATCACTTGACTAAGACCGAGCGTCTCCTCAAATAGAGATATCTAAAAATAACACCTGATGCAATATATATATATATATATATATATATATATATATATATATATATATATATATATATATATATATAGGCGTAAAGATTATATCTGTAAAAGAACAATATGATTAAAGTCAAAAAGCTTTAATAAAATCTCTCAGAAGACTAAACGTGTCGGCTAAGTTTTCTTTTTGCCTTTATTCATATATATATATATATATATATATATATATATATATGTAGTTAAATTCCCAGATCAATTCTGTGGACAAGACAGATTGGTATAAAATTACATTAATCAGAAAAAAAGGCTTAGATAGAAGCGTCTATCTTTTTAAATTTGGACTTTTTAATAATGTAACTATAACAACAAAAACTTTTCGATTTCATTTTTGCCTTGAAAAAGTCGTAAGACGACACGCGTCGGCAAAATCTAAGATTTTTTTCCAATTGACATTTTATACTATATATATATATATATATATATATATATATATATATATATATATATATATATAGATATATAGATATAGATATATAACTTTATATGTACATATTTATACTCATATTTATATATATATATATTTATATATACATTTTATCTATATATTTATATATATATTTATACGTATGTTTATATATATATATATAAATAAATATATATATATATATATATATATATATATATATAAAGTTTAATTATAGATATATATATATATAGATATAGATATATAACTTTATATGATACATATTTATACTCATATTTATATATATATATTTATATATCCATTTTATCTATATATTTATATATATACGTATGTTTATATATATATATAAATATATATAAATATATATATATAATATATATATATATATATATATATATATATATATATATATATATATATATATATATATATATATATATATATAAAGTTTAATTAATCTAAATTAAAACAAATATTACTTCTAGTTTAAAATATCATTGAAAATAATTTTTTAATACTGAGGTGAGTGTTTTCATCGAATGATCACACGTTCTGATACTTGCGAAATTTATGCAAGGACGGAAATGCTTGTAGTAATAAAATACATAATGATAACAACGTAAACGCCCATTTTTAGATAATTATTTGACTAACCAGTTCTCTTAAAAATAATAAATATTTTAAGTATTCTAAAAATTTTTATTGAATTTTAGGTACTTTGATTTTATAGTCTTACTTATGAAGACACTTGCGGAATTGTTAAAGACATAGCGATAAATTTTAAATTTATCATAGTTACCGCTCTTATTTTCTGATAATGTCGTGTATGGACATCCGTATTTACGAAAAAGTGCACCTTTTCACACAAAAAATTCAAGTTTAAAAAAATTACTAATGGTCGTTGAATTTTAGTAAGTTTTTGCATTTATGATTAGTATACAGTGTGTCTCGGATTTAAGAGAAACCCGGATATAAGAGAGATTTTCTCTGGTCCAAATTTAGAGCCATACTTACCTAAACAAAATAGAACAAACCCGGATATAAGAGACTTCTTCTCCGCTCCCGACAACTCTCTTATATCCGGGTTACACTGTATATAGTTTTTACTTAATAACAATATCACTTAATCGCTACAAATTAATACAAGATTTTAAACGTTTATGAATTATTCTAATATAATTTATCCATAAAAGCAATTCAAAGCATTTCTAATTAGTTAATATCTTAGTTTTATTGCATTTTTTATTTTACCATTCAGAGCAAATTTTCTTTAACGGAGTGTCTTTGATGTTTTAAATTCTTCTAGCCTTTTAAATTCTTCTAGCCTTTTTAACTGATAAAAGCATTAAGCACTAGAAAAATGAATTTCTCGAAATATCATAAAATTAAATATGTATGAGGTAACAAATGTAAAGAAAAACAAAAAAAAAAATCTATAAATAAAACATTTCGGAAAGTCCTGATAGTTTCATTAAAATCCGATAATTAACTGATTTTTTCAAGAATGTACAAATCAATGTGTGTGTTTTTCCCCAGAAAAAGTCGCTCACATGTGCCGTACAAATTCATAGTCTCCTGTTGACGCCAGAGAAAGATTTTTAACCAAAATTTCAGGGGTTCTAAAAAAGGATTAAAAAATTAATTTTTACATCGAAAATTCCTTTGCTCCTTTCTCGTAATAACATAAAGATTCTGACGATAAAATATTTGAATAATCACAGGTCTAATTTCATGGTTAGCTATCCTAAAATAACCCTAATCTTCATGTTTAGCCGCGTAATCTACACCTATTAATTTAATCCGCACGGACACTTGATCGAAATGTTGCAAAAGACCGTATTTTAAAAAAGGCGCCCTACGCATAAATGGGACCAGAGATTCAAAATAGTCTAGCCCCTTCGAAAGCCTCAGGTGTCAGGTAATGACCCTAGCTCTCTTCCTGGGTAGATATTAGACAAATTTGCTTCTCACGGCTATGAGGTACCGCGTTTTTTTTTTTTTTTTTTTTTTTCGAGAGAGAAATCAATGTATTGTAACTTCGTCTTTCTGATCATTACTATTAGGGTGGTGCAATAATGGTTCAAAAATAATGTCGTTTTCTCACATAGTAACATATGTGAGAAAACGACATAATTTTTGCACCAACCTAATATTATAATAAATTCGAGTCTTACCAGGTCCTCCTCTCTTGCAGCCCTGTACCGCTCTAAGCCAAGCTTGGTAACTAAGGAAATGAATTTTGCCAGAGAACAATTGATAATAAACTAGTCTTACGTACTATTACTATTGTAATTAATCCACTTCCTGCTTTATGCTTCACGACCTTTTCTTTAGATTAAGCTTTGGAAATGTCAATAAGGAAAGAAGATCACCTAAGAACAATGGCTGGTATATTAGCATTGTTTACTATCAGTGCTGGTGGGAATTCGATCTTGATCAGGTGCCCCACTACAATGGCCCTGACATAGACTAAGCTGAGTAAATATCTGCAAGAATAATTAACGACTTTAATTAAATATCTTTCTTTCTTTCTTTCTTTCACTTTGTCACTGTTTTCATTTTCAGAGCTCTGGCCAGCTTGAAGCAAATTCTTTCGTCACTGGAGTGCGCTTAAAAGGTCGAATACGAAAGACATTTTGCTGCTCCGTTACCTGTAAGGTTCCGTATCTCTAGAGTTAAGGTTAAATTTAGGGTTAGGCTTAAGCCTCATTCTGATCTTACTTGAAACGAAGAAAGAGACGATTTCATTTGCATACGCCTTGGAATTAAATTTAAGTTCATCTTAACTATTTTTTCATATAGTGAATAAATAATCTATGTCGGTTTTGCATTGTTTCCCTCTGTCCCACTTCTATCTGTATTGTGAGTGTAAAAATCTCCAAGCACTCTTTCCTCATTATGTGTCCTAGACATTTCGTCTCATTCTGATGTTAAGTATGTGCCCTTTTTACCAATTTTTCTAAAGCTTTATCATTGCTCACATGTTCAGTTGATTGCGTTCTCAGTATTCTTCTGTAGAACTTACATTTCTGTTGCTTCAAGTTTCTTCTTCATCTGTGAGAAGATTGTTCAGCATTCACTGCCTTATAGGTAACAGTTCAGTATTCTTTTCTTTGTTTTTAACGAAATTTCCATATTTACATTATTCGGATTATTGTCCTCATCTTTGTTGTCATATTTATCACAATGTTTCGGTCGTTGTACGCTCCGGCCTTCTTAAGGTGGTTGGAATGTCGAACTTAACCCTTTATTTCGCTCGCTGGGTTAGACTGTTCTAGTTCCACGTGCCATGTCTAATGGATGTCAGTTATCAGTTATCTCCTGTTAATTCTCCTTTCCAAGTTCTCTACTGCCTTAAGCAGGTATTGAACTTACAACTCTTTGGCTCCTGTCACTGGATCTAACCAACGCCTTTATCCAATGTGTCAAGTGTCCTTAAATATAGACAGATACGAAATTTTCCTATTTTTTAATATTTTGTTTAGCTTTTGGAATGCATATTTGGCTATCCGAATGCTCCTTCTAATTTCAATGTCGCACTTTACGTCCTCTGTTAAAACAGTTACCAGACATTAAATATTTTGTACATATTTGTTCTTGGTATCTCCAATTTGTAATTTGCACGTTGGAGTGTTCCTTTTGCTAAGAATCATGCGTTATGTCTTCTTGCAATTAATGTTGATTCATTTCTTCTCACTCTCCTTCAGCAGGCGTTCTTATAGTTTCCTTTTCGTGTCTGCTATTGTTGTAGCATACCTAGGGACGATAATAGGTATGTCCTCATTCACATAAATACAGTAGTTAATACTGTATGTTGGTCTGCAGTTGGAGATTCGTCTCCAGCTGTGTTGGTCAAACTTTCTGCCTCTGGGAAGAGAGGATCCGCAAACGAGTCTATGTCGAAGAGCAAAGTCTCGTCTCGGGAAAAAGCTACTTGGCACGGTTTTATACGGGGTCTACGGGAAATTTTTGTCCGAGCCTACGAGCTCGGATACCCAACATTAAATTCGGGCTTGTGCCACATCTGACTGCGTGAGGCGGTCGGTAGATATCCTGCAGTTGGAGATTCGTCTCCAGCTGTGCTGGTCAAACTCAATGCCTCCGGACAGAAAGAATCCTCAGACGGGGTCTACGGGGAATTTTCGGATACCCAACATTAAATTCGGGCTTGTGCCACATCTGACTGCGTGAGGCGGTCGGTAGATATCCTGCAGTTGGAGATTCGTCTCCAGCTGTGCTGGTCAAACTCAATGCCTCCGGACAGAAAGAATCCTCAGACGGGGTCTACGGGGAATTTTCGGATACCCAACATTAAATTCGGACTTGTGCCACATCTGACTGCGTGAGGCGGTCGGTAGATATCCTGCAGTTTGAGATTCATTGTGGAATTCACTTGACTCACTATAGCAGTTGACTACTACTTCTACTCGCCACTTGCGAATCTTATATGTGTTGTTCTTGTTTTATTATTGTTCATTACCAACCTTCGTTTGATTATTCTACTCAGTAACCTTCCCTAGGTTACAACAGGTATCGACACTATTTCATCTGCATATCTACTCTTGTTAAGATTGTGGCCGCCAATAATGAATCCTGGTAGGACTTCTAATTCTCTCAGAATCGCCTCACTATACAGGTTAAATAAATCCGGGGAAAAAGGTACCTCTTTGTATTACGCCCCTTCTTATTTTTGGATATTTGATTAATTCATTTTCTATCTGTATGCAACGGGTTTGCTGCCAGTATAGGTTCTGGATGATTCTAACACCCTTCCCAAATACATTAAAGCTTACCTAGCAGTTCAAATAGTTCTTTGTAACGATGCTATTATTGTTACCGTCCTCTCTTTCTCATCTTTCTTTCTGCACCCTCTCTCTCTCTCTCTCTCTCTCTCTCTCGCTATATATATATATATATATATATATATATAATTTATTTTAGGATATTAAAACAGGTTAAAAATCGCTACACAATTACAATTATGTTTCAATACCATAAATGTGTCTCTTCAGGCAATGTTAAACTATTTCACTCGCCAGTAGTTTATCATTGACTGAAGAGATACATTTATGATATTGAAACATAAATGTAATTGTGTAGGGATTTTTAAATAGTTTTTATATCCTAAAATAAATAATATTTAGCTCTCTCTACTATGTACTGAGCTCTTTTTTGAATTAAATGTTACGTACAATGGAATCATACTTCATTTGTTCTCATTTTACCTGTATATATATATATATATATATATATATATATATATATATATATATATTAGGTTGGTGCAAAAATAATGTCGTTTTCTCACAGGTTACTATATGAGAAAACGACATTATTTTTGCACCAACCTTATATATACATATATATATATATATATATATATATACAATGCTGATTTTTTTTTTACTAAATGTTCTCTTCTCCGATGAAACGAAAGTTGAGCTAAATTCAAAGGATTAAGTGATCTAAAATCCGAAGAAGCTTTGAAAGCTATTTGAATTTAGCAGTAAGTACTGTCAAGCATCCGTTCAGTATAATGTTCTGGGGATGCTTTTCTTTTCATGAAAATGGTTTCTTAAAACTTATTGAAAAGACCCTCAGGAGCAAGCAGTACAAGAGAATTCTAGAGTCTTGCCTGTTCTCTTCTGCTGAAAGGGTGCAAATCGACCACACCAAGCTCATTTTTATGCGGGATAATGCTCCCTGTCACAAATCCTAATTGATGAAGGAATACTTTGATGAGAAGCAGGGGAATGTTATGACATGGCCACCCCAATTTGCTGACCTCAACTCCATAGAAAACTTATGGAATATTATAAAGTACAGGCTCTCGAGAAAGCAGTTGAGCAACTTGTCCTAATTCTACAGGCCTCTCTAAACATCAGAATTCGGATTATATTTTTTTATCCTTTATAAAAAAGGAAAATATATAATAAACACTGACTACAGTTCTCATCAAAACGTTAAAGATACAGAGACGATCAGCAATTAAATTTAAATTTTGTCATACAATAAATGTAAATTTTTAACTTAGACGATGTTATTCATATTTTTATAGCTTTTATTTGTATTAATTGTCCAACATTACATTTTGCGATGAAAGGAGATATGTCGTATGATCTGGGGTGTAAATTTACTTAGAGGATTCTAAACTTACTGCACATTCAATATATTTTCGCCTTAATAAATGTATTTCTCTTTTAACCAGGGCCACATTCTTTCAGTAGAAATAATGGTTAGACATAATACGATGAACAACTAATGCATTGAATGTATTTTCTTGTTAAAGATTCCTTTTATTGAATTTTTTTAATCATTCCAACCGAAGCAAGACGATAATTATGCCACTATGACGTAAAAGGTTTACTGGGAGTAAAAAAGAATGAGAAGACCTTAGTGTGGAGAACGAACAATAAAAGAACAGGGTTGAGAAAGACAGAAGATGGCGGTTGGCGTTGCATTTTTGAAGAACGTAGGTGTCAGGGCGGCAAGACATAGGAAGAAAGTTCCATAGGTCAGAGGTCTGAGAGAAGAAACTGTAAGAATAGAACAGACGGTTGTATCTAGGTAGTTCAACAATGAAACGGTTAGATTTAGTTGCCAATCTAATAGCACGTTTAAATTTATGCAGTCGAGGCAACAAGGAAAAAAGAACAGGTGAGCCACATCACACGGTGGGAAAGTGACTGAAATCGATATGACAGGTTAAGATCGATTATATTACAGACAGCTGTTTGGATTTTGTCAAGAATCTCGATATATATCGTCGGAAAACCAAACAAAATATGGCAGCAATATTCAATAATAACAAGATAGGCAAACTGGTTCGAATTACTATATATATATATATATATATATATATATATATATATATATATATATATATATATATATATATCGTTAGTTTAAGAAAAACTAGGTAATCCATATGGGTAAACCTAAGGAGGATAAAATCCAGAGAGCTCAATGTAAATCCAGAGCAAATAATTTAAATAAAAACAGACCACTTTAAAGTTCCATGTAATAAATTATTTCACCACAGCCATTTTAAAAGACCGCGGATCATCAGACTTTACTTCCAAACAAAAAACGAAAAGAAAATCTACACATTTTTGACAGGCCGTATTAAACATATGTAAATTAACGAAGTGAGGAAGTGAGGGGTGGAGAAAGAAGACATGAGTGAGTTAGCAGATATTGACACATTTAAACGGTTAACTTAACGGAAGTTATATATTGAAAACGAAGGGGTAGAGAAGAAAAAACCCATAGAGAGAAAAAGAGAGAAGGAAGTTATGAGAGAAGGAAGTTATGAGAGAAGTTGTCGCTAATTTTCTTTGTAAAAAAAGGTTGGAAACAGACGCTGTTATTTTGTTTTACTTTGAAAGTGTTATTTTGGCGGTTCATAAAAATTAAAGTGTTTGATATAAATTTGAATGTGTCTAAACTGTCTACAAATAATTTAATTTGATGTTTGTTAGTCATTTAAATTTTTTTTTAAATTTTGGGGATTTTCTATGAAATAGTCGATTAGAAAAATATTCATAGAAAGTACATTAAAAGAATAAAATTTTATTTTAAAATATAAGTTTAATCTTTTTTTTAATCTCTTTAAAAAAATTTATTATTGATTATTAAGTTGACATCTCTATCCATTTGAATTTTGTTAATGAATTTAACTCGTGACTGTTTCTAGATAGGTATACCTATCTAGATAGGTATACCTATCTAGAATATGCTGTCAGTTGCTTACGTTAAGATATATTTCGTGAGCAGATATCCTTGATCGAGAAAAAATTGTTGAAGGTGTATGCTTATAAACAGTAATTTGGGGTTTGCTAACTAGACACTTTTTTGTGGCTGAATGATTAACACCAAGTTAGATCAAATGATGATTCCCTTCGGGGTTACAGGTTTGATTCTTTTCGGAGAAGCATATATTTTCTACGTAATTTATCGAACTTTCAGGCCGGTAAATGCAATTAATATTGTTTAATTAAAAAAACAAAAACAAAAAAAAACAGTGTATTTACTTAAATAAATTATATCTATAAAAAATAACGTATAAACAGAAAATATATTAAAATAATTGTCGGACACATTTTATAATATATATATATATATATATTGGGCACCTCGAGGTGGTGTAATGGTTAGCAAGCATGTCTCGCTAGAACAATTACGACTGAGTAGTGAGTTCGATCCTCACTGGGTGCCCCTTACTTTCGGCCATGTGCCACATCCAACCTACATTTTGGAAAATCACTATATATATATATACATACATATGTCGGGCCCATTTCATAATAAATATATATATATATATATATACAAATGAAAGAAAGAACAGATGGAGTAAAATTCCACTGCTCGTAGCATTTACTTTTAAAAAACTGCTCAAGACAAAGTAGAGTAATATATTATTATTAGTAGTAGTATGTTTCATGTTTTATGTTTCATGTTTCAATACTATGATTGTACTTCTTCAGGCGGAAGAAGTACAATCATAGAAGTATAATCATAGTATTGAAACATGAAAGTTTTTGTGTAGCGATTTCAACATGTTTTTATTATAATCTCTTACAATAAAAATTAATATATATATATATATATATATATATATATATAGAGAGAGAGAGAGAGAGTGAGAGATCATTATAAACACGTATATCACTATAATGTATATTTTGAACGATACATCGTTTCTGAAATAAAGGTAGAAGAGTAAAACGGCTGACATTGTATTCATTTATTCATTCATTTGTTTTTTACGGATTATCAACCTATTGCAGGTAATTTAAAGCTAGAAAATATTTTTAGATTGGTAATAATTATTTACTGATACAAGTTCTACTTATTTACCCTGGCTGGGCCGAGAAGAAGTGGATTCATACCTTTCCCAAATTTATGCTCAATATAAATGAATATAAGTAAATATAACAAACCCGACTGGAATTGGAACTCCGTTTCTTCGATTTCCTATCTAGAAGCGTTATCCATTACACCACAGGTACATCCAAGCTTACTGCACCTGGTATTCCTAAGCGGTCACCCGTTTAGGGACTGATCAGGTTTCGACGTTCTTTAACTTCGGTGATCGGACGAGAATCGGTGTTTCAACGTGATATGGTCGTAAACCTCGAAATTTTGTTATATATTCAATGAAAATAATCATTAAAAAATGGCTCAAATGAAATCCCCGCCCCCATGCCAGAAATAAAGGCCAGAGTGTAAATCGGCCGAAACGTCATGATATAACCAACAAAATCGAAGAAATAGGTATGTTTGAATCAGGGGTTAATACAGCTTCCATTTTATTATTTTGTACTTTCATTTTGCTTTTTTATGCTACTGTTAATAATTGATTATAAGTTCGAAACATCATAGTTGTTCGAATTAAAGGATTATTGATAACATTGATGGAAATTCGGAACAAAGGGTAAGCCGGAGGAGGATGAGCGGGAAGCGTAAATGTTATTGGCGCGGAAAGTAGGAAAGGTATAGATCCATGTCGCCTCTCCCCAGCTATGGGTTAAAAAGCAGATTACACTGGAAACTCTAGTCTTGCGTGGTAATCAATCTAAAATAACTACAGCTCAAACTCTTCAAGACGACCTCCATAATCCACTAACTCCCATGGTTCGGCATTTTTTTTTAAATAAGTCTCTTTTAGTTCGTTGAGCCATGCGTTGTTTACAACTTTCCGCAGCAGCTGACAGCAGCAGATTGTCTTAGTGATACGGTCTTGCTCATTTCATAGCTGCATATTTACCCATTCAGTGTGCTACCTAAGAGAGTAGGAGGTGCAGATGATGCTACCAGAGGTAAGAAGCACAAGTGTAAATCTTTATCTATGTTTGAAGAATTGGAGTTACTGAGAGAATTAGAGAAAGGAATGACAGCAATATGTGGAATGAGCTGGCAAGTCTATGTTTACGTTGCTTGAATTCCAAACCGTAGAGAAGGCAAGGGGAAACTGGTTCATTACCTTTTCCAAGAATCATGATAATTCGCAGACAATAAAGAAAAGATATGATCGCTTACGATGGAGACATGGCATTAAAAAATGCAATAGGATGGCGATTCACCATTTTTTCAATTCATGCCTAATTCTTTTACTAGTGGGGAACATTTCTCAGCTATTCAGTGTCAAGTTTCTTTCCTATTACAATCTGAAAGTAGCTTCAAATATAAAACTAAGATGTTATAGCTACGAATCCATACATTACCACAGGGCCGATGCAAAGTTCTCGTGATCCCCGAATATATATATATATATATATATATATATATATATATTTATATATATATATATATATATATATTTAAAGCATTTCACCCCAAGCAAGGTGGGAAGCCACTAGGACGCAAGGGGTTACAGAAAATATAGAGCGAGATCAGATAAGAGTGATAGAAGAGAGCGTGAGGAGAAGGGTAGTGGATAGATCAAGTAAACTGGAGATGTCGATTGACATTACCCTTGCATAGCTGGAGATTATAGCTCTCAGGGAAACTGGAATAAGGAAGGGAGTTCCACAGGCGAGAGGTGCGAGACATGAAGATATTAGAGTAGAAGAGACGGCTACATTTAGGAATTTCGACAGTGAAGGGGCGATAGCGGGATGCCAGTCTCGTAAGGCGCTTGAACTCATATATATATATATATATATATATATATATTTATATATATATATATATATATATATATATATGTACAATAATGGATCATATGCAATATTGGAGAATATTAAAAAAATTGAAAATAAATACAAATTAGAGACATGTCATGATAGATCATTGCATTTTAAATAAATCAATAATGTTTTGCGTCAATTTTTAGCATCAACATGAGAGTTTTCTTGTAAAAAAATTGAAGAATTTTAACAAATTCAACATAATGGATAAAAATTTTACATAGTGCTTTTTTCCAGACTTATCATGAACAAAACAAATTCACGGATTTGGACGAAAAAAAAAAACCGCCAGAACGATGTGAAAATCCTAGAAAATGTTTAATCCTTTAATAGTCAGTTGTGCTTAGTTCAGTTTGTAACGTCTGTTGATAAGATAGCGAGGGTCAAGCTTGGCCCTCCACCCTCAATAAATAAAGGAGGAAAGGTGTTATGAATAATCAAGAGTAGTCTCCCCTTGTTTTCTTACTCTCCTCTTTGAGAGAGCTATTTCTGTTTACTGGAACTATAAAAGGACACTATATGCGAAGCCTGTATTTTCAGTTGAATAAAACTTTCTTAATGCATACACCTGTGTACTTTTGTCATTACAGAAGGAAAGAAAGAAAGAATAAAAGGAAAGAGGGAACAAAGAAATCAAGAAGACGGAAAATAATAAAAACAAGGAAGAAACTAAGAAATCAAGACCTAGAAAAGAGGAAAAAACAAGAAAGAAAGTTAGAAAAAAAAAAAAAAAAAAACAGAAATCGAAAGAAAAAAAAAACTTTTAAAGAAACGAAGAAAGAAAATTAGAAAGAAAAAAAGAGAAAAAGAAAAATAACATGAATAAGTAAAAATTCAAGAAAACAAGCAAGAAAGAAAAAGCCGGAAATAAATAAATAAATAAAAAGAAAATAAAAGAAGAAGGAAAAAAGGCAAATATATGGAAAAGATCAAAGAAATCAGGACATTGATAAAAAGACAGGAACGAAAAAAGAAAGAAAGGAATGAAGAAAGTAAACGAAAAAAAAAAAATAGGGGAAAAGCCTTATATGAATAAGAGAAAAAAAGAAAGAAAAAAGGCAAGAAGGAATATAGAAAGAATAAAAAAAGAAAGAAAGAAAAAAGGCAAGAAGGAATATAGAAAGAATAAAAAAAGAAAGAAAGAAAAAAGGCAAGAAGGAATATAGAAAGAATAAAAAAAAGAAAGAAAGAAAGAAAAAAGACAATAAATCGAACAATAACAAAGAAAAGGAAAAACAAAGACAACGGAATAGATAAGGGATAGAAAAGCAAATTCGGGGATTTTTTTCACTGTCGCCAAATAGGCTATCCTCGATTTGACCTGTTAAGTTATAAAAGTAGCATTTGGAAAAAAAAAAAAAAAAAAAAAAAAAAGAAAGAAAATGAAGAAAGACGACCTGTCATTAACGTCTAAAGCTGTTACCTGTCATTCATCAAACGCCAGATCATTGAGAGGAAGGTCCTTTTCGGACGAGCAATAAAAAAAAAAAGTCTTTGGCCAGTGATAGGAGTGGCGAATCCTTTATTTCGATTGAATTTACGGGCCGCTTCTTTTCTTCATTGAACCTGTCCATCATTTCTCATCTAACCTTTTTTCATTTTAAAAAAAAATCAAAAAACTTCTAGGCATTTATTAACTTTAGCGTCGTCGGACACATGGTCACAAGTGTTGGTCATCTCGTGGCTGTCCAACTCATTGTATAGTAGTAATGGCCTCACAGATGAAGAAGAGATTTAAAGCGTCAGATCGATTAGCCCTTCAGTTTACTCTAGTCTCGTTGAATGTCGACTGGGACTCATATTGACTCATGTGGCGTACCAGCAATTTGTTTTTCAATGTGCGGGGTACCGGCGAGCAAAGCTTTCCAATCCCGCCGTGTCTCTCTCCACACACACACACACTCATTTCTCTCTCTCTCTCTCTCTCTCTCTATATATATATATATATATATATATATATATATAGAGAGAGAGAGAGAGAGAGAGAGAGAGAGATAGATAGATAGATAGATAGATAGATAGATAGATAGATAGATAGATATATCCTATTTCAGTGTTATTTTGAAATTATCTGTACTAAACACGAGAACATGATGTCTTATTTATTCTAAAACCAATCATCAATGATGTAACAAGTCTGTCCAGTGTGCCAGGGACCGGTACCATATAATTATATAATAACGATCCGAGAAAAATATTATTTGTACATTCGTAGCCTTATTCATTTATATCAGAAAACTATAATGAATATAACAAAAAACTGCATAACTATTTAAATTTTATATTGATATATGTTCATGAAAATGGCCTTTTGGTATTCTTAGATGTCCTTCCCATACAGTGACACTCCATATCATCATAATGGTGTTGGCATACGTATTTTACTTAATTTTTTTGCTGTTCCTTATATCGCATTCATTAGTTGTATAGCAATGACTTTTAACATGAGTAACTGAAAAATGTACCGTATTTGACGAGGTATATGACGCCCCCAATTTTAGCAGGGGAAATCCAGAAAAAATTAGTAATTAGTACAATTATTCGTACATCGTACAGCCGAGGCTTTATTTATGAGCTATTATTTTGGTTAAACAAGCCATGATTACAATTAAACGAAAAAAAATAGGAAAAAAGAACACAAGCTTATAAAAACTTTATTATATCCATTACATGATCTGTACAGTTTGAGTCTTGTAAACGTCTTACTGGAATAATTAGGATATATAAATTCTGATTGTATTAATACCAGTGCAACCGGAAGTTATCACAAGAAAAATATTAATGAAACAAATATATTTTACAAATATATAATTTGAATTTATTGCACATACATTTAGTGAAACAAAGTACTAATATTAAACATGATGAAATTAATATAATGAATATTATCAATAATAACATTTTTAATCTACATAATAGCCTTTTACATAATGACAATAGGTATATGAAAGTTACTCTAAAGTCTAAGCTAACAGGAGTTGCCAGGTAGCTAATTTCGGCCGACTATCGCGAAGTTTTAGCCTACATATGATATATAAGATGTAATGGAATTTTAAAAGATATATTTAGTAAAAAAAAAAAAGTGCGTCTTATATGCCGTCAAATAGTAAAATAGTAAATAGTAAAACCATAATAAATATAAAAGTAAAATGAAAATGTTAAAAAAACAAAAAACGAGTCAGACATCCCGGCAGTCTCCCGTAGCGTGGAATGTGTCTACTGTTTCTGTTTGATGGAAACTACACGTACCGGTAGGCGCACCACACTTTGAGTAGAACTGCTTAAACCACAAGTAGAACTTACATTTACAATCCATTGCTAAAACTGCAGGTCGGCTCATTCTATTCTTCAAACAAGTACTTGATTAATTCTCTGATGATGTATTTTTTTACAAGAATTAAATTAGAAAAAGATGGAGTATTGCTGCCGTATCTGGGTTGGAACTGTTTAATCTTCACTTTGGGGAGAAGATTTATGTTACACTCTACAGCCCCCTTTCCGCAGACGTAACATTGCAAACATATCACTACACTACCGGTATATCCATATCTAGACCGGAGCTGCACAATCATCTATTTCCAGCCTTGATAGGCCACAAAATGGCCTATACTATGATAGAGTTCAAAATCGTTTATTTTCCACTCTACAACTTCTTTTCCAGAGATGCAACGTTTGAAGGCTATTGTTAATTCATCGCTATTTCCATGGCAAATGTTCAGATAACTTCCACCGTAGACAATGTGGCAGCATTGAATATTGCTGCTATATCTGGCCTGGGTTTCGGCTATGTATTTAGAGATCCTTAATAAAATCCAAAGAAGAATCTGCAATATTATCGGTCCTGACCTGGCATCTCGGTTTCAGTCACTTTCTCATGTGATATAGCGTCCCTGTGCATGTTCTTATAAATATTTTCGTGGTAACTATTCTGATGAGCTTTCATCTTTGGAGCTTAGACTTTATTAACTGATGTCTTACGGTCACATCATTTTACTATTAAAATGTAACCGTAGGTTCTATGCAGTGTCTTCTCTCGTACTTCCCGCTTGCGGAACAGTCTTCCGGCTTCTTGCTTTCCAGTCAAAAAGTTAAATGTCTTCAACAAAATGAAATGCAATGACAATCGCTATCTTCTGCATACTTAATTCCTGTACTTTTATTGTTCTTTCTCCTTAATATTTTTTTCTTTTTTCTCATATTCTATCACATCTATTAAGTACTTGTATCTTCGTGGCTTTAGTGCCTTGCTAGGGGTGAAATGATAAAAAAATGTTAAAACTGTTATAACTTGGAAACACCTTACTACTTCTACGGAGTCAAATCACCTTCATTTCCTCTGTATTCTGAATGTTAGGAGGGAGTTACCCTCAGGCAACTTTTTCCCAAGAAGGGCTAGTTAATGGAACAACCTTCGGCAGTGGGTGTTTCTCTGAATACTACACGCTTAACCTCGTAATCTTCACTTCCTACGACCTCATTCATCATTATTATTTTAACATTAACCCTCTACCTTGAGTGGGTTTCGAGCCTTTTATTAGGGGAACTTTAGTATAAAAAAAAAACGATGGACAGAACATGTGAGCAACAAGGAAGACTTAAACCAAATAGAAACATTTTTTTTTTTTAATAGTGTTCACCCTGCACAAGCCCAAGAGCCACTGGAGGTAGAGGATTGCAGAATAAGAGGCGCAATTCGTGGGGATATGTGAGGAAGATAGCGGTTGACACTCAAAGGACGCACTAGAGACAGGAGAAACAGGAGGAAACAGTTTATGTGAATGGATGGAGGAGCAGAGAGAGAATGAGAATGATAAAGCGTAGAAAGGACAATATGTTGTCAAGTGTCATGATATGCCACGTCTTGAAAAGACTTGGCATACAACAGAAGAAATGGTTTGCTAGACTAATTGATTAAAGTGTCCGGCAAAACGAGGTACCTGCTTATGAGGTTTAACTTATTCCGGCCAAAGACAAAACTGATGGTCAAGGTCATATCAGTCAGTTATGTGCCATGCGTGATACACGCTTAAGCGATCATGTATTTTTCGATAGATGACTGACGAGGCAGATTTCTTTCCGCAGCAGGTTGCCATTTTTTTCTGCGGTAGACCAGTTTCCATCTGTTCTGCTATTTGCTCATAGAAGGGGGTGGAGAAGAAGAGGATTGATACCTTTCTCAAGGTTATTAGCACGTAAATGAATGTAATGGCTTCGACTGGAATTCGAACTCGGCTCTCCGATTCCGAGCTGCTATCCATTACTCCACCATCACAGGGTTAATATCCTTAGAAACTTGTAAAGCGTACTTCACCTGACACAGGAGTTAACTTTTTTTTTCCGGGAAGCAGAGTAAACGTTTCTTCTTATTTTAGACGGAAGAACATGCTCTGTCCCGGGGATACTAACCCTGAACATTCATCATTTCAGTAAGAAAGGGAAGGGTCGGTGTAAATATCGATGCCAGCGTGTCAGTGGTCGTGGGGACTGGACAAAAAATTCTCTTTGGCCCATATGCATACGCATACGTATTGCGCTCCCCACGTTAAAAAGACCTTGTATCACACATCCTGCTTTACTGAGCAGGGGCGCTGGATAAATATACTTACTTGTAAAGCATTATTCCAGTTTTCACACCAGAGGATGCGTACACTTTATTTTCTTTCTTTTTTTCTTTCTTTCTTTCTTTCTTTCTTTCTTTCTATACTTTGTTATCGTCATCAGTATCACTGACCACATCTCCATTTCCTTCCTTCCTTCTTTCCTTCCTTCCTTCTTTCTTTTCCCATCATCATTATTGCCTTTCTTTTAATTTTTCTCCTACTTTACTTCTCCATTTTCTTTCTTTCATTCTTTGTTTGTTTGTTTCTTTTCTTTATTGGGCTGCGCATTAACGCCGATCTTTTCTTTCTTTTTTCTTTCTTTCTTTCTTTCTTTCTTTCTTTGTCCCATTGTAATATGTTTCACTCTTTTTCTTTACATTTTCTTTGTTTTTCTTTCTTCTTATCGTAATAATTGTCTTCATCATCGTTCTATCCCTCCTTTTCTCCAGTTTTCTTGTTATTTCTTGTCTTGTCTTGGTAGTTGTCAACGCCCTTCTCTTTCTTCTGTGTGGCACTCCTTTTGATGAAATAAATAGACTTTGGCAATGAACGTCTCATACAGATCAAGGCGAAAATAAACCGGGAGACTCTTCACTTGTTTTACTCTTTTTCATTTGGTCAAAGCTTTTTTATTCAATGTACGTCGGACTTTTATAAAGCCTTTAGACAAGGGAGGGTGCGTCACACGTTCATCTTTTGTTCATAATCATTTAGCCGGCAATTCTCCGGCCATTAACTGTCGCCATTTTCAGTGTCGTTAAAGGTCGTTACCTTCCACGCGTAACTTTGCATATAAGCTGGTATTTTTATTCCTGTACTCCCATCGCCTCACTCCTTTTATATATATATATATATATATATATATATATATATATATATATATATATATATATATATATATATATATATATATATATATATATATATCCACAGAAAAGCGATACCTAAAGTTTAAGATTAATTTTTATAAATGAAAAATCTTTTTTGAAGCTTTTGTTTTAATTTTAACTTCAAGTTAATAGATTAATATTTGCAATAAGAATTTTTTTTCTACGGGCAACATATCTGTAAAGAATACATGATGAATATAACGTGAGCATCTTTATATATATATATATATATATATATATATATATATATATATATATATATATATATATATATATATTAACTAATCAGTAATCTTAACAATTTCGGAAAATATTCTCCGTAATCTAACGTATTATTTAATTTTAGGTTTTAGTTTTACTATAGGTACCGCCCTTATTTTCTGATAATGTCGTGTATGAACGACCGCATTTATAAAACTCGCTACTTTTATACAAACACGAAAAAAATGCTTTTTAAAATCCGAGGTGGTCACTGAATTGTAGTAAGCTTTTCTGTTTATGATTAGTAAATATAGTTTTTACTTAATAACAACATACCTAACAGCTACAAATTAATACAGATTTTTAAAAGATTTAAAACTTTATAAATTATTCTAATTGAAATTTAAAAAAAAAAAGAATACAATTATTGTAAAAAAAATATTATTCACTGAAAAATGTTTCTTACAAGAATATAATATATATATTTTTTTTCAATACAGCAATTAAAACTTTTCTCGTTAAATAATTTTTTAGTTTTATTTTATGATTAAGACTAGATTTTCGGCAATTAGATGTTTTCCAAAAATAACTGATTTAAATTTTCCATGGATTTCTTGAATAAACAAAGAAAATAAATTTCACAAAATTTCCTAAAATTAAATAAGAGGGAGTTATAGATGTATAAATATATTTTACCAAGTTTTTCTTAAAAAAAAAAAAAAGAAGTTTCTAAAATAATTTCATTCATTTGTGAATAAGTCCTGAAATATTCTTTAAAATCCAACAATTATTTGGATTTTTGTAAGAATTTCTAAATCAATGTTTTTTTTTTCATCGTAAAAAAACACGCTAAGATTCCCTATAATAATTTATGGACACCCGCTGACGCAAGAAAAAAAATTAACAAATATTTTGAAGGTTCTAAAATGGATTAAAAATATTATTTAAATTATTTAATAATCAAAAAACCCTATATATATATATATATATATATATATATATATATATATATATATATATATATATATGCGCCTTAGGAGTAGTTCAAGTCGAGTCAAGAGTCGAGTCAGAGGCAGTCCGAAACAGAGTCGCGTTCAGACAATTACTGCAAGACATTGGAATAGTGAAACTCGTCGAGACTACATTGATCTCTCTACTAAGCCTGATTGTTCGTACTAACACTTCTACTTCTCTGTATATATTCCTGTTTGTAATATATCTGTGTTATTCCATACCTGTGTTCGAGTTCTTCTTTTTGGGTTCTACCTTGGACTATAACCGTGTTACAAGGAACCGGACCATAACACTTATCAAAATTTGTTTTTTTTTTCTATCTATATGTATATACGTTACAAATTAAACTAAGCCAAATTGACTATTAAAAGATGAAAAACATTCGCTGATTTTGACATCATTCTGGGGTCTTTCTTTTTTTTTAAAAACCCATGAATTTTTTTCGTTCATGCTAAGTCTCAAAAAAAAAAAAATTATATAAAATTCCCTATCTTTTACCCATAATATTGAATGTGTTAAAATTCTTCAACTTTTTAAGAAAAATCTCAAGTTGATTTTAAATATTGCTGCAAAATATTGTTGATTTTCTTTACGGTAGAATGATCTATTACGATATATTTTGTTTTTAGATGAATTGTATTTATCGTTATTTGTAACAGTGGGAAATGAAGAGGACCCTATCCTTAAATTGCATGAAAGTACCGATTACAAGAGAGGAGGAGGAGGTGTAATTATTTTCAGTAGTTGAATTGTTCCCCTATATTATATACATAATATTATTACAATAAAATTTGTATTTTATACGAACACTAACTAATGAAAATTGAATAGGTGGCCCATATCATAGATTCGGGTTGGGACGAAACCCTTGCACCGGCATCAAGAGTGTATTATGTGCATTATGTTTTATTTAGTACATCTTACGGTCTTTGATGGCTAGAAAAAAAGTTACTTCTTTTTCGTTAATGCTGTATGGTGGGTAATAGAGATTCTTAAGTGAGGTTGAAAAAATGCAATATAAAAATATCGGGCCATAAACACTTTTCTTAAGTTTAAAAGAAATTTTTTTTTCTTTATTAGTACAGCACTAAACGTCAAAGTATTGAGTTAGTAATTACTGTTGCTGTTTTTGGCTAGAATAATTGCTTCAGTTCGATGAAGCATTTAATAGAACAACTTTCAGATTTTTTCATTAGGAATTTTTCTCCTTTCTTCTTGGCAGTATAAAGCAAAGCTCTTGAGGATTGTGTAGTTCTCGTTGCAGTTTCTTCTCTTCTAGCCACATTGGTTTAATTATATCTAGAGACAGGACTTTGTGCTGGTCAGTCTTCCAGAAGTTGAACATCTTCATCCCCATAAAACCTTTTTGCTGCCCGTTATGCCTGGAAGGAGCATTATTAATATGCTGAAAAATGCCTCTATCTTCGTTGTCTGGCAGAATATTAGACCATAGCACATCAATACAGTATTCGCTGTTTAAGTTTCCATCAATTTTTATCAATTTCCTTCTACCATCGATTTTGTTGCAACTCCAAACCATTACGTGTCCATCATCAGATTTTACTGTCTTTGTGGTGCATCTTGCACTGTTTCATTCGCCCACTAGAGCACTTTACATATTTTCTTGCATTGGAATGTAACGTTATTTTGCATCCATCATTAAAAACACCACTTTCCAGCATCGCAGGTTAGAGGTTTTGGGATTAAGGGTGTTTTTGTTGATATATATCCTTTTAAGTTCTTTATTTCGTTATACTATATCAACTGAAACCTTACTGTCAATTATATCTTCACTCCTCACATTATCTACTGAGACTCTCATAATCTTTCATCTAATTACATTTAATCCAATATTTCTTATCAAATCGTCATATAAATGTTGTCTTGAACAGACACTCTTCAAGATCTTTTACTATAAATGGAGAACTTTATTGTCGGACGTACATTGTTCCTACTTTTCATGAACGACATTCCTGATGTCCTCAGTCTGTATCTCTCCTGATGACACAATTATTTACTCCAGTCTTAATACTAAGTCTGATTGGTTCGATAAGGTCAAAGTGGCAGCTCATCCCACAAAAGACCTACAGTCTGTTATTAACTGTGACAACTTCTTAATGCCTCCGAAACGAAACTACTCTCTTTTAATCCTATGAGAGAACATATTTTGCTTCGCATCAACATGGCTGATTACAATCTCCTGGAGAATGAGCCATTGCGTCTTCTCTGGTTAATGTATTCCACTGACACGAAATAGAACAATTATATTGAATTAATTGCTAGGTCTGCTGCCAGGAAAGTTTGTTCATTGCGTCGTGCTAAACAGATTTTCTCTTGCCAGGAGCTATCTTATACATTTATAAGTCTACCATTTTCCCATGCACTGAATAGTGCTGCTATATCTGGTGCTTCTGCTATATATTTAGAGATTCTTGATAAAATCAAAAGGCGAAGCAACAATATTATTGGTCCTGTAGTGTCTCGGCTTCAGTCACTTTCTCACAGCCATGTCCCGTATTTTTACTATAAATAATTTCATAGTAATTGTTTGGATGAGCACTTCGCTATGTTACCTATACTTTATGAATTTAAGCGCAGTTCTAGATTGGCAACAAGGTTTCATCAATATACTGTTGAATTGGCTAGATTTAACCGTAAGTTCTAGCGTCCTGGGTATGACGATAAACTACATCCGCGTCCTGGGTATGATAAACTACGTCCAACAACAAGGCTTCAGATAATGTTTTCGGAAAAATAATGTTGCCAGCTATACGTTTTTGAAAAATTAATGTTGCCAGCTATACGTTTTTGAAACAATAATGTTTCCAGCTATACGTTTTTTGGAAAAAATAATGTTGCCAGCTATACGTTTTTTGGAAAAAATAATGTTGCCAGCTATACGTTTTTGAAACAATAATGTTGCCAGGTATGCGTTTTTGAAACAATAATGTTGCCAGCTATACGTTTTTTGGAAAAAATAATGTTGCCAGCTATACGTTTTTGAAACAATAATGTTGCCAGGTATGCGTTTTTGAAACAATAATGTTGCTAGCTATACGTCCTTTGGAAAAATAATTTTGCCAGCTATATGTTTAATAGTACTGTATATTTAATGTATGTATACGTATATGTGTATGTATGTATACGTGTATATGTATATATATATGTATATATGTGTGTGTATGTATATATATATATATATATATATATATATATATATATATATATATATGTGTGTGTGTGTGTGTGTGTGTGTGTGTGTGTGTGTGTGTACCTCAATTTGGCATTAAATGACCCACATTGGTTGATATGCCATAAAACCCAAACAACCGTAAGTTCTATGATAACAGTTTAACTCTTCGCACTCCACGCTTATGGAATTCTCTTCCATGCTTTCCCGCCAAATTTGATCTTCAACAGTTTAAGTGCAATATCAATCGTTATATACTGTCTTCCTGATTAATCTTCTGTTGGCCCCGCTCCTTCATAATGTTTTTTATTTTCTAATTCTTTCACACACAATAACCCCTTGTGTCTTGGTGGGTTCTTTGCCTGGCTTGGGGCGAATTTGATAAAAAAAAAACCTTTCATATATATATATATATATATATATATATATATATATATATATATATAATATTCTATATAAATGATCAGCCTAAGAGTATACTCCGATCATTTGTGAATATCTATACTGGAGATACAACGGTAAATGGGTGCACCTCCAAAACTATAGATATCCAGAGCTTGACAGCTGATCTCTCCTCTGACCGAGCACTAAAAGCTCAGTTCAGGAAAAACAAGCTGGTCGAATTCAATGCTTCGAAAACAAAACTAGTGACCTTCCACCATCGTCATATGTTTCTTCAGGGAGGCCCCGTGCCTGAGCGCCTATTGGGACTCAACCCAGACCTCAAGTGGAACTCACATATCGAGCTAATGATGCTCGAAAAATTGTAGGTTCTCTGTGTGTATTCTGCTCCTGTTATCCTCTACCTTTACAGGTGACAAATCAGGCCGAAAACGGAGTACTGCTGTCATGTACGGACAGAAGCAGCTACCAGTCTTCACTTGCCAGTCTTGATACAGTCCATAAACGTCTCCGCGTCCTTGTGGGTAACGAATTATTTTCCACTCTACAACCCCTTTCTAATAGACGAGACTTCGCAAGCCTCTCGCTGCCCTATCGCTATTTCCATGGGGAGTACACAGACGAAATACATTCCTTAATTCCACTACCCCTAACCTTCACGGCCAAGACCAGACATGCCACGCACCTCGTATCCCTTTGGTGAGATGTATGTGTTCACTCAAACAGCTTCTTTCAAGGAACCGACCCCAAAAGGTTGCTTCCCCGATCTTTTAAGATTGATTAACCTAGAATTAACTGTCATCTTTCACACATATCTACATAAGCTTTGCCTCTTATTCTGTAACCTCTACCTCAAGTCTCACTCGGGCCTTTTACAGGGTGAACATCACTGTAAAAAAAATAAAAAAATAAATAAACGCTCAATGCCAGACCCCAAAATTCGCACCGTTCCTGCCTCCACCCTCTCGACTTGTCAATACATATATTTCTTGCTTGTGGTTTCCACACCCATTGGGTCTGACCGAGAGCTTTCCTGTACGCACTAGTATAAGTGCTATGTGTAAGTTAAGCATAGTAAATATGTCTATTGTTAAACGCGTAAGAAACGATGCTCTATAGAAGCACATTTATTCGAAAGGATTTTTCAGGAGTCTGGATTTGATGGGATGGGGTTCAAAGAATATCCTATGGTTTTTTTTTTCCTTTTACTTAACTCTGGAAAATTGTCTGGTAGATTAGTAATTTAAATAATTGGCTTAAAGGATGACACGCTGATTTTCTAAAACTGATGTTTTTTTTTTATCCCTTTTTAAAATCTTTTTTAAATTATTCTTCCCAAAAAGAAAAGAAAAAAAAAAAAAAAACAGAAAAGGGAAAGAAACAAGCACGTGTTGAGACCAAATGTCTTACGATTATTTCTATTGGGTGTTGTCTAAAAATTCCATTTTCTTTCTTTTCTTTCTTTCTTTTTGTTATTTTAATTTTCAGACATTTGACTTTTACCTCTTGGTTTTAAGGGTGGAGTCCTTCAGTTTTTTTGTTTTGTTTTTAATTTATTTTCTATTTATTTATGCTTTACAATTTTTTTCGAGATGTTCCTGATTCCGATGTGGCTTGACTTTGCATTCGCCCCTAGAAACCGGATAGCATTTTACTCGACGACGGAAAGCATTGTAATGTCGATGGTATAGTGGTAAACAGATCGGCTGATTTATAAAGCAGTCGACTGGAATGGTGGTGTTGGCGATAGCATCGGTGGTTGTGGCAAGGGGAGGTTCCTTAAAGCAAATAAGCTCAGATTCATATCACTCGAAGAGTAAACAAGAAAACGTAAGAGAAAGGACAGTGATTTCTGCCGTTTCAATGTTTGGGACATGAATATTCTTGTGTGACGTCATACCAGCGTAATATTACGTTAGACGCACCAGGAAAATCATTGCTTTCACCACAGTTATCACAATCTAAGAAGTGTTTGAATCTATATCCGATTCACAAAGAAAAATAAAAGACAATAAATAAATAAACATTATCACGAGGTATATTTGATGGCCATTTCAGAACAGTCACTACTTCCTTCTTTTTGATCAAAATGTAGGAATTTCATTTGTGTCAAGGATTCAGATAAATGACTTCAAAGAGTCCCACTCTTAATCTTTTCCGTTTATCCAGGGGTTGTTGCCAAGCAGAAAGGAAAACCAGGCCTAACAGCACAGTCCATTTCAATTTCATTCGCGTGTCAGTCAGACAGTTATGTGTCATACGTGATACACGCTTAGGAGATAATGTATCTTTTGATACATGACTGACGAGGCAGATATTTTTTTCCGGCAGTAGGTAGCCATTTCTTTCTGCTGTAGACCAGTTGCCATCCAAGGCTATAGAACCCGGTCTACCCTGCTATTTACCCATAGCTGGAGGAAGAAGAGGAGGATTGAGACCTTCCCCAAGGGTATTAGCACGTAAGTGAATGTAATGGATCTGAATGGAATTTTAAAGATAGAGAGGAACTGAATTTGTGTGGAAACTGACTGAAGTCACAATGCCAGGTCAGGACCGTTTATTTTATCAGTCATGTGTGATATACGCTTAGGCAATCTTGTAACTTTCTATACATGACTGACGAGGCAGATTTTTTTCCGGCAGTAGTTTGCCATTTCTTTTTGCGGTAGACCAGTTGCTATAGAACCCGGTCTACCCTGCTATTTACCCATAGCTGGAGGGAGAAGAAGATTCATACCTTTCCAACATGTAATGGATTCGACTGGAATTCGAATTTGGCTCTCCGATTCCTCAATCCGAGCCGTTATTCATTGCTCCACAGGGCCTCCCACGTTTCTACGTACGCATGTATATTATAATTCAATGAGAGTATTTCTAAAAAAATGTAATAAAAAAAGTAATTCTGTTTGTCATCACATAATTTGCAAGAAGTTTAAGAAGATTTTACTAGTTTAACCTAAGACAATTTCACGCTTTTCCTAATTTAATATTCTCTGATGACTCTTAAGTTAATGACTGAGTAAGCTCATGGCGATTTCTCTGACACTAAAATATCCGTAGACATTCCACTATCGCATCGTTAAATATTTGAGCTTAACAACTTGAATAAAATATTACTATAACAGTTATAAATACGAATGATGGTTGTTATTTTAAGAAGAAAGGGGGTACAAATGAAAAGATATTAAATTGACAACTTTTCCATTTCATTGAAACAGCCGTTAAATACTTCATTATAATCTTCTTTCTTTCTTTCTTTCATTCATTCATTCATTTTCTCACTAAAACCAAGTAGTGTCTTTTCCCCTCTTTCCACGCACCAAAACGGAATAGTCCATTATTCATGAGGTATTGACAGGGCGTAACGGTCGTGCGAACTAACGAAAGAAGAGACAAGCACAATTATAATAGGATAATTATCTGTTTAATTTACGGTGTAAAAAAATTAACTCTATTTTTATGTCTCCGATTTTATGATTTTCTGGCTCATCCTAGGGTAGAGATTGTTCAGACTGAGAGGAATGTATCTTTCTATTCTTATTTCAACCTCATTTAAATCGTGTTTCTTATCATATGTGCGCATGTACGTATGTGAACATTAAATTGCAGAAGAAAGTGTAAGTCACTCTCGCACAAGACAAACATATGCTTCGTAGAGAGTACATGGCAGACAGAGGATCAGTTCTTCTTTTATTAGTTTGAGTCATAAGTAATTTCCGTTTTGGGAAACCAGTTGTAATGACTAATGTATCATGAAGAAATGGGAGGGTTCTTCCTATTGAGTCACTACACCACACCCATCCAGTGTTATACACAGAGACTTGCTTGGGATGTTAAGGTTTCAAGATCAATACGTGTATATAGATCTTCAAGATTGGAACAAACTAGAAGATGTTTCATAGTTTGTAAATGCCCGCATTGGCAGTTGAGATCAACATCGGTGGCATATCCCAATTTCTGAAGGGTGACTCTACAGCTACCTACAGCTGTTCGGAGGTGATTCAGGCTGGACCAGAAGGGCTATGCGTCACTGGAGTCTGTGGGAGGTATTCTGTAGGACTAAGAGAGACCCTGTGTTCTACGTTGTTAAGGTGGCTGCGCAACGGGTACAGACGCTGACTAGGAGCTGTGTTTTGACATGTGCCTCTTTGTTTTGTTACTGGTTCACAGCCGTGGAGTGGGTGATGAGGGTCAATTTCCTACTTCAACTTTGGAGTGGACTGTCCTTTTTATGTAAGGGTGGTAATGCCACTAAGCAAGTAAAGGTCATCTAATTTGCTTGGCTTGAGACCACCAGCGATCTACAAGAGATGTTTAAGGCAGGGTCGATGTTTTTTCGTGTGATGATCTGTTCCACACTGGTGAGGCATATTCTGCTGTAGAGTAGCAATGGGCTAGGGCTGTGGTGCAGTTTGTACCGACATGGGCAGGCCATTTAATATTAGCCAGCTTCTTTAGGATGTGGTTTCTTGATTCGAACTTGGCTTTAGTCCTTGTAATATGGTCGTTGTATGTAAGAGACCAGTCCCTTACAAGGAAACAGGGGTGATTCAATGACATAAGATACGCAACTGTGATTGTGGCAATCTCAGAAGGAAAGCAGAAATTACATTGAGACAAACGAGTAAAGGAAAGCAAGAAGAAAAGACTATTAAATATAAGAGGCCATAAGTCATGTTTGCCAGTAAATGGTTGTGCATGTCATGAATTATGCATTTGAGGACATCAAAATAATACAGCAAGAGAAATGTAACTATCTGAATATTATAATAACAGATGACCTAAAATATGACAGAAATCTGAATATGTATATATCTGACCAAAGATGACTTCCAGAAACTAAGTAAAGAATTAAGAATTAGGAAATTATTATTAGAAACAGCGTTCCTGGGTATGACGATAAACTACATCCGGCATCAAAGCCTCTGCTCGAGAGGTTTAGAGGGGTTTGAAACCACCTCTTAATTGCTGTTGTTCATAGGTCCACCCTGACACAGAGTGGTAGCACTTGTTAGGTTCCCAACTATGTGCAAATAGTTAACCCCCAAAATACGGTTCAAAACATTATGAAAGTATAAAAAATACTTTTTATAGTAAAAATACCAGCAATATATTTTCATAGTAAAAAATTATCAGCAATATATTTCTGAAAGAATAAATTACCAGCAATAAATTAAAAAAAATACCAGGGATACTTTTTTGAAAGAAGAAATTGCAAGTAAAAAATTAAAAAAAAAATTACGAGCAATACATCTTTGAAAGAAGAAATTACCAGCAATACATTTTTCTAAAAGAAATTACTAATGCTTCCAAGAAAATTAAGTTTCGGCATTAAATGACCCACAAGGAGTTGATATGTCGCTAAACAAAAAAAAAAAAAAAATAGTAATTATAGTTCATTAGAAACAAAGAAAAGACTGCTAAACTACTACGTAATATTTAATCTCCTACATGACAGTGACTGTTGGACAGTGTCTTCACAGATGAGAAAGAGACTTGAAGCGACGGAGATGTAGTTATGCACGCGAATATTGAAAATACTATGAACAACACATAAAAGTAAAGAATAAGTACAAGGAAACATACTTACAAGCAGACAAAGAGAAACGTAGTTCCTAGAAGAATTAATGAGGAAAGACGGTCTAGAGAATCTATCACTCACAGGACATATCGAAGGCAAAAAAAGAAGCAAGTGTAAACACAGGAGTAAGCCTACTTAACGAGTTTAAGTGATTAAATGGCTGAACAAGAACAAAGATGAACGGTAAAGAGTTAACACATTACTTAGAGTAGTAAAATCTGGAAGTTGTGGAGAACCATGATTGTCCACGTCCTGAAGAACAAAAGTAACAGCAACAGACCAATATTTCCCGGACAAATCATTTTCTTTATTGAAGAAAGTTGAGAATGTATGTCGTAAGTGCGGGGAGAATGTTTACAATAGCATATATATTTCATGGCATAGTCATTCATTTCTTATTCGAGCGGAGGATTTTTTAGCACCCCTAGGTCTGTTAGACTATATTATGCAAGTCAAATTTTTAACTAAGAAGTTGGTCAACAGAATCTCATACGATAACCTGGTCATATAAATATACCAGAAAAATACACCAAAGATTAACACCAGTTTTAAAAAATCTTATTGAATCTGTCTATATTTCTGTGATGAGGTATTGTAACTTTTCACTATTTACATTGTTCGGGCTGTTGTCCTCATCTCTATTGCTATATTCACGACGTTTCGGCCGTTGTTCGCTCCGGCCATCTTCAGGTGACATTAGTTAGAATTTCGAACAAGACCCTTAATTTAGTCGACGTGGGTAGAGTGTTCTAATTCCACGTGCTATGCCGTTGGCTATCTTACTTTCAGTTAATTCACCTTGGTATTAGGTTGGTGCAAAAATAATGTCGGTTTTTGACGTATTTTTTAACGTCAGAAACCGACATTATTTTTGCACCAACCTAATCACTCAACTCTACAAGTTTTTGTTGCCTCTGTTTTGGCCAAGTATTAAACTCACAGTTCTTTGGGTCAAATCACCTTTAGGATCACTCAATGAACGCTTTTATCCACTGGTTCTTGAGAACATCAGTGAATGAATTTTGGGAACTTATAAACCTAATGTCACAGTAGCCACTTTCACCAAAGCTCATATTACAGTTATTTGCTATTGTTGTTTTTTTCTTTTGCCCTCTGTATTTACTGGTTTCCATATTCTTGTGTATGTTTGGCCAGCTTAGGAGATTTTTGTAGCCTAACATATGCGCTGATTCCTTGAGTTTTCGTATTTTCCAATGATGTGCTCTATTATTTCACCTTCATCCCAAAGAGGGCGGTGATCTCCCTTTTCCCTTCATATATGATCAGCCCTAACTTTTCTATTAGATTCTCTCTAGTTACGTCGTGAATATGGTAATAAAGACGAGGTCAGCAGTTCGAACAATGTAAATAGTATAAGAAAATCTTATTGAATTAACAACATTTAATCATTGCTACAGTGTAACCCGGATATAAGAGAGTTGTCGGGACCGGAGAAGAAGTCTCTTATATCCGGGTTTATCTTATATCCGGGTTTGGTCTATTTTGTTTAGGTAAGTATGGCTCTAATTTGGGACCAGATAAAATCTCTCTTATATCCGGGTTTCTCTTATATCCGGATCTCTTATATCCGGGTTACACTGTATAAAAAAGAGAAGAGGAAATTGGACAAAAGAAAATACTGTCACTATAATTGTCAAAAAGTAAAGAAAAGAAGACACAGTTGACCGGTTTTCGTTCCTTTCTCATCAGAGCTCGATCGCGCAATTAAAATACTGTGCGCAGCTAAATGAAAGAAGGGGAAATGCGGTTAAGAAATACACGTATATCAATAATGTATCTTGAAGCTCAACAACTATTAATAATTGGCAATACGCATCAGCCGGCCATCAGAACATCTTATCTGTGTTCAGTCGATCCCTTTCTGAAAGTCCTTGAAACAATTTTTATTAAATCCAGACGACTTTCTTTGCGTAAACAATAGGAATAGTTGTTGGGTATCTTAAAATTCTTTGTGTAACGTTTTGTCTAGAATCAGCAAGCGTTTGGTTCGTTGTTTGTGTTTTTATTTTGTTAGAGATTTATATATCTATGTGCGTTGAACTTCTCAGAATAATTCTGAAGATAAGACAAATTGGATAAAAAAAGATTGACGCGATGACGTCTCGATTAAGGAACGAGCCTCTCGAAACGGACTGTGACTCTTACAGAGTGTCTCACTGGCGATGGTGCTTGGTAATGCTATCTTCATCATTGCGGCTAGCAGAAGAGAGAAAAAAAAATTGTTTATAGTTAAAAAAAAAAAAGTTCTTCAAATTCAAAATTTTTAAATAGACGCTCCTGTGTAAGCTTCTTTCTAGATATATATTTATTTTTTTTTTACTAAGAGTTTGTTTTTGTTTTCCATGTTGACATTACTGTTAAATTTTTGTAGATAAGACAAAATGGATAAAAAAGACAATTGGAAAATAGTTCTTAGCCCTTGCCGACGCGTTTTGACATTCGACATTTATCAAGGCTAGTGACGATAAATAAAAGCGAAAAAAAAAGTTAGCAATATCCAGAAAGAGGCTTAGACAGCAATGTCTTTTAAAAATCTTTTGAATTTGATGTAACTACACAACATTTAACATTTATTTATAATCACTTGCCTTGATAAATCCGAATGACGAAACCTGTCGGCAAGGACTAACAACTATTTTCCAATTGTGTCTTTTTTTTTTTATCCATACCTATGTGTGTGTTTGTCGCATGAATAATAGTATCTTAAACAAAAAGGAAAATAGCGAGACTGTGTGTACAGGTATATATAAGAAACAGTTGTATGTATGTATATACATGTATAAGAATGTATAAAATGGTTGTACAATGTGTACATGAGCGTGTATCTGTGTGAGTATGCATATGTATGTGTGTGTGCACAGATATATATGAGTGAGCATATATATGCGTATATATATATATATATATATATATATATATATATATATATATATATGTGTGTGTGTGTGAAAAGTGTGTGTATATAAATATAAATAAATATATATATGTGTAATTATTTATATATTATATGCGTAGTACTTATACATTCATGAGACATTCACGAGACATTCACGAGACATTTCCGCCACACTTCCAATCTTTAAATTTCAGCATACAAATGCGTATGTATAGACACAACACCACCCGTATACATACATATGTCATATCCGAAACTGCCCACATATGTTTATATATGTATGAGTCCCGACGGACGACCAAGTATGTATATGTGTCTGCATACATCGATGTTTGCGTTAGTACGATGAAAAAACGACGAAGTTTGCCCCCACCACTTCCTCAATAACACCAATACACGCTATCTACATAAACCGAAATTTTTAAAAAAATGAATCAGTTTGTCTGACGATCGCTAAAGCGTGAAACCCAGGGTCACAAACTCATGTCTATCCATCCAAATATATATATATATGTATATATATATATTTATGTACAAGTATACAAAATAAAGCTCTAATATATGTACATGCATTGCGTACCCATATATATAGGCATGTATATATAATAAAAAAAACTTTCTATTTTCGGTGGACTGATTTTTAAATCCAACAACAAAAAATTCTTACGATATAAATAAAACAAACTGGTAGATAGACACTCTCTTGGGTTTGAACATTGAAGGTGATAAGGTAATGTAATTTCATTTGATTTATCATCACTACTTATCCTCAAAGATGAGGCAGGGAGTAATGGATAGCGGCTTGGATTGAGGAAAAGGAAAGCCGAGTTCGAATTCAAATCGAATCCATTACATTCACTGCTAATACCCTACCGAAATGTATGAATCCTTTTCTACTCCCCTCAGCCTCGGATGGCAACTGGTCTACCGGTGAAAGAAATGGCAACTACGAGAAAAAAAGACATTTATGTATCGAAAGATACATGATCACCAAAGCGTGTATCATGCATGGCACATAACTGACTGACTTATCCTCAGAGATCCTGAGGCATTTTTTGCCTTTTTTCATTCTAAACTGCAGAAGGCAAACAGAACAGACGCTTTGGCGAAATTAATACAGTGTAACCCGGATATAAGAGAGTTGTCGGGACAGGAGACGAAGTTTCTTATATCCAGGTTTCTCTTATATCCGGGTTTGGTCTAATTTATATGCATTAACACAGGCTCTAATTTGGGACCAGAGAAAATTTATCTTATATCCGGGTTTATCTTATATCCGGGTCTCTTATATTCGGGTTACACTGTAGTTAATATTTTTTTCACTTTGTCTCAATATCTTCATATATATATATATATATATATATATATATATATATTAATACTTCCCGTCAAAAGTGTAAATTTTAAATTAATTTTTCGTTTCACCTTTGAAAGGGAAGTCTAAAGATCCAGAGAAAAATAAAATTCTCAGGTGAAATAAATTATAAGACATGGAGCCTTAAAGTGGTCTGCTTTTCTTTAAATTTATATATATATATATATATATATATATATATATATATATATATATATATATAGTTTATGAAAAACTAAGTAATCCGTATGGGTAAAAGCTCAATGTAAATCCAGAGCAAATGAGTTTTTTTCTTCTCTACCCCTTCGATTTCAATATATAACTTCCGTTATGTTAACCGTTTCAATGTGTCAATATCTGCTAACTCACTCATGTCTTCTCTTCTCTCTCTCCCCACTCACTTCCTTACTTCGTTAATTTACATATGCTTAATACGGTCCGTCAAAAATGTGTAAATTTTCTTTTCATTTTTTGTTTGGAAGTAAAGTCTGATGATACGCAGTCCTTTTAAAAGAGCTGTGGTGAAACAATTTATTGCATGGAACCTTAAAGTGGTCTGTTTTTATTTAAATTATATATATATATATATATATATATATATATATATATATATATATATATATATACACACACACAATATTTCTCATTGCAGTCTTTATATATCTGAAACTAAAAAATAAATATCTACAACTATACTATTATGACATGTTATCAATAATATGACTAATATATATATATATATATAAAGTGTATATATATATATATATATATATTATAATGTCGTTTTTTGACGTATTTTTAACGTCAAAAAACGACATTATTACGTCATTATTTTTGCACCAACTTAATATATATATATATATATATATATATACATATATATATATATATATATTTATGCATACATATAATTAATAATATATATGTATGTTATATAGTATATATAGGTTATATGTAATATATATATTATATTCATATATCATATAGCTATGTGTGTGCATAATGAATAGTAAACGAATTCGGCGAGCCGACTTCAAATTCCGGTCTAGTCTGTTTACATCACTTTCGCATTTACAGATAATAAAAGGAGACTGTGGAGGGTGATGATTTCGTACGTCTTGAACGGATATGACACTAAACAACAAAAATAATGACTCACATACACACACACACATATATATATGAATATATGATTTTCTAAGCTCGTTTTTTAGCGTTGAGGATAAAATGATGCGTAACAATCGAGCTTACAAAATCCACAAGCGAAAAAGACAGAGGCCACCAATAAAACTTCTAACAAAAATTACACAATCTTCATAATCCTGCCCTACAACATTCTTTCTACTAAACTCGCAAACACACACATTATTATTATAATTATTTCAAACATTATTTTTAGTGGCTACACGTAGTTGAGTAGACTCCGTTTTTTTAAGTGTTTATTTCATCTACTGGGCACTAAAAATATTGTTTGAAAGTAATAAAATATGTCGGATTTAAAAAAAATCAATTATATATATATATATATATATGGGTGTGTGTGTTTGTGTGTGTGTGTGTATATATATATATATCTGTGTCTGTGTGCGTACACATATGTGTGCAGTGTGTGATAGCCGCAAAGGAAATCAATGTGTGTATGTTATGTTTTGTTTTCTCGCAAAAATAGCAATATTTTTACTTTCTTTCGGTTTATATTGCGAAATCGTTATATTTCTTGTTTTATACTTTTGAGGCAATTTGAAACAAACGCTTGAAATCTGGAAAAATGCTGAGCAACAACTGAAAATATAGAAACTTGTCTTCTCTGTTTTATACATTAGTGTAAAGTATCTCATAAAAGTGTGTATTTAATGATTTTCTAATCTTCCTTGTGCGGAGAAGCGAATAATAGCTTTTTTGAGGTTATCACTAAAATGCTGTCCCATATCATACGTTTTAAATTTGATTTTAAATGTTGTAGATATGAGCTTTAAAAAGAAGTGACAAGTGGTGAGTACATGCAATGTGATATAATGCAAACAATTGCCAGAGAACAGCATGGTGCAATTGCCAGAGCACGAAATTGTGCAAATGGCGGCATGATAAAACTGCATGGATCTCAAGCCTCAGCCCGTTTCATTAAATCGTACTTTCTTTCAACTTTTGCCCTTTTTATTTCATTGAGGTCTGATTTAAGTGCTCTCCGCCCAAGTGAAGTCATCACGAAGAAGAAGAAGAAGAAGAAGAAGAAGAAGAAGAACAACAACAACAACAACAAAATAAAGCGGTAAACAAAAAAGAGTAAGAATATGATGATGGTGGCGAAGAGGAAAAAAAAGAAGAAAGCAAAGAAAATGATGCAGACAACATGAACAAAAAACCAGAAGAAAAGAAAGAGGCAAGAAAAAAAATGTCTGAGAATATGATGATGGTGATGAAGAAGAAAAAGAAGAAAACAAAAACAGGAGAGAGAAGATGATGCCGAAGAAGTAGAAGAACAACAACAACAAGCTGAAGAAGTAAAAGAATTGTTGTAGACAAAAATATATAAGTAAAGAAAAAGAGAGAGAGAATATGATCATAGTGAAGAAGAAGACAACAAAAAAGTTGGATAAGACTATGAAAAATGATGATGGTGAAGAAGAAGAAATGCTTGAAGTAAAGGAAAGAGAGAAGAAGAAGAAAAGATGAAGGAATACTTGTAGAAGTAAAAAAAGAAGAGAGGGAAACGGAAGAAGAAGAAGAAGAAGAAGAAGAAGAAGAAGAAATTTGATCTGAAACTTTCCCTATAATGTTCGATTTAAGTGATTAATGTAGAAGTGTTGAATTAACTGAATTGAAAAAGAAGGAGATTATGTTGAAAATTACTGGTTTAGAAAATAAAGGCAGTTTCTTTTTCCAGATTATGTGATATACATATTGATGTGGCTACATAGATGAAGATGGGAAAAACGAAATAAGTAAGAAAAAGAAAGAGAGAAGGAAACGTTTTAAACAAAACTAACCTGACTGTGCGTCTTGAAATGGATCTCCAATCGGTTGTTAACTGGGGCAAGAACTGGCTGGTCAACTTTAACGCCTCAAAAACTAAACTACTCTCTATTAATCACCATAGAGATCCTTCCCTGCCCCCATTAGAATGTTTGATAGTCAACTTCTTGAGAGCAACTCCCTGCGTCTGCTCGGTCTCACGTTGACTGCTGACCTGAGATGGAACAAATACATTGAGTCAATTGCTTCTTCCACCGCGAGGAAAGTTGGCTCTCCGTGCCGCGCCAGGAAATTTTTCTCCTCGGAATCGATACTTCAAATATACAAATCTATCATTCGCCCTTGCATGGAGTATTGCTGCCATATATGGTCTGGGGCACCTTCTGTTTACCTCGGAGTTCTTGACAAGATCCAGAGACGGATATGTAATATAATTAGCCCTGATCTGGCATCTCGTCTACAGTCACTCTCTCACAGACGCGCCGTCGCCTCTCTCTGTCTTTTCTACAAATACTTTCATGGTAATTGCTCCGATGTGCTGCTTTCACTGGTTCCCAGACTCCATGAATTCAAGCGCCCTACGAGGCTGGCATCCCGCTCCCACCCTTACACTGTAGAAACTTTTAAATGTAGCTGTCTCTTCTACTCCAATAGCTTCATACCTCGCACCTCTCGCCTGTGGAACATCCTTCCCAATTACTGTTTCCCTGAGAGCTATAATCTCCAACTATTCAAATATAATGTCACTCGACATCTCCAGTTACCTTGATCTATCCACTATCCCTCTCCTCATCCTTTCTTCTATCACTCCTATCTGCTCTTGCTCCAAATCTTCTGCAACCCCCTGCATCCTAGTGGCTTCACGCCTTGCTCGGGGCGTAATGCTTAAAAAAAAAAAAAAGCATAAAAGATAAAACATGATTTTTTGTATTTCTTTTGGGGATTTAGAAAAATAAAATATTGGGAAGAGTCATAAGTAATTTCCGTTTTGGTGACTGAATTTTAATGACAAATGCATCATTTGAACTAATCGTTCGTTAAATATGCCATAACAGGCGATGAAAAATGGGTTGCATACAACAATGTTCAATTGACAGTGGATGATAAATCTCTACAACCGACCGCAGAAACCGAACACCATTGAAAAAAGGTAATATTGTGCATATTGTGGGAATAATGGTGTATTATTCATTTAGGATTTCTTAAAATGCCATGAAAAAAGCAAATGTTCGGAAGCTACAGCATATCCATAAAAGTTTGATCGAAAAGCGACCTGCGCTCATCAATAAGAAAAATGGTGTTCTCCTCTATGACAACGCCAAGCTGCATAGTAAGCATTTATTCATCACGTGAGATAAAGGTAGCGCTCTGTTTGGTCAAATTTCAGTCTTTTGGTGGTGAGAATGAAGTGACCTCTTGAGGGCGCAGGCCGAGGTGATAATATCTGGAGGTTGTGCGCTGCCCAGACTACATAGCTCACCTCTCGGTCGTACCAAAAAGATCCAAGGGAACACAGATCATCATATTTGGGGCCAGCTTTGCTGCAGGAGTTGCCGAAAAGCTGTCAGTGTTGACAGCTAACCGTCTCCACTCCAGGTTTTCTGTTTGGATTTACTTCCATAGCCTTTTCCATTTTAGGATCTGACCGCAAGGCCACGGAGGTTTCAAATCAGGGTTTTCCTTCTCAGTGATGGACTGCCTTCCTGAGATGTCGCGCTCCATACAGCCAGAATAACACATAAAAAAATTGGAACTCGGTTGCTTTGTTCTACCTGACCCGTAACATTCAACCGGCCTTGCACAAACCGATTATCTAATTTAGATTGCTGCAAGACACTTTGAAAGGGGAAAAAAAACTTTCTCTAATGATAACCAGATTCAAGAGTTTGCCGAACACTTTTTCGCATTAGATTTTTCGGAATTTTATTATCAAAAGGTATCGAATAGCAGGCTGATCTCCGTCTAATCACTATCTATCTATCTATCTATCTATCTATCTATCTATCTATCTATCTATCTATCTACTTTCTTTTTCACCATATCGCATTCTCTTTATATTACATTCATAAACATTTCCTATTTGTTTCTTATCCTCTATCTAATATATATATATATATATATATATATATATATATATATATATATATATATATATATATATATATATATATACAAATATAATGAGAACGAAAATAATATAAATTCTAAGGTTCACAGCATTAATTCAAAAGAGAGCTCGATACCAAAATAGAGCTATAATTATTTATTATGATTTTTACATATAGACAAAAACAATTTACTCGCTACAAAGATGCACCCTCGTTTCAGTACATTTATTTGCACCTCTGCTGCAATATTTTTGGTTCTCACCAGTCGAGGCGCAAATAAATGCACCTAAACAAAGTTGCATCTTTTTAATGAGTTGTTTTTGTCTATATGAAAAAATAATATATATATATTATTTTGATGTGCATATGGAATTTTTTATCGTAATATATATATATATATATATATATATATATATATATATATATATATATTAAGATAAAAATTTCCATATGCATATCAAAATAATTAAAATGCGTATAAAATATTTGATACAGTCTTTTCAGATACGAGACTAAATCTTTAAATCTGTACAACCTTCACTTTGTAAAAAGAAAGAATGGCTGTTAGGTCTTAATGTAATCTACCAGTGATGTATATGCGTATACGGTCATATCATTAATATATATGCATATGCTATCCTCATTTAGAACGACTTACGGCCATATTAGGTTGAAACAGTACGCTCACCGATGTTAAACAACGTCGAGCCTGGTGCGTACCGAGATGAGTGACCGCTTGAAAATGTCAGATTCTATAAGCTTGTATGTGCGGGTGGTGTAATGGATAATGGCTAGGGATTGATAAATCGTAGAGCCGAGTTCCAAATACAGTCGGGTACTTTATATTCACTTACGCGCAAATATTCTTGAGAAATGTATGACTCCACATCTACACCTCCACATAGATGGGTTTTAACGAGTAGGAATTCTATCGTTAAATCTTTACTATTTCAAAAAGAATTCTCATAATCTAAAAATATTTTCTGATTTTCGATAACCTGCAAAAGGCTGATAAGACGTAAAAAACAAATGCATCAATCATTTTGAACATTTTTCCTTTGTAGCCGTGGTGTATATTTGTTTTATTTTCTCGATCTTGCTCGGGGGGGGGGGGAGACAGAGAGAGAGGAACGAAAAACAGTCAGGATCATTTATTTGTTTTAATTGACGTTCACAATAATCTACATTTCTTTCTTTCTTCCATGTTATTTTTTTTTACAGTAAAGTTCACCTTATACAAGGCTCACGTGTCACTCGAGGTAGAAGGTTAAGTTAATATGAAATTTATGCGGATAGGAGGGGAAGATAACGGTTAACCCTAGACTTGAAGAGGTTAATATTATAGTGATCGGGGAAAAATTCTCTTGCGTGTCGATTCCACAGAGCAGTGGTTCGTGGGAAGGCGATGTGCGAGAGGAACTTACTTCACGCCGATGGAATACGGAGGAAATGTGGGTGGTTTGCTACAGTGTACGTGGCACGCCGGGTCCTAGCCCTGAAGGTTTGAACCAAGTAATGTAGTTATTCCGAGCACTCTCCGTGGAAGTAGCGATAGAGCAGCGAGAGGTTTGCTACATCCCGCTTGTGAGAGAGTGGTTAGAGGGTGGAAAATAATTCGTCACCCACAAAAACTCAGAGACGATTTTGAACTCTATCAAGACTGTAAAGCGAGGCCTGGTTCTCTCATTTTGATTAAATGGGCTACAATAAAAGTTTGTGCGCCAAGAAAACTCTTTAAATAACATAAAATCCAATGTCTATAAGGTAGCTGTCACGATACACACACACGCTATCATCTTTCAATAAACTTAATTAAAGCTAAACGCTTCTCATGCCACCTAACGACAAATACTGAAAGAAATCTTTGGTCATTCTATTACATTTTTGTGTTGTCAAGTCCGCTGTGATTGGTAAGTATCAAACAGATATGTCTTTTTTAGATGGGTAGGTATCCAAAGGCATGAATTTTCTTCATCTCCTTCCTGCTATGGGTAAATAGCAGGACAGACTGGGTTCTGTAGCCTTGGATAGCAACTGGTCTACAGAAATGGCAACCTACTGCGAGAAAAGAATATGTCTCGTCAGTCATATATCGAAAGATACATGATCGCCTAAGCGTGTATCACGCATGGAACATAACTGACTGATTATGTATGGGGTAGGCAGTAACAATAATAATTACTACTCAATAGTAGTAATCAACCCGACTAACTTCATTAACTATAAACATATGAGTAGAACTGTTACTCTATCATTAACAATACAGCAAGAGACAAAAGCAAAAGACAATGGTAGAAGCAGACAGATGAATACACTGCCTTACATGGGCAATTCTGGTTGATTAATTGCTAAGAATATCATGGACCGAGCATGTGAGCAATGATGAGGTCTTAGAGAACTGTTACTCTATCATTAACAATACAGCAAGAGACAAAAGCAAAAGACAATGGTAGAAGCAGACAGATGAATACACTGCCTTACATGGGCAATTTTGGTTGATTAATTGCTAAGAATAGCATGGGCCGAGCATGTGGGCAATGATGAGGTCTTAGAGAGGTTACAAAAAAGGAGAAGGCTTATTATTCAACCTACCGTGGGAAAAAATCTGCCTCGTCAGTCATGTATCGAAAGATACATGGCTGCTTAAGCATGTATCACATATGGCACACAACTGGCTGAGTAAGGAAGGACATTTAATCCAATGTCTATAAGGCAGCTGTCATGATATACACACAAGCGATCATCTTTTAATAAACTTAATTAAAGCTCAACGCTTCTCATGCCACCTAACGACAAATACTGAAAGAACTTTTTGGTCATTCTATTACATTTTTGTGTTGTCAAGTCCGCTGTGCTTGGTAAGTGTCAAACAGATATGTCTTTTTCAGATGGGTAGGTATCCAAGTGGTTCAGGTTTAAATTAGGTTTCTTTTCTTTTTTTTTTTTTCGTTGATGGCTTTCAACCGGTCACGTAGAGATTGTTTTTGTTTTCTCGTGACATGTTGGGGTCACGTTACGTCCGTATTAAATCCTCCTCCAAGCAAAGCTTATCCATGCGTGTGCGTGAGCGCTAATTACACACGCGATAAGGGTCAGTAAAGCGTGTGCTCGCGTGTGCGTTCCATGAACACTCACACATACACATTCATGCACACAAACAAAAACACAAACACACATATCATCGCATTTCCGACTGGTGCCACTGAGGCCAATAACATAATTTCTGAGTGCTGACGGGACATCTCTACTTGGAAGTTCGGAGCAACATAATCTTCCATCGCTCACTAGAGATGACTCAACGTAAATGTCCGCCTGTTCATAAAATATTTGTAGAATAATACCGATTTCAGTTGGACCCATAGTAACTGGCGCACTAGGAGTGGGAAAAATAAATAAAATCGAGATAAATTGAATTTAAAGATTCGAGACATGGTTAAAATTCTCCTAAAAACCACATTGCTGTTCGGTGAAAACAGCGAGGAAGCTGTTGCCATTGAGTCTCTTTTTATAACCACGCTGGTTTATTTGGTTTTTGTTTTACGGCTTATCAACCTCAATGGGTTATTTAAAGCCGACAAGGTTTTTTTTAGGATAGGTTCGTATGAAAAGAATATGTATTGCTGGTATTTTTACTCTAACATGTATTTTTATACTTTCATAGTGTTTGGACCCCAGTTTGAGGGTTGACTATTTGCCCATAGCTGAGACCCAAACATGTGCTACCACCCCGGGTCAAGTTGGACCTGGGAACAACAGCAATTAGGAAGTGGTTCCACATTTCGCAAAACCACCCGATCAGAGGTCTTGCTGCTGGATGCATACCCAGGACGCCTCATTCAGGGTGTTTTACCCCTCTGTTGAGGTGCAGTCGGCGTATTCTGAAGCCTGGGCCGACAGAGCGAGATGAATTTTAATTCCTAACTCTTCTTAATGATTGAATAAGCTCATGGCAAGTTCTACGGTGATAAAATATCCATATAAATTCCCCTATCGCATCGTTAAATATTTGAGGTTTAACAAAATATTGCAATAACAATCATAAATATTAATGCTGTTCATTATTTTAAGAAATGGGTAAAAATGAAAAGATTTAAAGTTGATAAATTTTTCCATTTCCCTAGAACAACCGTTAAACACGTGTCTCTTTCCTTTTGTCACTAAAACCAAGTTGTGTCTTTTCCTCTCTTTCTACGCAAGCAAAAGGAAATAGTACATTATTTATGAGGTATTGGCAGGAGCTAGCTAGCTAGCTAACACTCACTCACTCACTCACTCACTCACTCACTCACTCACTCACACACCCTTTCTTTCTTTCTTTTCTTTCTTCCTTCCTTCCAAATCCCCATCTTACGAACAAATGATTTAAAAATAATTCAGCAGACGGTATTATTTTGTTTAATTTATATTGTAATTGAACTTTGGTCCGATAATGTGCGCCTTAAAAATGGCGGTTTTATCAGTCGCCATCAATTCTTGGCCTTTTGACTGGGATCAAAGTGTAGTATCTGTTATTACCGCCTTAATCTGGTTCTTGCTCTCTCCACTTTTATCTTCCTTTCCTTTGTTCTTTCTTTCATTTTCTCATTAAAAGCGAGTAACGTTTTTTCGCCTCGATCCATGCGAAACGCGGAATAGTCCATTATTTATGGGGTATTGGAAGGCAGAGACAAAAAACAGAAGGAGAACAGCAGCAGCAACAGCAACAACAACATCAACAACATCAACAACGATGATGATGATGATGATGATGATGATGATGTGCTTTGTATACCATTCTGAGACGAGGTGCCATGATAGGTATATATTGGGCTTTGACTATTTGTACACCAGCGTTATCGATGACTTTCTGCTGTCTCTCAATAATAATGTCTGTTATACGTTGTAACCTGGGTGTTGTGATGAGCATATTCGGCTTTGGGTGTTTGTATGCCTGGATCTCTCTGTTGCGCTCATATTCAATCATGAAATCTGAGGAAGCATTGAAATTATTCAAATGACTGGATTGCTGGAATCAGTAAAAAATATGCTATTTGCCGTTACTTGTTCTCCGGTGAGGGCCGTTAGATAAGCTTTGGTGTGATGATGTAAAAAAAAAATAATTAAGAATTGATAATAATGAGTAATAGCAACCTGACATAAACATTTGTGGAAAATAAATACTGGAGAGAAAATATTCATTTGGTATTATTTAGAATTACATAAAGGTCATTCAATGCGACCCTTAAACTCGATGTCAAGTAATTTACAATCTATATAATTTGTATTGGTAAATATATAATACAGGGTCTTATTTTGATATGTTTTGCTGATCAAGCATCGTCATCAGAAAAACGTATTTTATTTCAACCAAATCTACATAAGTTAGACAGAACGTGATTCCCTTTAGTCATAGGAATAAGATAAGAGCTTTCCAAATTATCTCCTATATTTACCATTTCATCGGATTCTTAACCAAATTTAAATAATAATTTATATTATAATCATTTTGAAATAAACAAATAAAAAGGGGGAAACTACTCTGCAATTAACCAAACACAAACTACATTTAAAATTCAAAGTTAACTTTGCATGTATTTCTTAAATCTCTAATTGGCAGGAATCAAGTATAAAATGCTTTTTTGAACATATATACTTGCAATTTAGGAAAAAATATTTTGTAACAAACTCTGAAAATATTCATCATGAAAAAAGGTAAAGAAATGAAAAGGTTAATTATTTTTACATAAGTTTTTTTTTGAGCACACTATTATACTTTCTATCAGCATGGCTGATGCTAACCTTCAGGTGAGTGATGCATTACATATTCTCCGATTAACATTTTCCGCTGAAATGAAGTGAAAATATTATATCGAATCAATTTCTAGGTCCGCTGCTAGAAAACTTGGTCCCCTGTGTCGTCCAAGACAATTTTTCTCGCTAGAAACTATCTTACATATTCATAAGTCTACCATTTGTCCGTGCTTTGAATACTGATTCCCAATCTGGTTTGGTGTCCCTGCTATAAATTTAGTGAATCCCGATAAAGCCCAAAGAAGAATCTGCAATACTATTGGTTCTGACCTGGCATCCCAACTTCAGTCAGTCACTCCCCTCACCGCCGTAATGTAGCTTCCCTGCGACTTTTACATAAATACTTTCATAGTAAATGTTCTGATAAACTTGCCTCTATAGTACCTAGAATTTATAAATGTAAGTGAAGTACTGGATTGGCAGCAAGGTCTCTTTTTTTTTTACAGTTGAAATGTCTAGATTTCACTGTAAGTTCTATGATAA
>OZ010582.1:98271618-98314118 GCA_963932145.1 Acanthosepion lycidas | reverse complement strand
ATTTAGCACTGTGGGGGGATTTTTGAAGCAGAAAGAAATACCAATGAAAAACCTCATTTCTTGTGCAACAGACGGTACTGCATCTATGTTTAGATGGTACGAAGTTTTCACCGCTTTTCTCACGCAAGCATTCCCAAGCGTTATGACCATTGACTGCATCATCTATTGGTAGCATTTAGTCGCCGCATCTAAACGCTTCTCTGCCTACCATGATTGTAGCTGTGAAGAAAATCAAAGCTCGCCCGTTGAATTCGCGACTTTTTAAACAGATGTGTTCTGAAAACGACGGAGAATTTGAGAGGCTCCTAATGCACATAGAGGTGCAATGGCTTTCTAAAGGAAAATGCCATGCTCAACTTTTCCCACTCTTTACCGCTGTCGTTAAATTCTTACAGTCAATAGATTCGTCGCTAGCAAAACAACTGTAAGCTATCAAACCCCACGTTGCTTGCTAGGCTGACATTCTCACGAAGTACAACAGTCGGAACATACAACTGCAAGATGATGAAACTAATCTCATCAAATCCTAGTCCGCCATCTCTGGTTTCATCGCAAAACTGCCCTTTTATCAGCGAATTATTGGACGCAAACACTTCTGTCAATTTCCAAGCCTTAAAGAATTGGGAGAATGCCTATCTGATGATAAGCTTTCCTTTTTTACAGATTATCCTGAGAGCGTTGAGGCTGACATGAAACTGCGCTTTTAGGATTTGTCAGAGATTCCACCTTTGATCTTGGACCCTTTTCAGATCACAGGCGGGTCTATTGAGAGAGAACGTATTGACTTGCGAAATGATTTTGAACTGAAACATTTTTTAAAACTGAACGCTTACCAAGAATTTTGGCTGCAGTCCACTATTTCAGAAAATTTCCTGCATTGTGGGAAAAGTCAAAATTGTTTTTTATTGCTTTTACCAAACTCGTATTTAGTTGAAAGAGGCTTCAGTGTGGTGTCTCAGATTCTCAAATCGAGATATCGCCTTGATTTTGCGCAGAGAGGGGGCCTGCCACTTCACCTAAACGCCATGAAGCCCAATATTGAAGAACTCTTGACCAACCACCAAATTCATCCTTAATTAACATTAACTACATGAATGTCTATGTTTAGTGAAAAAATTGCTATTCAGAACTACGTTTATATAAACTTTACTAAGATTACATACCGAAAAACATCAATTTTACTTTAAATGCCTTCTTATCTCAATAAACATGGTGTCGAACATTTGTCGATATCCTATATTCCATTTATATAACAATTATCCTGGAAAATACTAAGATACTCAGTTAACACCAAGAAAATCTAATCAAAAGTTGATTATTAATGTCGGAGCGTTAGAGTTGTGCTTTGAGAGGACTAAGATAAAATAAACAAACATATGTCTAGATTATTCAACCAAACATGTTTGAATGAAGATATGATGACTATATCTATATCTATATATATATGTTAAATTCCCAGATCAATTCTGTGGACAACAAGACAAATTGGTATAAGATTGTTCTTTCTTAATGTAAATGTAAATTTCCTTTATACTACGAGTTTTTTTCTTTCCATGTCGACAATATAGTTAAATTACCAGATCAATTCTAAGGACAAGAAAAAGTCGGAAGACGAAACGCGTCGGCAAAAAAAAACTAAAATTTTTTTTCAATTGTCATCTTATACCAATATGTCTTGTCTACAGAATTGATCTGGAAATTTAACTATATTGTCGACATAGAAAGAAAAAAAAACTCTTAGTATAAAGGAAATTTACATTAACCAGAAAGAGGCTTACGCAGAAGCGTCCCTCTTTTTTTTAATTTAGATTTTGTAATGTAACTAAAACAAAAACATTTGGATTTCATTTTTGCTTTGAAAAGTCGGAAGACGAATTGTGTCACCAAAAATAAGATATTATTCCAATTGTCATCTTCTACCAAATATATACATATATACATATATATATATATATATATATATATATATATATATAGCGAGAGAGAGAGAGAGAGACAGACAGAGAGACAAGGAGAGTGATTGATGATAGAAAGGGAAAATATTATAAACGACACTTTTTGCCGGACGACTGTTTGTTTCAGCTTAACTGAAGAAGCCGAAGCTAACAGACGTTCGGTGAAATGCGTCGTTTATAACATTTCTACTTTGTCTCATCATTTTCATTTTGTTTCGGATGCTATTATACATCCTGCACACACACACACACATATATATATATATATATATATATATATATATATATATATCGTAAGTATTTTCATATATAGGTATGTTAATGTTTTCTGAGAAACCATCTAATGTTACGCTTGATCAAATATACTCGTTTGAAAGGTAGGAATCCATTTATCTTTCCCAATGCCGTGGGTTGAATAGCAGGGAAGACTGAGTTCTTTATCCAGGTTTGGCAACTAGTCTAGTAGAAAGACAAAAGTGAATTCATCTAGTTTATTAAGCACACATGACAGCGTTCAGATAGATACAGACACAGACACGCGGACACACACACAAGCTAAGATTTTTGCTACATTCTGTTCGTATGCGCTGTTTAGATCCTACGAATTTTTAGGGGTGCACCTAATATATATAAATCAATTAGTTTTATAAGCTCGGAATGAAAACCAAACCATTCATTTTGCGTAACAATCAACATAATCTCCTTTATTTACTAGTGGGTGTGGGGGGCAAATATTCGTATACATACAAATTTTTAATTTATTTTATTTCCAACTAATGAATAAATATACTTTTCATATAATTAACTGTACAAAGATGCATAATAACTAAATATGCATAGAAAACATAAAAATTTTAATTTAATAGAAATAAATCCTATTTATCCATTCTAATGTGTGAAAAAAGTATTGGTTCAATACAAAAAAGAATACATAATCTTCATTACGTTGTAGAATAGCCATTATTCACTTCTACAGCAACCAACCTCTTCTCGTAGTTCTCAATGATTTGCAAATTTTAGTTGGTATTTTGCTCCATTCTTCTTGGCATATGTTCTTCAGATCAGGCATGTTTAATGGAGCTCTCGATTGGATTTGAATTTTGAAATAACGCCACAGATTTTCTATTGGGGTTAAATCTGGGGACTGACGTGGCAGTTTTAGGATATTTTCATTATTTTTAGCAAACCATTTCTTCTGAGATTTTGCAGTGTTCTTTGGATCTTCCAACAAGATAATGATCCTATCAGGCGGAAGTTCAAGATTTTCAACTGAAATCATTAAATTTGCTTCCAAAATATTTTGATAGGTTGTGGCGTTTATTCATCTGATATGTTAGTACCTTTTGCACAAAAAAAAAACATCCCCAAACCATGATGCTACCACCACCACCACCAAATTTCACTGTTGGAACTGTGTTCTTTTGTTTGGAGGCATCGCCATCTTTCCTTCGTACATGATTTCTCGAATTACGTCCAAGCAACTCAATTTTGGTTTCGTCTATCCATAATAGTCTTTCCTAATATGATTTTTCCTTATCCTTATGTTCACGAACGAATTTCAACCTGGCACCCCTGTTCCTTTTCAATAGCAGTGGATTTTTCCGAGAGAAGCGTAACTTTAGATTGTTCCTATGAATTTCATTACGTATTGTCGATTTAGTGAAACAGATTCCTGATGAAAGCAAATTATTCTGCAGCTCTTGCCGAGTAACCATTGTATTTTTTAATTTGACGCATAAATTTCCTCGAAGATCTTGAAGAAATCTTCCGTGGAGCACTTGTTCCTTGGTTTTCAACAATTTTGAGTTTTTTTTTTTTTATACCTTGCAATGAATGAACTAAATGGTAGTAAAAGGAATTTTCGTGTTGTCTGAGATTTTGTCTGTAACTTTTACCTTCATTCCAGAGCTTAACAATCAGTTCTTTTGGCGAATTTGTCAATTCTTTACCTCTTGCTATGATGAAACCCTTCTTGCACGAATATCAATTATAGAATTGTCCGTTTATATTTTTTAAGCTAAAAATAACTACTGATAATAATTACAGGACCATTCTAGAATATTCCACTTGAATAATCTAGAGTATTAAAGCAATTTAAAAGCTTTAAAATCTTAAATTTAAATTGTACGAGAACATTTTTCATCCATTAAAATGTATAAATGGGATTTATTTCTATTAAATCAATTTTTTCTGTTTTCTATGCATATTTATTTATTATGCATCTGTGTACAGTGAATTATATGAAAAGCATGTTTATTCATTAGTTAGAAATATAATTAAAAATTTGTATGCGTACGAATATTTGTTTCCCCACTGTGTGTGTGTATATATATATATATATATATATAGAGAGAGAGAGAGAGAGAAATATTTGGAAAAAACAAACAAAAATCCTTAAATGCAATTATGTTGTTTTAATATGAATTAAAAACATTCATATTAAAACAACATAATTGCATTTAAGGATTTTTGTTTGTTTTTTTTCCAAATATTTTTCTCCATTCTGTCGGATTTATATCCATTTATATTTGCTTACATATATATATATATAAGATTACTTAACTTTTAAATATCAATTTTATTCCGACATCGATGTTTCTTCGTAAAATTTCTAATCTTCAGGGGTTATAGGTTTAAACGGTATTTTCATTTTTTTACCATTTGTCCCTCGTCTTTTTCAATCCGCGTTTTGAACACGTGTCTATTCATGAATTTTACGTTCTTTGACATGCGCACCTTCTTGAAATTTAGCTTTTGTTTACGTCTTTCATTTTTTCAGCTGTAGATTTTTCTTCCAGGCGTAAATTTTTTCTTCGATATTAAACTTTTTTATGGTTTATGTGGATGTTATATTAAGTTATATTATTAATTAAATTGTAATATTTGTTAATTTTTATTAGTAATTAAATTATAATATTTTACTTGATTTATTGTGTTATATTATTATTATTAAATTGAAAAAAAGTTTTAAAAACTGAAATACCATTTAAACCACAACTCCTGAAGTCTGGAAATTTTACCAAGAAACATCAACGTCGGGATAAAGATAAGTGATCTTTTCATGTAATATTATTAATGCTCTATTTTTAATATTGAGTGCTATATATAAAGATATGGTGAGGCAGAGAGGACAGGCGTTTTTGAAAACCCCTCTCTGCCTCCCCCTGTATATAAAACCATGGTCAATTTGTTTAATTGTCGAAGTTTATTTTTGATAAGATCGGCCTGCAGAGATAATCATTCCGTGAGGTCCCAGTGGGAAGTGCTTGGGAGTCATAACACGGTTTAACCCAAATTTTGTGACTGAAAGTGGGTAGATGAAAAAGCCTTAACTGGTTGTAGTAGCACGAAGTCAAAAGTCATCGTGACCGAGGGTTTGAGGAAACATTCCCTGTTCAACTGTTGATGACGGTTGATTATGCTTGTCTCTGCTACAAACTCTAATGTTTGCTCAGCATTGTTGCTGGGCTGTTTGGACGTTTAACAAACACAAAGTGACTGAGCAGACGTTTGCAACATGGGATATCTTACCACTCGAACAGACGGGTGTACTCAGAAAAAGAGCGGTCGTCCATTGTATAAAGATAGAGAACATGGGGGTTGGGGAATTAACACGCACATTTTTATTAAACAAAAAAATACGAAAAATGAAAACAATTTGTTTTTATTTATTTGTTTATTTTTTTCTATAAAAATAAATGACAATCTGATAAAAAAAGAAAAAAAAGAAAAGAAAAACATTTTTCAACATTTCCATTTTGGCATTCTTGTCTTAGTTAAACAACAACAAAAAACGTAAAACATTTTTGCATAGCACATTCTAGTATGAACTGAACATTCCACGTAGAACCTACCCAGTGATGTTGGTATTTACGCTATACCATTCAGTTACAACACTCGTCTTCATTTTTAACACATGGTTTCGACCGATCTATGCTTCTTCGACAGTATCAAGATTTCAAGATCAAATTGATTGATTGATTGATTCATTTTTTTTTTTTACGTCTTAACCATCTGTAGATTATTTAAAGCCAGCTTTTTTATGTTGAGATAATAATGATTTAGCGATAATAGCTTTATTTATTAATCCATAGCATTCCAAACGGTATTTGTGCGTAAGTGAATATAGTGAACCCAACTAGAATTCGAACTCGGCTCTCTGATTAACAATTCCGACAGAATAAGGAACAATTTTCGGAAATTATTGATAAATTGTAGAAAAGGAATCAGTCAATCAAATGTTTGCAGATTATTTAAAGCCAGAACATATTTTAAGATTGTAAGAATTTTTTGAGATAATAATAATTCAGTAATACAAGTTTCACTGATTAACCCATAGCTGGGTGGAGAACGGGGTAGATCGATACCTTTCCCAAGGTTATTTGCGCCTAAATGAATACAACTGGAATTGGAACTCGACTAGATGATTAAAAATTCCGAGCCGTTATCCATTTTACCACCCGCACATCCAACCTTAAAATCACCTGGTACTCCCAAGTTATCACCCATTTAGGCACTGACTGGGCTCGAGGTTGCGTCGATGATCGTACGGGAGCCGCTGTTTCAACGTGATACAGCCGTAGGGCATCTTAAAGTCTATGCGCCACTAAATTTTGAATTAACTTTCTTCACCCTAAACCTTTCACTGTGAATTAACTTATGTTAATTATTCACCGAATAAAATAACCGCTTCTCAGAGCAGAAGAGATTTTTTTTTTTTTCAAATCTGTTTTCCACCGTTAGCGGTAATAAAATTGTCTTACCTAGCAAAAGGAGGTTTATAATTCAAGTTACCCCAATATTTTCGCTAACATTCCATTAGAGCGAGCCACAATTAAACTTCCGTTTTTGGGGAACAGTTGGTAATGACGAATGTGTCATCCTAAACTTTAATTATATCATTATAGGTGATGAAAAATGGGTTCAACGAACTAAGCAATAGATAGACAAGGATAAATCTTCACAACCAGCACCAAAAGCTGAGCTCTTGGGAAGAAAGGTAATGTTGAGTGTGAGCAAGGTTCTTTATTTTAACTTAGAAACGCAATGAAACACGAAATGCATAATTATGCCCCCAATAGCTGCAAAATGTCCATAAAAGTTTGATCGTAAAATGCTATATTCTCGTCAATGAGAAAAACTTTACTCGGACCAATAAATTTAAGCAACAACGATAAAGATCATAAAATGAAAATCGACACAATCGTACGTCGACAACAGAGTCACTGTGAACTCCATGATCTTGCCACTAGCTGCATATTACGTGCACGGCTAGAGAGCCAAGTCCGTATTGCTATTTAACCCATAGCTGGAGAGAGAAGAGACGAATTGATACCTTTTCCCCGAAGGGTATTTTCGCGAAAGTGAATATAACAAACTTGTCAGGAATTCGATCTGTATTCACCTATTTCTCGTTCCAAACCGCTTAAACGTTGCACCACTCTCACACCCTGCATATATAAACACACTTGCAGTATTTGTGGTAAAGTCACCATTTTGGTAGCTGGTTTAGCTAGTTATGCGAGATCAGAGCAGAGAGGTCAGGTGAAAGCGCCTGTGAAGGCAACCCTACCAGAATAACCTGCAGGTTACTTTTGCAAGTTTTGTGACAAAGTTTGTAAGTCTGTACACAGGGACAGGCAAGTTTCCAACATCGGCAATACAAAGAAATTTTTTTTATTTGCCACATTTGCATGTAAGAGAGGTTGTAAAAGTGAAGATGGCGTTAAGAATCATTTATAGTCCCATAGCAAAGCGCTAGCTCGTGTACAAATGATGGAAATAATTAAATTCTGAATGAAAAACACAAAATGCTATGAAGTTAAGAGATGGTCTTCTTTTGCAAAGAATTGTCAATCTTCATATATATATATATATATATATATATATATATATATATATATATATGTGTGTGTGTGTGTGTGTATTCTAAAAGGTCGAAGAATTTATCAACTGAAACTGTGTTGAAATAAAACAAAAATCACAAGTAATGAAGACGTTAGCCCGAAAATTACATGGAATAACTTTAAGCGTCAGTTTTACGGCCATGAGTTATGGCTTCGTTAGTCGTTTATAGTTCTCTTATATAGACTGCTAACTTTGAAAATATTCAAGTGATTAAAAAAAAGAAAAAAGGAATATGATAACTTTGGAACGTAGAGAAATTTCTTTATAAATCTGTTGTAAGTTGTAGAAGAACAGAACAACCGTGGATTTAAGTCACGAGAGGTTTGTCCAATACCATGGAAAGTTTTACCATAAAAAAATAATCATCTTGAATGAAATAGTGAAAATGAAAAAAAATGTTTCAAAAAATTATTTATATACGCGATATGCATGTTACGCAAGAAGTCTGTTGGCCCAATAAAATCTGTGGATAAGTATAGACGTTCAAGGATTTAAAAAAAAAAAAAAAAAAAAAAAAAATCTGTTCATACAATATTGTTTTTTCTTTTTTTTTTTTTTTTACCAACAAGGTTAAAAAACAAACAAACAAACAGATTGAATATAAACGGATATTTGTCATTCTGACTATCCAAAATTCTTGTGAAAAGAATTCCCATGTTACCGGATCAAAACCAGATTGCCAAAAATATGTTCATGGATTCCTTCCATCTACGTCATTTTTTATACATTACTTTCTGCTTAACAAATATTCACTCTTAAAAATTTTGATTGGTAAAAAACGTACAGACTATTTTTTTTTTTTTTTTACGAATAAAGACGACACAGACAAAATTTATTAAGAATGAGAACGTGGCTTCTGTCAGGGAAATGAAATTACAATTTTTTTTTTTTTACTTCATCACAGGTTGTGAAACAGTCAAAAAAGCCTATATGCCTGCACATGGGCTTGATTATGAACCAACCCTACCAATTTGAAAAAAATCGCAACATGACTATATAACAAAGAGACAATGACAGAGACAGTCTGACACTAGCACACATATACCCACAAGGAAACCTGTGTTGAACCCACCAACCCATTTTTTTTTTTTACATTTTAATACTGTATTTACCAGCCTGTGGGAATTATACCCGAATATTATACTTCGTTGATATCATGGATAGAGAAGTGAGAGCGATAAGCACCAGAGAGTAGGAAAATATTTGCTAGATACACCATATATCGTGCGTATTTTCTTAAAATGCTAACATTCTTGAAAAAGACAAGGATAGGGATACTCGTATGATAAAAATCAGTAATAACACACTTGAACTCAGAGATTTGTAAGTAGACTCCAACAAAATATGAACTCGCATCTTCATTTAACGGTCGTAGAACGTAAAAAGAAACCTAGACATTGTCAGAGAAAGAGAAAGAGAAAGAGAAAGAGAAAGAAAGAAAGAGAAAGAAAGAAAGAGAAAGAAAGAAAGAGAAAGAAAGAAAGAGAAAGAAAGAAAGAGAAAGAAAGAAAGAGAAAGAAAGAAAGAAAGAGAAAGAAAGAAAGAGAAAGAAAGAAAGAAAGAGAAAGAAAGAAAGAGAAAGAAAGAAAGAGAAAGAAAGAAAGAGAAAGAAAGAAAGAAAGAGAAAGAAAGAAAGAGAAAGAAAGAAAGAAAGAGAAAGAAAGAAAGAGAAAGAACTCATGGATTTTTAGTATATACATGCTTTGTCATGATGAATTAAAATGGGCTACATTAAATATCCTGTTCAGTACAATAGATCCTGTCATCTGTCTGACCATTTGCCAATTGAACATGTTCCTTAGGGCAAGATGCAGTGAGTACCATAAGTGGGAATAGCGGAGGAGCAGTAGCAGCAGGGCCACGTGTCGAGAATCTTTTCTTTATTTTTTTTTTTTTTAATTTTTTTTTGATAAGGCAGCTAAGGCAACTTGTGAAACACATTTAGATACTTGGAAACACCATTAAATGAAAAACGTTTGAACAGATTAGGCTAACTGATCTTTCTAACCGGGCTTTACTTGCATAGTTATACATTGCTTTTATCCAAACCTGTCACCGTATCGCGTACATTTTGTTGTCACGCATACGTACAGTATACCCTCATCAAACTTGAGGAATGTTTAGGCTACGTATATTTGTAACTCAGCGTCTGCTTTTTTTTAACATGCTGCTCTCACACACTATAAATATAATAATAACAACGATGATTCATCTAAGAAATTTGAACTGAAATTTATTTAAGCTACTAGGATTTCTTTGTGAACACGTAAAAAAAACAACAAAAAACAAAAACAAAAAAACAAAATGATTCTATGTATAAATTTGAATGTTGATAGTTTTCCTTAAACTAATCGGTAATTTTCTGGCCGTATCGAGACAGATTCTCAAAGGTAAGGGTTATGTTTCTGATCTATATTGCCAAATGCTTGTAAAAAATCTAAGAAGCAACCTCAGCGTTGCGATAAAAAGAAAAAAAAAAAAAAGAAAGAAGTTTTATAAAAGCATACAAGTCAATAATCATTAGAGCTAACTATTAAGAGGTATTTTTTTTTCAGACTTTCAAGGATAGGAGTTGCGAGTTCAAATCTCATTGACGGGTAACCGTTTCAGATCAATGTTGCTTAACCCTCTGAGCCCTGACCACCGCTTTACTGGTGCTAGAGAAAAATGACGTAATGTCCAGCCACCGGTTGAACAGTGGTAGAGAAAAATAATAATGCCCAGCCACCGGTTGAACGGTGGGTAAACATTCGTAACTATTTTGCTATCTACTGTAAAACATTACATACCAAATATTTGCAAATTTTGACTCAGGATCTCAAACAGAATGGTTAAAAGTGTTCAGGCTCAAAGGGTTATTGCTCGTAAAAATGTAAATTTTTTTTTAAAAGAATAAGAGTCGATAGCAGTAACTATTAACAACAATTGCGGCTTACAAAATATTCCATCTAGTCCTTCCTCAAAGTTGATAAAAACTGGCAAATGATTGATCTATATTTGTGTTAATGCAGGATTTAAGATTTGGTCACCGGATGTACTTTTTTCTTTAACCCAGTGGTTGTATTTACAAAGTCATTCTATTCTTAAATGCTGTATATAAGTGATGATAACATTTTTATTGTTTTATATAAAGAATTATAAAAAAAAAGGTTTTTAAAAAGATTTTTTATTAGTTTATATATATATATATATTGAAGAAAGGGAGTTTACGTTAGAACCGTTTACAGCTTAGATTCGCCACACTACATCTACAGAGGCCGAATCACCTAATTTCCTTCGTATTCCAGTTTTAAGGAGGAAATTCCATCCTGACAGCTCCCCCAAGAATTTTGTGGAACAGGCTCTTACGTGGATGTTTTCTGGTCATTACAATCTTAATCTCTTCAAGTCAAGGGTCACTTATTATATATCCTCCTTATCCCCATAATCTTTAATTCATACAAAGACAACTCATTCGTCAACCCTCTCTCTATATTGAGTGGCTCTTGAGCCTTGTGTTGGGTGAACTTTAGTAAAATAACCCAGTTAAATTTGACGTTCATAATTTTAAATTAAGGAAGCGGACATTTTTTCACAAAAAAAAAAAAAAAAAAAAAAAAAGTTCAAGCTGAATCTCTTTTTTTTTTTCTTGTGGACAAGGAATTTAATTAGTTGTGTTAGCTTGGAGTCACAACAAATTGGAGAATCAACACATTTATAATTTTTTTTCGAGCGGTCAGTCTTGTACATCTTTTCAGTTAAGTTTCATAACAGTCAAGTTACCAGAATTTTACATTTTTTGCCTGAAGAGTGAAAAAGAAAAGAAAAGATTATAGCACTTCATCAATCTTCAGTAGTGTGAATTGATACGCTAAATTTCTTTACCTTCCCCCTTTAGTAATTAAGGTCGCGATGAGGATTAATCTAATCCCTATTACGAATAATCTAACAACTAAAAGGCACAGAATTCGGGGTCTTTTTCGGTGAGAAAAACATGCAACATTTTCTCAGTTTCCTTACTTTAAAATTTTTAGCATTGGCTTTTAAATGAGAGTAACCAAAACGATATAAATTTAAGGGTGCTTCATATCCAATGATGTAGGGAAAATAAAAGAATTTATTTAAGGCAATCAAAAATTCCGTTTTACTTTGCTATACACAAAAACAATTTTTGTTCGTTTCAAGAATAATTCTGCGAGTACCATACACCGTACAGGCGTAAGATCACGCCAAAAGGGGACCACCTACCAGGGGAATGTTTGCAGATTCGACTGTAAACACAAGCAATGTTTATCTATATTATCCAATATAGCCAGATATTTTTTCCGGGCATACCTGTCTGTTAGGGTAGCTAGCCATTCGCCGTTGCATTTCACCTGCTTAGGAATATTTGTTTGTCCAACACCTACATAACCCTCCTGTGTGTGTGTTTTTTATGCTGAGCGGACCTTAGTTACAGTTTCTGGGGGAGTGTGCAACATCTAGCGTGACCAACAGTTTAAACACGGTCAGTACATTGAAACGCTCGGTCATAGTAGTGATTTTCTAAGCCCGGATTAGATGTAGTACAAGACCGAAAGTATGGGGTACCCAGTGAGGATCGAACTCACTACTCAGTCGTAATTGATCTAGCAAGACAAGCCATTTCTAACCATTACACCACGTCGAGGTGCCCACGCTCGGTCATAGTAACTTGTGATTTCGTGCTAACACAATCATTTATATATCGTAAAATCAACCTACCCAACGCACAAGCCGATGTCGGCGTCAAAATGGCCGACGGCAGAGGCATAAACAGGATAGAAGTAATTGGGATTAAATTCGTATTAGAATCTGAAAGAATGATAGGATAGAAAGCTTGTTAAATAGAGGAAATAAACGTAAAAATCAGAATTATTTAGGAGTTATCAGTTAGGAATGGCTTTATTTCGTAGGTTAGGTTTCATTAGTGTGAGCGATTGTAGCTTTCACGGATATTAATTTTTTTGTTAACTTAATACAGGGTGTCCATAAAGTTCATGTGCACTTTAAAGTTATAAATTTTTAAAGTGCACACGAACTTTATGGACACCCTGTATAAAATATGCACGTGCTGACACTCCTAAAAAATAAAAATAAAAATAAAAATAAATAAATAAAACAAAACCCTCCAATATTCCCCCCCCACACACCATATTTATCACAAATGGATCCTTTTTCTTTTTCAGTTTTAAATTTTAACAGCCAAGGTCAGGTTTTCAGAAGTGTTTTTTCTTTTTTTAAGTAACCTGTCTGAAAGCAGTTACGTTTGTGAAACGCCGTATATGTATAAAAGTTATTTGACAAAAATATTTGTTTCTCAATGCACATGGCGCCACCGAAAGGTTTGAAGAACTTTCCTTAACACTTAATTCAAAGTCTCCTTTGATACAGCAACTTGTCTGACTCACAAACGGTAGTGGCAAATAATAGTCTGTACTACAGTCAGGTTTACACGCTGTTCAAATTCTCCCACCTCTAAGATAGCACCTCGAGTCTTTGTGAGGAGGGGGATTCCACAAAAATGTATATTGAAAAAGATGTTAAGTTGACGTCCCAATATTTCAAACTTGTCTATAAATTTTGTTTATTTCTTTAATTGCCCCTTGATCTTTGGCATCGTCTTTGACTATTTTTTTTTTTTTTTTTAAATTATAGGATTTTACCAGGGTCTCCACAAACTTTGTTCATTTTCTGAAGAACACAACTGATTGGCATGTAAGCTGGAAGAATGATTTCCGGTCTCCAACCTTTGGGGATAAGCTACTTGACCGGAAGTAGGCGCAAAAAGAGACGTATTGTAAGACGAAGTTGAAACGGAAGCTGAAAGAGGCAAACTTGAAGATACATGGCCGAAACAAGTTGATCCTGGCAGACTAGTAGGAGCTGGAGTGGCAGCTTGTGGGCTAAGAAGGCCCAAGGTTGGTGGAGAAACAACTGCCGTGACTACCTGCGGCATATGAATGGACAACGAGTCGTTGTTAGTTGTAGAAGCAGCAGTTATTACTGAACGAGGTAGTGCATTAGTAGATGATGATGATGTCACGTGTTCTGGTGCAGTTGGTATAGTTGCAGTTGGAGCCAGATAAAGTGCTACTGGTTGCCCGCTGTAGATCGATCCTGGAATAATCTGGAATGAGCCAGCGACTTGCGATGGGGAGAGTTTCACTAATAGGGGTTCTGTCACTGGAGTTGTTTTTTTATCTGTTGGTTTTGTCGTCGAGGGAGCTGAAACCTTTACAGCTGGAGTGTTAGTCGTTAGAAATGGCTGAACTGAGACAGTTTGTTTCGATTGGTGGAAATAGTGTCTTCGGTTTTGAGAAATTTCCATTGCTGCTTTAGGTGTAGATTTTTCCTGTGTTTTTCCAAGATTGGGAGCTATTGCCGCTGTGGACTGAAGCCTGCAGTTCTCTGGCATAGTTAAAGAATCTGGATGAAGAGGATTGTCGCAGAGAGAAATGGCAGCTGTTTGGGGGCTAAGTAACGTTTCACTACCGGGTGCTAACACAGGTATTGTAATTCCTGAAAGAGGCAGGGAGTTTGGTATGTTAACTTGGCGAGACTTCATCGGATTGGCAGTTGGTGAAGCAGTTGTACGAGTAGCAGGAGCAGGTAACTCTTGTTTCGATACTTCTGTTTTCTGAACAGTGATCTCTGATGTGTTGTCTTTCTTTTCGATGTTTTCCACACGCGATACGGGTTTCGAGCCTTGTGGACGGTTTGTTCTAGTTACATTAATGCTGTTGGCGAGATGATCGGTAATCCGATTGCGAACGCCATCGTCAATACTTTGAGCAGAACTCAAATATCGAGTTACTTCGCTTGCACATTCTTTATAACCAATTCTATATTTTGAGTGCATGTTGGGGTCAGAGGTTATGGATTGCATGTTGAGTTGGTTTTGTAAATCCTTTACGTATTTGACAGTCATCTCCAAAATATCTGCTTTCTCCAATTTTGAGTGTCGTGTGCTCTAGAGTAGAAAGTGAAAGAGAAACATCAAAGTAAGAACGTAGAACAAATGGAGTGGGAAGAGAGGAAAAAAAAAAAAAAACAAACAAAGAGTAAGGGCAAAAGGAAACAAAAAAAATCAGACGATAAATGGGAAGAGGAAAAAAATCAAATAGTAATGGGAAGAAGAAAAAACATTATATAAAGGGTAAAAGAAAAAAAACAAAAAACGTAAAGCGAAAAGGAAAAAAAAAAAAAAAAACGTAAAGCGAAAAGGAAAAAAAAAAAAAAAGCGAAAAGGAAAAAAAAAAAAAGCGAAAAGGAAAAAAAAAACAAAAACGTAAAGCGAAAAGGGGGGGGAAAAAAAAAACGTAAAGCGAAAAGGGGGAAAAAACAAAACGTAAAGCAAAAACAAAACGAAAAGGAAAAAAAAAAAAAAAAAAAAAACAAAAACAGTGTAAAAAGAGAAAAAAAAGTATAAAAGGCAAGAGGTAAAACAAGAAACAGTGTAAAGGGAAAGGACGAGGTCAAAAAACAAAGCGGAAAGGACGAGGTCAAAAAACAAAGCGGAAAGGACGAGGTCAAAAAACAAAGCGGAAAGGACGAGGTCAAAAAACAAAGCGGAAAGGACGAGGTCAAAAAACAAAGCGGAAAGGACGAGGTCAAAAAACAAAGCGGAAAGGACGAGGTCAAAAAACAAAGCGTTATGGAAAAGGACGAGGTTAAAAAACAAAGCGTTGTGGAAAAGGACGAGGTTAAAAAACAAAGCGAAAATTCAAATAATAGAGAGGGGAAAACGGAACGAAGAAAATAGGATTGGAGCAACATCTTCCTCTCTTATTATCCACTCTCAATTTGTCTTTTGCCTTACCTGGCTAAAGTTTATAAATATCAATAGTTGGCTTGTTGATATAGGTAGAAAAACCAGAAAATTATTATTGTAGGAAGGGTATATTATCGCGTGACACTCAACAAAGACCGGCCGGTATCAACTTGGTATTTATTTGTGACAATGGGAATCAGTTATTTTAGTGTAGTTCATATAGAAATTGCAGTGTTTCCTCGGTCACTGTCACAGACATCAAAACGTGCCCCTGACACTCTCTTTAATGGGGAGGCACTGTCTGGAAAAAGAAAACCAGTGCCAGAGGATTCGGTTTATTAGACTTCCAGCTCGGAAAAGTCGGAAATAGAAGTCGGGTGTGTTGTTAAACACGGGTAGTGGTACGTAAATATCTATCGAGTATTATGTCGCTTAGGCTTGCTCTCTCGGGGCACTAAAGCTGGGGAGGAGGGAAATAGAGAGATTAATCTAAGACAAGAATAAGATGGAAGATGGGCACAGAAACAAAAGGAGTTTAAAAAAAAAAAAAAAAAAAAAAGTAGGGAGTCTTTTTTGCCCGCCATTTATTTTCCGTTTCCTCCAGTTTTAACAGAAAATGTGAAAAAAAAAAAAAAAAAAAAAAAAATCTCGCTCTCGCCGCCATTTTATATTATTGCTCTGCGTGCTCCCTTTTTGATGACGATAAGGTTTCGGTTGAAACGGACAAATTTCCATACATTATTGGTATCTCCAAAGAAACGCAATACCTAAGGTTTAAAATTACTTTTTTTTAAATGAAAAATCTTTCTTGAAGCTTTAGTTTTAATTTCAAGCTAATAGATTAAATTTAATATTTCCAATAAGCAAAATACTTTGATGTATTTCAAAACGAATTTAAATTGGTTGGAAGGAGTTTTTTTTAAAATTGCTAAAAATCACGGTTTTTAGTCATCTATCAGCACAACGCAATTCTCTTTATTAAAAAAACTTTCAAAAATAAAATATATTTCTCTGAAACTTTATTTGAGGAATATTAACTGATTTGAAACAAATATTTTTAGTTTCAATTTAAAAATATCGCAGAAATATATATTTTTATCACAGCGCTATGTGCTAAATTAGGTATGGACAACCGGAAATTTGACTCATCTTTTTGTACGTGGTGGTACAAAACTAAAAATTACTTGAATTAAAAATTTTGGACATCAAATTTTGGGGTAAAAAGTGCATCTTATTTAGAGAAAAATAGTCGAATAAATCTTTATCTTTCTTTGGTGTCGAGTGGGGCGGTGTTGGAAGCTTCTAAGATTTTTATACAAGTCTTATATACGGACAAACTCCCATTTCAGAATATAAGTACCACCGAACAGTAAAAAAAAACAAAACAAAAACAAACAAGACAAAAATAATCTGTATTTTATGTTTAAGGTAGACCAATACATCTAAAAATGTTCATGTTCAGATGAAATAAATACAGAATCAGGAATCTTTCAAAACATCTGACTTAGCCACCCCCGCACATTTCACATCTGATTTACTTCCTCACAATTGTTTTTTTTTTTAATTTTTATTTTGTGGTACCCAGATGCCATGCCTGCATTCAGAAGATAATCGTGTTTTCACTTACAGGAACTGGGAACCGGTAATGAGTGGATGGGGTTTGGTGAACAGTTGTTTTTTTTCATTCTGTCTCTTCTGGAGATTGTAATCAAGCTGAAATATTGATGACCGTTATGTTAGCTTGCAGCCAACAACCATGACGAATAATAAACTATTCTTTTTTGTTTGGATTTGATTAAACCCCTGTGTTTAAATGTTTACAGCATTTTGTTGTTTTTATTCAGCTTCCAGTTGCCGATCAAATAAATAGAAGCCAAAAAAATAAAATAAAAATAAAATAAAATAAAAAATAAATAAAGCTAATGACGTCATTGGGATAAAATGATTTCTAAATCACATTACACAAAATAATTACTTTGTCCCAGGTCTTTCTTGTGCAGTTCGTTTCACAAGCATTTTATATGTGCGGATGCGTATAGGTAAGTCAGAAAGCCCATAGACTAATGATGATAAAAAGGGTTTCTTTGAAGGCATGGGCCGCCTGAGATATGGTCCATCATAAGGCGGGTCGTACTACTAAAAAAAAAAAAAAAAAAAAAAAAAAAAAAAAAAAGATTTAAGGTAATTTTTCGTTGCAGGCGCCTCACCCATTTTCCCTACAGAATCCGATTTAGTTTAAAAATAAGCAAAAGTCTTTTCCTTTAGAGAAAAGATTTTTCTCTAATATAATCACAATTGGTATAATATAATCATTGATGACTGTGATTAACAAACACTGTTGGATGATTTGATTGATTTATTATTTTTTTTACAGCTTATTGACACTTTAAATAACCCTTGAAGCCGAAATATTTTTCAGTTTATAGGAGTTTGCTCATAGTATCCTATGTTCTCCTGCGGTCTCCAATCTCAGCCACTGCGATTGATCTGTTTCTGATTTAGTCATTTGAAGATTAAAAAATTTTTAATAAAAATATATCTCTTCTCCAGAAGAAAAGTTATTAAGAACATTTCTCAGTTTTTCATCAAGATGTTTACACGTATAATCAGCCTTAATTGCCAGGGGTTTAAATTGGTGAACGTAATACTTTCAACGAAGGGTTACAAAATTCAAGAAACATCTAATTATAAATCTGTTTGTCCTTCCCTTAGTTATCACAAACATTACCTCATAAATAAGTGAATATTCTACCAATACCTCATAAATAACAGAATATTCTGTTTTAATCGTATGGGAAGATAGAAAAGACAGAGATATTAGCTAGTTTCCGTGAGACAATGAAAGATTTGGTTGGTTGGTTGTTTATCAACCTCAGGGGGTTATTTAATGCCAACAAATTTTTTGAAATAGATTCATAGCGATAGGTTGGTTAAAAAAAAAAAATAGATAGGTGTGTATGTATACATATACATTTGAATAACAATGACAATAGGAAAACTGGTAATTGCTGACGCGTTTCGTCCAATGTGGACTTTATCAAAGCAAAATACGAAAAGAGACCTCACAAAAAACAACTTAGCTAATGCACTAGTCCTACATAGAAATAAATTCAACCATAATTTTGATTTTAAAAAGGCTACACTCATAAAAAAAAGAAAATAACTCACTCAGAAGGAAAATTCTGGAGAGTGCTGCCATAGTAAACTACCCAAATATTAATCTACGCCCAGGTTTTTTCCCTATTTCACCTTTCTTAACAAAATTAATGCTCTTACAAACAAATATACACAACAGATTCATAAAATCAAAAGAAAATGGTTGAATACATCAACATAGTTATAATGACAATATTCTCCACACGTGACAATTACTGACGTTATTTTTCAGTTAAAAATATGAAAATAGCGTTTCTCTACATTCCAGTTGCTAGGTACATTCTGTTTTTGTTTTTATTAGTTACTTTGTTCATTTAATTTCATTTTCGTATTTTGCTTTGATAAAGTCCACATTGGACGAAACGCGTCAGCAATTACCAGTTTTCCTATTGTCATTTTTATTCATAAATATTGTCTCTCTACTGATTAATTCGGAGAAATTTTCATATATATTTGAACCATTTTTCAATTACTCATATTTTTGAGAAAAAATAGAAATGTTTAATGTCGGTTTCAGTGAAATGGAAAAAGTTGTCAGTTTCAATTATTTTTTTCATTTGTACCCCCTTACTTCTTAAAAGAAAAATGACCAGCATTCATATTGATGATTGTTATTGCAATGTTTTGTTAAACTCAAACTATTTAACGATGTGATAGGGGAATTTCTACGAATATTTTATTGTCAAAAAGCTTATTCAATCATTAAAACTTTGAGCCCTGGCCACCGCTTTACCGGCGGTAGAGAAAAATGACGTATTGCCCAGCCACTCGTTGAACGATTTGGTAAAAACTTGTAACTTTTTTTTTTTTTTTTTTTTTTTTTTTTAAATCTACCGTGAAACATTACATATCAATTATTTGCGAATTTTGACTCAAGAGCTCGGGCAGAAGGGTTAATATTGTTCAGGAACGCGGGGTTCAAAGGGTTAACTTAAGTTACGACAATAAAATATCCGTAGAATTTCCCTCCAGAAATATCCATTAATATTTCACGGTTTTCCTATTTGAATTTTCTGATTAATCTGAATTAATAAGAATTACGATTCATCACAATATACAAATAGGGATTTTGACAGGTATTTCCAGTTGTAATCATTGTTACTGGTGTGGTTATATATGAGAGAGTGTGTGAGTGAACAAGTTAGAACGAAACGAAACAAATGTAATTTTAATAAATCTCGTTTCTCTCATGAAATTAGGTGAGTCATTCTGAAAGTCAAACAACACGCAGTTTGCACTTGGCTATTTTATGCACACAACAGACATTCATTTTTCAGAATTTGCTTCCTTGTCAATGCACCTGACTCAAAAAAAAAAAAAAAAAAAAAATCTCCGTTAATCGTACAAATCGAACAGAAGCTGATTTTTTTTAGATAAAATAATTCAACTTCTAATGGTAAAGTTACAAAATTAATAAATTTCTTGCCGTCAAAGATACTTTATAAAAAAACATCTTTAAAAAATAACAACCCCCCACAAAAAAAAAAAAAAAAAAAAATGCTCACTCAGTACAAGGCCCAAGAAACACCCAAGGTAGAGGATCACTGAATGAGGTTATTGTATCGTCGTAATAGGAGGAAGTAAAACGTCCATATTATAAGGATATGTTATATAAATAAAAGGTTAACCCTAGACATAAAGAGGTTAAGATTGTAGTGATCGGGGAAGCATCCTCTCAGGAGTGTTTCACAAAGCAAAAGTTACTTCTTATCAATGGAATACGAAGGAAATGAGGATGATTCGACACCGTGTATGCGACATGGACAGTCCTAACTGTAAAAATAGAGGCGTTTATACACGTACACACTGCTGGTACCCCAAAATTCAAAAACTTATATAGTGTATGTCAGGGTGGGGGTCGGCAACCTTTTGCTGAATTAGGGTTTTAAAATCATTCAGTGTGCCAACAGCATACGTATTCTTATACAAGTCAAGGTCAATATACCCGTTTTACAATATATTTTTTATAGCAATATATAGTATATACTTTAGTATATATTAAAATTGAAACAGTTAAATATATTCTTTGCGCTGTAGTTGTTATTGGTTCGGACTTTGTGAGGTCATTTGCAGCTGCGTGCAATTGGAAATTGCTCGGCGTGCCACGTGTGGCATGCGTGCCGTAGGTTGCCGACACCTGTTGTAAATGAAACGAATGCAATACCGGCTTTTGGGTGATATTCTGGAATTATTGTATACGAGGTTCATCCGAATACATCGTAACAATTTATATTAACAAAATAAATCAATAATAAAATCAAAGAGACTGCCTGGGGCAATGACAGCTTTATCAAAATACGTCACAAACAATGTGCGAAGAGTCATGATCGCCTACATCCTGAAGAGCCCTCGTGTAGTGAAAGTTATTTATAACATCTCTTCTACAGATGATCGTAATAAATGAAAGCCTAACAAAATGAAGTTGCAATCACTTTGATCTTAGAAACGCCGAATCAAACAAATAAAAAAGAAATAATTAAATCATACTTACGTCTTTCTTACGTCCCTCACTAAGAAGTCCAGCAAGTTGATCGAGGTGATGATTGATCCGTGCTCTCCGCCTTTTCTCCATTAGAGGTTTGTTACCCTTTAGGAAAGAAACGTAAATAATATTTTATCTTAATGAAGGAATCATTGAGCCATAGACAAATTCATGAATATTAAAAAGAATAACATGTTATCACTAGGATATTCTCATTTAGTCTCGTAGTGCTCTCACTATATAGCCTTGTGGTAGACTAGATGAAGTTTAACACTTTTTTTCTTTTATTAATCGTGTCCCTTTACGACGTGTGCGATCATGGCTCCTCGTCTTCCTATCTTTTGTAACTCTAAGTAATATTTGTTCCTTTAATATCATTATCAGTCATTCTGCCATCCATTTACAAAAGCGCTTTGTTTTAATTGCTGTTTCCTCTCCTCTGTATTTATAATATTTTCTGTGGATGTCAAATTATTCAACCCCCCTGTTCTTATTAAAAAATCAAAATCGAAAAAAAAAAAAAAACAAAAACAAACAAACAAACAGAGAAACAAATGTAAACGAAGAAAAAAAAAAAAAAAGAAAAGAAAGAAAACTGTAACGAAAGAGAAACGGAATAACAATAAAAGAGAAACAGAAAGCTGTCACGGTACACCCCATCCCCAGCTACTTTGATTGCACAAAGTACGACTGCACTGATAAGGGCAATTATAACTGCATGTGTGAATTAGTCGAGGTGGAAATTGAAGGAGACAAGCTTTTTCTCGGGTTTCCTAAAATGGCGCGGATTGTAAACGAAATACTTGTCGGTATGTTTCACCGTAATTTTAATACGACACTATGATAATTAATACATTACCGTTTCTATCCCGTAAGCCTTTGCTTTGATGAATGCATTTTATTCTCAGCTGCTGATATATATCGCTTGAAATTTGGTTGGAAACCTTAAGTATTTCGACACCAACCAAATATGAATTTTTTCAATTATTAGGTTGGTGCAAAAACAATGTCGTTTTCTCACATATGTTACTATGTGAGAAAACGACATTATTTTTGCACCAACCTAATAATTTATTTCTTACTAGATTTATTAAACGATTTCAAAATGTTTTATGAGAAAAAAAAACAAAAAAAAAAAAAAAACAATTAAAGTGAGAAAGGAGGGAGAATGAGAAGCAAAATAAAACATTTGCTAGCTTCATATGACTCGCACCAAGCTTATTAAAATGGGCATCTATTTTGTATGTCAATGACCTTATACTGGATTTTCACCGATGAGTAGAACCTATGAAGCATGTTCAAGCAATAAGGGAAAATTTAGCGTTCCAAAAGTTATTACTAGAAATACCCATGGTTTTCCCTAATTAAATTTTCTGAAGAATCTTAATTCTTAAGTCAACCATTGAATAAGCTCATGGCGAGTTCTACGACCATAGAATATCCGTAGAAATTACCCTATTGTATCATTAAGTATTTGAGCTTAACGACTTTAACAAAATATTGCAATTACACCATGACGTAGTGTAATGGTTAACAAGCTGGTCTCGTTAGAACAATTACTACCAAGTAGTGTATTCGATCCTCATTGGGTGCCCCATATTTTCGCCACATCTAAGCCACGCTTAGAAAAACAAAAATCACCATAAATATGAAAGATAGTCTTTATTTTAAGAAGTAAGGGGGTACAAATGAAAAGATTTGAAATTGGTAAATTTTTTGCCATTTCATTTTTTATCTTGCCATCCTTCTTTCTTTTATTCATTTTCCACTGAAACCAAGTAGATTCTCTGATAAGGCTTTTCCGTCTTTCCATGCGATCAAACAGAACAGTCCATTATTAATGAAATGTTGGCAGGGCGTAACGGCCGTGCTAACTGAGGTAGGGGGCAAGCAGAATTATAAGATATTTTAAGTTCAATCGTTGCAGGGAAATGATTTCGTAACGCAGCTCATTTGCTTATTCAAAAGCTATACAGTGTAACCCGGATATAAGAGAGATTTTCTCTGGTCCCAAATTAGAGCCATACTTACCTAAACAAAATAGGCCAAACCCGGATATAAGAGACCACTTCTCCGGTCCCGACAACTCTCTTATATCCGGGTTACACTGTATAAACAGACACACAAGCAAATAAACGAATCGTTTTTTCGCTACAAAAATCCCATTTTTACAACACGAGCAAAATTGTCGCTGGAAACAATTTTTTTGTAAGAGTTTATATCACTCTAATGATTATAATACTGCAAGAACATTTTCTAACATTTGAATGGCGGGAATTGTCAGATTTTATTTTTTACGGCTTATCAACACTTTGTGAGTTATTTAAACAAGATCATGTTTGTTAAATTTTAGGTACTTTGGCTTTAAATTTACTATAGTTATCGCACTTATTTTCTGATTATTATATTTATTATCAGATATTTCCGATATTGTCGTATATGGACGTCTGTGTTTACAAAAATCGTCTCATTTATACACACAAAAATAAATTTCAAAATTCTTTTTAAAATATTGAGCGCCAATGAATTGTACTAAGCTTTTCAATTTATGTTAGTAAATAGTTTTTCTTAACATTATCACCTAACCTCTAACTTTTAAATTATTCTAATTACAATTTTTTTTTAAAGTGAAAACAATTCTTGTAAAAATTCATCGAAGATTTTTTTTCTTAAGACAGTGGTGTCCATAATATATATTATTAATAAAAGCAGTTAAAAGCCTTTCTAATTAAATAATGATTTAGTTTTATGGCATTTTTTGCTTTACTATTCAGAGCGGATTTTCGGTAACTGGGAATCCTGCTTGACAAAAATTAATTGGGGATTTAAATTCTCTAAGGAGATCTGCTTTTAACTAATATAAACATTAAGCCCTACAAAATTTAATTTCTCGAAATTTCGTAAACTAAATAAGTGGGGAACAACATTATATATATATATATGTGAAACCAAGATTTTCTAAAAATAACATTAGTAAAATTATATCATTCAGTTATGAATAAGTTCTGAAAGTTTCATTAAAATCCGACAATTATTTGATTTTTGAAAAATTTCCAAACCAGTGTGTTTTGCACAGCAAAAGCACGATAAAATGGCCATCATGCTGACGCCCCAAAATATTATATAATTTTGAACGTTCTAAAAAAGATAATTTAATAATCAAAAGATCCTTTGGTCTACCCTCTTAATAATAACAAAGATTTTGACGATAAAAATGTTTTTATTACGTTTGGGGCATTTTTTTCAATTAAAAACAAAATTTAAGCTTTCGTGAATTTATGAAGATAATTTCACTTTTTTGCCCGGATGAAAACATCGTATCTGTCCTCTCCTCGTTTGAGATGGCAGAAAACATCTCGTTCCGCGGATTCCTACTCTGAGACAGTACCTACCTCATTCCAATAAATGAGGTGGAGCCGGTGGTATTATCGATGTCAGCATGACATTCGTCTCAGAGACTGATCAGTTTCTGTCATTAGCCCATACGCATGCGTAATAGCGACCCCTTTATATATATAAAAAAAAAAAAAAAATGTCGTGTTACACTCTACCTTAGTGGCTTGTTTTTCGCAGCACTTATTCAGAAAGTATCCGAATAGTTTCGGTGAAAATTAAATTAAAATGCTATGCAAAAGGCAGTAATTATAGTCAGCCGTTTGCTTCTTTTTGCCCGAGATGTGACAGCGTGTAAACAGGTGAATTTCTTTATCACGTGAACACCAAATCCGATTTACTTTAAACGTTGGTATTTACCAGAGAGCTCCCCCAAAGTTTTTTTTTTTTTTTTTTTACACACGTGGGGCGTTACGAGCCCGTAGGCTTGGGTAAAAATTGCCCGTAGACCCCGTATACACGGGATCTGGTAGCTGTCTACCTCATCAGATTAGACTGCCTTTCGGCATAGCCTCGTCTGGGTTCCTCTCTGCCCAGAGGCAGAGAGACGACAAGCTGAGTTAACTGCAATCGGTAACTCCTCTCAATCCAATGTACTATAAACCTCAGTGAACACCAAATCTGATGTGCAGGGTATTCCAAAAGTCGCATTACTATTGATAACCTTGTAAATGTATTTATTTACCAAATGAAATCAGGTTTCTGTATGTGACAATATATTATTAAGAAATTTTATTGGCCGAATTGTGGAAGATGATGTCAAGGAAATTTTCCCTGTTGCTAATTCACACGTGTATGTTTACTGCCAATTGTTGCGTGACTTTTAGAACACCCTGTACTATAAACCTAAAGGAAAGTAAACGTATAAAGAAACAACGCAATGGATATTTTATTATTTGCACAGTTGTTTCAAAACAACGCTTTAGAACAGTGATGAACAAAATGCGACACATTGGCTTTCTGAATGGCGGCCATATTTTCATGAAAGAAATAACCTTTATGAAAATTTTGTTTGTTTCATTTCTTTCTTTAAGTGTTCACTCGCACATAACCATTTACATAAACAACGTGTTTCTTGAATTTTGTAGCATAACCTTTTTCATCGTCGTAAAATAATGGAGATTTTTACTAAAGAAGATCACGCGTGTAAACCTCATTTGATCTAGAAACAGGAAAAATTCATTTTCTTTTCCTTAGAAGAATTTTGCATATTCAAATAAATAAATTGGAAAGAAATCGCACTCAGCAGCGTGTGTGTTAATCACACTTGTTATTAGGGATAATATCTATATAATGACATCAATTTTTTTTTTTTTTTTTTTTTTTTTTTTATTAGAGAAATAATGTTTTCGCCAAAGAAAAAAAATATCGAATTCCCCATTCCATTTCTATGGCAGACGTTTTACGCGTATGATCTTCTGTGGTGAAAATGGCTGCGGCAACGTCAAAAGAAAAAAAAAAAAAAAATCAGTTTGATTTTTTTTTTTTTTTTAATAGTTCTGTCCGCGTTATGACGAAGTAAATCTCATACGGCTCAGTGTTCGAGAAAGGTTGGCCATACCTGCTTTAGAACGACAACTTTACGAAGAAACGGACTTAATTGTGAAAGACCGAACCGTTTAGCATTAAAAAAAAAAAAAAAAAAAAGTATGTCACGCTATGTTGAACAGAAGAAAAACAAAAAGTTGATAAGCGACTCGTAGTGAATGTAGAGCGTTTAATAGAAAAGTAAATAATGATACATTTTCAAGTGAGAATCAATGGAATCAATGGATCCGGTTTGCAATTATTTAATCAATTTTCTTTTTTTTTCTTTGAATGTCCCATTGATGGGAAAATTAATATCTGTAAATAGATCGGATAAGTAGCGCAACAGTTATCGGCTCGGAAAATGGAATTGGCAAGCCATGTTCAAATTTCGGATAAAATAAAAATAAAAAGCACGAATCCATCGATTTAAAAACAAGAAAAGAAAAACAAAAACGAATCCATCGATTTAGGAAGAAAGAAAAAGTATGCATTGATTTAAGGAGAGAGAAAAAAAAAACACGTATTCAACTCTTTAGGAAACACACACACACATATATATATATATATATATATATATATATATATATATATATATGTAGAGAGAGAGAGAGATAAGTGCGATTTTTAATGTTTATTTTTGTGTCTAAAACCTTTTTTCTGTTTCCAACAGAGATGAAAGCATGCAAATAGGGAAACTTATCATTGAAGAAATGAAATTGCCATACGGAGTTCAAATTCCTTGTCCGTTGCATTCATTTTTTTTTTTTTTTTTTACAAATGCCCCTGGGAAAGGCATGAATCCATATCTTCCTCTCACCTCATCTACAGCTTAGATCGGAATTTCTAGCTTTGGATGATCACCAGGTTAAAAGATGACAGTTCATATTATGAAGCTGAGAAGGCAATACATATATTCTTTCTCTTATGTTAATTCGCGATCGATCACGGATTCCGTGACCCTTCAGCCGCAGCAGAAGTGGTGTTTCTTGGGCCAAATAACCTGGCGGAGCCGAACCCTCTCCAGTTTTGAATTCGGTGTCTCCTTCTTCTAGACCAGTCGTCACCCATCGCAATAGAGCATAGTGTGTCCTGCTATTTACCCATAGCTGAAACTGGGGAGAAGAGAATTCATACCTTTTCCAAGGGTAATAGCACGTATTGTTCTGAGGAGCTGCATTCGCTGGTTTTCAGACTTCATGAATTCAAGCGCCCTACGAGGCTGGCATCTCGCTCTCACCCTTTCACTGTCGAAACTATTAAATGTAGCCGTCTCTTCTACTCCAATAGCTTCATATCTCGCACCTCTCGCCTGTGGAACTCCCTTCCCTATTCCAGTTTCCCTGAGAGCTATAATCTCCAACTATTCAAATGTAATGTCAATCGACATCTCCAGTTGCCTTGATCTATCCACTATCCTTCTCCTCATCCTTTCCTCTATCACTCCTATCTGATCTTGCTGCAAATCTTCTGTAACCCCTTGCGTCCTAGTGGCTTCCCACCTTGCTTGGGGTGGAACGCTTAATATATATATATATATATATATATATATATATATATATATATATATATATATATATATATATATATATATGTAATTGATAGGACTAAAATTCAAACTCAGCTCCGGGCAGTTATCCATTACTCCACCGTGTCTCGTCTATTATGGTAATTCACATGTATTAAAAACAAAATGAAGCTGTGGAGAGCTATGAAAACCTCCACTCTGAATGGGTATGTCTTTAAATAAAACAAATAATGTGTAGTTTTGTAAGCACCAGCTACATTTACGCTCAATATTCGAGTGAATCAAGAAGCCATTCATAACATCGAAATTCAGTTCGTTACTTTGCAACTACAGGTGATCGCTGATTCAGAGCACACATTCAAATGATCATCACATGATGACGAGCAATGCTCCTACAGAAGCTAGTGAAGGAAAGCGAGAAGAAAAGGCTAAACATCAATTGCAAGAAGATTGGTTGTTAGCAAAAGGGACAGCCCAACCTGCAAATAGCAAATTGGGGATAACGAAATCAAACGGGTGTAACAATTTAGATATCTGGGAAGCGTATTATCAGAGGATGGAAAGAACCACACGAAAACCCGAAGGCGCATTGGGATAGCGAAATATGCCTTTTAAAAGCTGAGCAAAGTATTAAGAAACGTAAAATATCGTTAGGAAATAAGAAAAAAAAAGTACTGAACTCTTCAGTCAGTTATGTGCCATGCGTGATACACGCTTAGGCGATCATGTATCTTTCGATGCATTACTGACGAGGCAGATTTTTTTCCGCAGTAGGTTGCCATTTCTTTCTGCGGTAGACCGGTTGCCATTCAAGGCTACAGAACCCGGTCTGTACTGCTATTTACCCATAGCTGGGGAGGGAGAATAAGAGGATTCATACTAGTTAGTGAATGTAATGGATTCGACGAATTCGAACTCGGCTTTCCGATTTCTTAATCCGAACCGGTATACATTACTCCACCGTCAGTCTTTCTATATGGCTGTGAATGACGTAAAAATCAGCTTACAAATAAAGAAACTTGAAGCAACATATATGTGGTCCCACAGAAGGATGCTGAGAATACCACGGACCGAACCTGAGAGCAATGATTAATTTCAACAAAAAGGATAATTATACTTAATACCAGGAAGCGATAGTTGATGTTTCTGGGGGGCTCATGAGGAAAGAGGGCTTGGAAAATTTGATCCTCCCAAGAGAGACTGAAGGTAAGAGACACAGAGGAAACAGCGCATAAGCTACCTGGCGAGTCCGAGCGAATGAATGGTGGAACAGGGCTTGGAAGAGATGACAAAAAGACGAGTTATTAAGAGCTATAAACAATAGGAAATTCTGGAGAGCCATGATCGTCAGTCCTGAAGAGTCACGACACAGGAAAGTTGAAACCATTTTTGACGTCTAAACCAATGCTTCCGAACATTCTTTAACTCCTTGACCTCCCCAACCACCACCACGGATTTTTTTCTTTTTTTTTTTTTAATTAAACAGTTAAGTCTTAACATAACTCAGAAATGGAAATCTTTTCGTTCTTCCCGCCGAAATTCCAAATTGACCACCAACTCCCAATATTCAAATTACTCTCCACGTTCGGAATCACTGTTCTATTTTCTTCTAAAAGAGAAAAAAAGATTTCAAAACATAAAAAAAAGAAAGAAAGAGAAAATGATTCTGTGAAATTTCGTCAGCATTAAAAATAGACTTTGACCGCATTTATCAGCTGAAAAACATTCTAACGTTTCAAGTTTCTTCTTAACTAATGTTGACTGAAAGCCTGATTTAGCTACTAAGGAAGACGCTATTCTATTTAATCACACCATACAAGGCAGTAAAACCACTAAGACACAAGGGGTTACTGCGTGTGAAAGAATAAGAAAAAGAAATAATATTGAAGAGAAAGAACGATAGAAGAGTAAACAAGAAGACAGTAGATATAACAACGCATTTAAAATTTTGAAGATCAAAGTTGGCTTTAAAACATGGAGCCGGAAGAGAGTTCGATACGCGAAAAAAAAAAAAAAAAAAAAAAAAAAAAAAAAAAAAAAAAACAACTTAACAGAACTTTTCTGTATTTATAATCGGACAGAAAGTGGTAAGTCGCTGTATGTTGATATAATTCCACTCAGACCTGTTGAGGCGGCATCGAAGTCTGGTAGATTTTCAGGCTATGAAAATCGAGTTCAAGGCTCGTCGGATCTTAATTCTTTTCGCGGCAAAGATGATGTCAAAATTATCCAGTACTTTTTACTTTAACGTCACATGATGAGATGGTATCACTTGATTGATTATATATATATATATATATATATATAAAATATTTCGATTAAGCAAGTGAGTCAGGTGTCGATATCAAAACAGCCCATGGCAAGCATTTTCGTCGGTCACTATCGCCTTGGGTAAAAATAGATGCATTCAAAAATATTAGGTTGGTGCAAAAATAATGACGTAATAATGTCGTTTTTTGACGTAACGTCAAAAAACGACATTATTACGTCATTATTTTTGCACCAACCTAATAAGACGTGTATACTCATAATGAAGGAAGTAGACGACATCCAACTTTCGGACTTAGGGAAGATATATTAACCCATTAACTGCCAATTTTTTTTTAATGCGCATTTTTGGCCCAGAGAGGTGTCTTAGGAGTTTATTTATTCTTTATGTTTCATTTCAGTAATTACCATTGTCGTTTTTATAGAAACTAGAACAAATATATATGCGTATAAAACATCAAAAAAATAATATTGATTAGAAATAAGAAAATACTTTTTAAAATAACCATTATTTTTCTACTCGTGAAATGTAAAATTACGACAGAAAGTGACTTCTTACAGCTATTAATAAATACTTAAAATTAAACTCACTACACGTTATTCCTTGTATTTACATTGAATTGCTTACATACATTGCATCTGCAGAGGTATATTTTACAACACTTAGCCTTTATCCCCAAATAGGTCTCATGTCAGGCAATGGGTTAAAGATTTTGCAATTTCCATAGACTCATTACGATGGTCTCGTTTTGGGAAAAAACAGAACCCGGTAATTCTAACTTCAGTGAAAAATTAATTCAATTATAAACACAAAGTGACTTCGACATCTTTTATTTTCCATATTGACTCGAGATTTTATATATAAATTTTTATATATCAAGAACATTTTTGGAGGAAAGATGTAGGACAAAATAGAAAAAAAGTTTTGTGTGACGCGTTTTGTCCTTTTAAAACATCATCGGACTGGGTTTGTTTTTATGTTAATGCGACTACACATGAGCACGGAGGAGATACGCTGGGAAATTTAAATTTAGAAAAAAAAAATAAAATAAATTTTTTTTTATGTGTTTTGAGCATACAATCTCGCCAATCTCTCATCTGGATTCTTTTTCTTTCCATCATCTGTTATTAAATATCCCACATTTTAATAACAGATCTGCTAACAATGGTGAAACGTTGTAAGAACGTAGTCGCAGATTTACTGTGGAGTGGATGAACTAGCGATTAAAGAGCTTTCTAAACATTTTCGTCTTGGTGAAATGTTTTCTTTTGTTTTAATTAGAGTCTATGCACTCTCCGCTACACTGGGGGACGCAGGTTAAAATCCTGCTGGAGAGTGCATTTTCTTTTTTTTTTTTTAATAAGATTTCTCAAACATTCAAACCGGTAGACAAAAATAAATATGTTTAAGAAATAAACTGACCATCTACTAAAATATGGGTATCAACTAAAAATAACGTTTAAAGTGATAAATATCTGTCGGATTAATAAACAAAATCCATTCTAAAATATATATGTATGGCCATTAAAATAGAATTTAAAAAAAAGTTATACTTGTAGTGATTTATCCACATTAAAATTCCATATTTATAACTTTTCACAGAGTCATAAGGACACCATTGCAGCCATAGAAACAATGGCGTCTTCTGAGCAAAATGGCTTGACGTCGCCCATACCTCTTCAGGTTGGTATTGAATTCAGAATTAACATTCCCATATGCTGTTTGCCCTCTCAAGACAAGACTGCAGTGAAATTTATAGATTAATAGATGGGTTCATGCTTTTTTCCAAGGATATCAGTGTTAAGTGAACAGGAGAGAATTACACTGATTCGATACTTGCAGGCTCACAGTGGACAAAGGTTTAAGAAGAACAGAAGTAAGAACCTTCTGTGTGAACATGCATATTTTCTCATGTAGCTTGGTTTGCTTGAAAACAATATTGGTTTTTCTAGGAATTTTTATGAAAAATTAAGTTGAGAGCTGATATTCAATTTAAGGTAGAAATTTAATGTAAAAAATAAAAATGGTGTCAGATTCTCTACTTGTTTACGAAAATTTGGCTGTTTATCCAAATTCTCTGTCACTATTATAAAACAAGAAAAACATTGCTTAAATTTGAAATAAATATTTTAATTCTAAATGGATATTATTTTTCATTCCTTTACGGTTTTCATATCTGTCACTATTCCAATTAGATACTTGCTTTTCCTTTTGCAGCCATATTAGGCTAAAACGGACACAAGGTCCGAGTTCAGTTGATCAATTTATATTGTAAACTGAACCCCGACCACAGAAACACTTTAAACATCATTTTTGAGAAAATTAAAAATCTCTTGAGGAAAAAAACAAAAAAACAATGAATATCGTATTCTAAGAAACCAAAATAAGGCATTTTTTTTTTTTTTTTTTTTTTCTTTTTTTTCCCCCAGACAAAATGTGTTACTTCAATTAACCGAATTTGATTCTCGGCAACGACACAGATTATCCATAACCACGGTCACGGCGCTGAGCTCATCTTTTATTTATTTTTCATTATTTTATTTATTCATTTTTCATTCATTGAATAAAGAAAATAATGAAAAGAAAATGATAAAATATTTTTCATTCATTTATTTTTTCATTTTTCTATTTATTTTTTATTATTTTCATTAATTCATTCATTTATTTTTCATTCATTAATTTATTCATTAATTTATTCATTCATTAATTTATTCATTCATTTATTCATTCATTAATTTATTCATTCATTTATTCATTCATTAATTTATTCATTCATTTATTCATTCATTAATTTATTCATTAATTTATTCATTCATTAATTTATTCATTAATTTATTCATTCATTAATTTATTCATTAATTTATTCATTCATTTATTTTTCATTAATTCATTCATTCATTTATTTTTCATTAATTCATTCATTCATTTATTTTTCATTAATTCATTCATTCATTTATTTTTCATTAATTCATTCATTCATTTATTTTTCATTAATTCATTCATTTATTTTTCATTTTCATTAATTCATTCATTCATTTATTTTTCATTAATTCATTCATTCATTTATTTTTCATTAATTCATTCATTCATTTATTTTTCATTAATTCATTCATTCATTTATTTTTCATTAATTCATTCATTCATTTATTTTTCATTAATTCATTCATTCATTTATTTTTCATTAATTCATTCATTCATTTATTTTTCATTAATTCATTCATTCATTTATTTTTCATTAATTCATTCATTCATTTATTTTTCATTAATTCATTCATTCATTTATTTTTCATTAATTCATTCATTCATTTATTTTTCATTTTCATTAATTCATTCATTCATTTATTTTTCATTAATTCATTCATTCATTTATTTTTCATTAATTCATTCATTCATTTATTTTTCATTAATTCATTCATTCATTTATTTTTCATTAATTCATTCATTCATTTATTTTTCATTAATTCATTCATTCATTTATTTTTCATTTTCATTAATTCATTCATTCATTTATTTTTCATTTTCATTAATTCATTCATTCATTTATTTTTCATTAATTCATTCATTTATTTTTCATTTTCATTAATTCATTCATTTATTTTCATTAATTCATTCATTTATTTATTTTTTATTTTCATTAACTCATTCATTTATTTTTATTTTCCATTTGTTCATTATTTGTCATGTATTTATTCATTATATCATTTATTCGTTTTTCAATATTTATTTCTTTATTCTTTTTCATTAATTATTATTCATTCTTTTCATTATTTTATTACTCACTTGATTTATACATTCATTCGTTCGTTTTTCATTCCTTTCTTTACTCATTATTTATTTATAATTCATTTTTTCATTATTATTTACTTATTCGTTGTTTGTTTATTTATCGTCTTCATCCGGAGACAATAACATGACTGAGGAGAAACGGATCTCATGTTGAACAAACTATAGCGTTCTCTTATTTATCTACTTGCCCTCTACTATAGCAGGCTGACACATGTTACACGTGGGGGATACCCATAACATATGAGCCAAGGATTAAGAAAAAAAAAAAAAAAAAAAAAAATTGTAGAGTCACCGCTGCCATGCAGGCATCAGCGTACACCGACCCACCCAGTTTAGTGCCATGGTGGAAGACGGAAGAGTGTTATTGTTAAGTTGCAATAAGCTCTCTTCATCGCTAAACTGTTAAACTGTCCAAGGATAAGCGTCAGAACTCCGCATCCGACTGCATCGTAAACACAGCAGAAGAAGTGAAAAATGACTGCCCTGATCCTAGACAAAAGTACTGATCCACTATTTTTTCTACAGGGAATTGTCACTGTAGAAAAAAAGAGGAGATATTAATTAAAAAAAAGGAGATATTACACAACAATTTTTAAAAAGCGCCAGGAAAAAAATGGCCCCAATTTTTTTTTTTCTTTTATGAGGACGTTTTTTGATTTTGTTTGAATCATGAGCTCAAAAAGAATACGAGAAGGCCGAAGGTTTTTTTTAAATAAACCGCCATTTTTTTTTAACTGATGACATCCATAAAGCTTATTTAACATTCTTGTTGCTGTTCACAGATTACCATGACCCTTAGAAATCATTCTTCCACGAATTAAATTTCTGGCTTATTTTCTGTATGGTGTATTATTTGTTTCCTTAGTTGATGCAGACAATATTCAGGTGTTTTCTTGCATGCGTTCAAGTGAATAAAATGTTTTTCATACATTTCTTATTATGGCGATTAAAAGAAAAAAAAAAAAATTCCTCATGATAAGTATTAGGTTGGTGCAAAAATAATGTCGTTTTCTCACATATGAGAAAACGACATTATTTTTGCACCAACCTAATAGTTAATATATTTCTTTTTTTTTTTTTTTTATCAGTTTATTTAGGAAGCGTCTAATTTTATATATGAGGAGGCACGGATTGAGGAATCAGAGAGCCGAGTTCGATTTCCAGTGGAATGCATTTACATTACTTACGTGTTGATACTCTTGGGAAAGGTATTAATCCTCTCCTCCCCCCCCCAGCTATGAGAAGTAAAACAGACCGGGTCCTATAGCCTTGAATGGACTACAGCAGAAAGAAATGGCAACCTACTGCGGCAAAAAAATCTGCCTCGTCAGTCGTGTATCGAAAGATACATGATCGACTAGCGTATATCACGCATGGCACATAACTAATTTTATATAAATTTGCATCACTGTCAACTCGGTTAAAGTCTTAAGTTAACGCGATGAGGAAGATTCCATATTATTATGTTTCAATCAATTGTTGAAGAAGAAAAAGAATAGTTTTTAGAGACAGCCAGGATCCTTACATTCACTTATGCGCAAATACCATCTTTTCTCCGCACCCACCAGCTATGGGTTGAATAGCAAGACTGGGCACTATAGCCTTGTTTGGCAACCAGTCTACCGCAGAAAGTAACGGCAACCTACTGCGGGAAAAGCTTCTACATAGTCATGAGTCGAAAGAGACGTGATCGCCCAAGCGTATATCGCGGATGGCATTTGAACTAACCGATATTATTTTGAGGTCTATTTAATTTGTCCATTTCTTATTCTTAATTGCGAATCATTGTTGGCAAATCTGGCCGCAGCAGATGTATGAAATTAAAAAAAAAAAAAAAAAAAAAAATCAACCGAAATTTAAAAACGAAAATGGTTAAATTTAATAAACATAAAATGTCTATATACTTTTCAATAAAACATGTCTAAATGAACAACTGCAACCTAATTAAATAACCACGTACACAAAATATCGCCGTCCGGTTCACACTCCTCCCCGGTCATTTGATTGAACAGGAGTAGTGGTTTATCCCTTGTTTCTTGTTTAGAACTGGGTTTCCGGTTCTTTCTAAAGTCTGCGCCTAAACTGAAATTTTATTTACTATTTATTTTTTTCCTTGGGTGTAGATAGGTTCGTCTATTGTCCGGTTAACAATAACACACCTCCCCGGTCTTTTGAACAGAAGAAGTTGACCCTTGATTCTAATTAGGATTAGGTCTCCGGTTTCTTCTAAAGTATTTTCATTCGCTTTCACTTCCAGTAGCCCCCCCCCCTGCGTCTTAGTGGCATTATCGCCTTGCTTTGGGTTAATTTATTAAAAAAATTAAGTTTTCGACTATTTATGCAAATTATTCTCTAAACCAGGCCTGCTATTTTTTTTTAAAGGAGATATTACACAACAATTTTTAAAAGGCGCCAGGAAAAAGTTGGCCCCAATTTTTTTTTTTTTTTTTTTATGAGGACTTTTTTGATTTTGTTTGTGAACCATGAGCTCAAAAAGAATACGAGAAGGCCGAACTAAAAATTAGAGTAGGCAAGCCCCTTTTAAAATCTCTCCTCTGGTGACGCCCCTGTATTTAGAGGACCGCTACATTTGGTTTACGAATAATAACCATGTTCACTGGTCAATAGGAAGTGTGTGTGTGTGTTTAGGGAACTGGGAACGACCAATTTACTACAAGTTAAACCAGGCCTCCTTAACTTCGTAGGTGGTACAGTAGTTAATAAATATACCATACTGGATAAAGTGTTGTAAATTAAATGTTCGTCTATGTCAGAAAATAGTGTACTTATTGGGTATAAAAAAAATAAAAGATTATTTAGAAGAAATATTCTCTCGATTCAGAAAAAATTCATATTTTTTTCTTTGCTTGCCTCAGTCTTGACAAATTTGTAACTTGTTGCAATTTATAACAGATCTTTAAATGTCTGTCCTCCAGATGCTAGCAAAAGAATCCACTTTAGGAAAGTATTGATAAGAAACACTGAACAATAAAGTTCAAAAGATGATGAAAATAACGAATTGAAAAACTCATCCAAAAATATAAAAACATAAATATCATAAATAAATTTTAATATTTTTCTGAGTTATAGTGTTTTATTATTGTAAGAAAAACGGAGAAAAAAAATCTAAGAAAACGAAGAGGAAGGGGAAAAATACGAACAGCTGACTGACAGTTGTTTCTCTCTTAGTAGAGCAAGACCGAGTAATAAGAAAACGACACAACGATTAAAATACAGAATAAAAAATACCAGAGATATTTTTAAGGGTTTTTCCTTTTCGTCTTAAATTCTATATAAGGCAAAAAATCTTAGGGGGCTAAAAATCTTCAATTTATTTTGTGTCTATTATTATGGAACTCCGCTTCAAAAAAATGAACTCGTTTTTAAAATGTTAAATTTTTTTTGTAATGTTCCATGAGTTTTTAGAATTAGTTAAGTATGTTTATTTATTTATTTTTATCACTATGTTTCAGCAAATGTGTTCTTCAACCATCTTCCAAGAAGATTTTTCTCTACATGAGTAGTTAAAAAAAAAAAAAAAAAATAAAAATAAATGTACTGTAGTAATTCGGTCTCTGGAATAGTTAAGAAGAGGAGAAACATAAAATGTCCGAGATCGATTTCGTCACTCAAACTTGGAATTCAATTATGTTTCTCTTCATCCACTCCCGCTATTGAAAGTAGTGGAAATTAATATAGATATAAGATACCCGGATATAAGAGATTTTCTCTGGTCCCAAATTAGAGCCTGTGTTAATGTAAACAAAATATACCAAACCCGGATATAAGAGACTTCTTCTCCTGTCCCGACAACTCTCTTATATCCGGCTTACACTGTACTGTTAACGCAGTTTCAAAGGTTCTCTAACATCCAAACCGATTTATTTATTCATTGAGAATTTTCCCCTCACTTTTTGCTACAATAAGAGAAGACACTTAAATTCTAAGAATGGACGATTTATGAACACCGACACAGTTACACGATTAACAACAAACAAAAAAAAAAACAGCAAAGATAATATCAGTTGTCCAAGAAACAGGCAGTTTGTTTTTTTTTGTTTTTTTTTTTTTTGTTTTTTTTTTTGTTTTTTTTTGTTTTTTTTTTTTGTTTTTTTTGTGGTAGTGGTGGGCAATTTTCAGACAGAGATTTGTGTGTATTTCTTACAAAAAAAAAAATTATGGAATAAAAATTTAAAAAATCCTTACCTTCCGAGTTAATGAGATCTTAGTGTCCTGCGGTATTTTTAGTTTCTCGGCCATGATTCTTGTTTTATATAGTTTTATTTTTTTTTAATTAATTTTTTTTTTTTTTTTATAATTCCTTTATGCGTAACGGATTGCACGGTTTGAGGAAACAAACAGACGATAACATTTGGTCATGTAGTTGAAGAAAGCTGGTTCGGTGCTGGTGCTTTTGTGATGAAAGAAGAAAAAGAAAAAAAAACAAAACGCTCGATTTAGCGACAGAGAAAAAGGGAGAAATAAATAAGCAAAGGAAAATTATTTGAGAAGATATTTTGATTTCAAATCCGGAAAAGTAAAAATACAGTCATTTTGGTGATATTTGTTGATACTGTGAAGAATAACATCAGATGATAAAGTTTTCAGAGAGCTGTCGAGAAACGAAAACAGTGTAAACATGGAAAGAACTTAAACTCGAAAAGTTGTTCGTAGTCTGGCTACATCAAAAATCAAAATGGTAGCACTTAAAAGGTGGTTTTTGGAGGGGGCCTTCTAAGGGACAGTAAAATACGAGAACTCCTGCTTGCGTGTGGCAAGGAAATGACCGAGAGCAAGCAGCCTAGTGGGAGGAGCTTGCTAGGTGGTGGTACTAAAAAAAAAAAAAAAAAAATATTCCATTGATGCTAAAATAAAAAAGAAGAAAAGGAAGTGGGCGGGGACAACGTGAGACTACAAAATAAAGAAAGGAAACGAAAGAAAAATAGGAAATTTGGAGAAAAAAAAATGATTAAATCTAAAACGAGGCAGAAAAAAGCCCCTCCCAACAGTAACAGAAGTTCGTCTCGCGAACAATATTTTCCTACACTTGTATCCTTATGCCAACTAGTGCCGGATTTAAGCATGAACTTTAGGACCGAACCGTCCGCAAGATTCGTTCAATGGCTATTGAGCCATTTAGGGATTAAAATTTTCAGTATGGAAAAAAAAAAAAAAAAGAAAAGATTATTTAAATAAATGAGACTTTTGAAATTATAATTATGCTAAGGTACCTCCTATTTCAGTTTAGATTCGTGTTTCCCAACGTGTGGCGCACGCCCCCCCCCCACAGGGGGGGAATTCGAGAAGGAGTTATTAAGCGATTTTTTTTTCTAGTGACTCAGTGCAAATCAATACGGTATACATACAAATATTTGTATGTATGTACAAGTTATATATATATATATATATATGTGTGTGTGTGTGAATATATATAGAAAATAATAGGAAAGAACTCGTTAGGTAAATAATCCAAAGTTCTTTAGTATTTTTGTTATTATTTTTAAAAAAACAGTGCTCGATACAAAAGTAGAGCCTAAATATAATTATTTATTAAAAATATGATTTCATCGCTACATAAGATTTATGTAGCGATGGAATCATATTTTTTAAATAATTATATATATATTATATATATAAGGTTGGTGCAAAAATAATATCGTTTTTGACGTTAAAAAACGATATTATTTTTGCACCAACCATATATATATATATATATATATATATATATATATATATATATATCTTATGAGGAATCTAAATGAAATAATAATAAAAACGAAAGAATATTAATATACAACCCAGTGTCTCGGAAGATTTAAATATTTGAATATTTTTTATTGTTCAAAGTATGAGAAATGTATAAGAAATTTATCACAATTTCATAGTAACTTCTTCAGTACTTCAACTGTCCTTTTGTTTTTCATTTTGCTCTTTCATGGATGTCATATTCTTTGAAATCTTGTTTAGACCAAGTTAATGGCCCTTTAAGCATCCTCCACGTGAATAGGAGTTCACTTTTTGAATAATAAGAATTATATATCACAGTATATGTGGGGCGGCATCAGAATTGTAGAAATGATTAGGTGGGGCTTACATAAAAAAAAAAATTGTTGGGAAACACTGATTTAGACTCTGTAAAATTTTATATGCCCCGAAGTTTCTGGACGTGGTTGATGATAGCTCTCCAGATCTTCCTGCCTTTTGTTAAGTCAACTCTTGTCCTTTTATCTGTATGTCGTTCTTCTCTGCCATTCATTTACGCAAAACACGTCAAATGGTTTACTCCACGTTATTCCTATCTTCCATATGCCATGAGAGTATTAAATTCTCTAAACCTTTTCACGTCATGCATCTCCAACTTTTTAGCGCTCTCTCTCTCTCTCTCTCTCAAAATCTTCAACACGAAGAACTTGAAATATTAACAAAAAAAAAAAAAAAATCTCTTTTTATAGACTCAGCAAGTGGATATCTGGTTGTGTTATCTGGCTAAAATATTTATTTATTTATTTAAGTGATTTACTGATCTCAGCTTAGGTGTGGTACAAGGCCGCAAATACAGAACACCAGAGAGGATCGAACTCGCCATTTAGTTGGAACTGATCTAGAGAGACAAGCTCGCTAACCATTACGCTATACTGCCCTCGAAGTTAAAATTATTGGTCTCTTATCTGTAGATAATTTCAAGTCTCGCAGTTTAGTAACCTAGTGAGTTCGATTTTAGAGATGTGCCGGAATAAGCCATTAGACAATGGTTAGTGAGTTAGTCTCGTAAAAATTTATACGGACGTCTAGTGAGTTCGATAGGATATTCCGCAATTTTCAGTAAAGTTAATTAGGTGCTTTAGATAATACTTAGAAATCGAAGTTTAATAATGAAAGTGGTCTTTCTGTGACTAGGACAGTAAGATTGCTTTCAGCAATTCGAGTCCAGATGAGAAAAAAAAAAGTCCATTATATTGATTTTCCAAGCGTAGCTTAGATTGTGGCACAAGGCCGAAAGTATGGGACACCCAGGGAGGATCGAACTCACTACTAACTGAGCTGGCTTGCTAACCATTTACACCACGTCGAGGTGCACAAAATACGGAACGCTTCACGAATTTGCTTGTCATCCTTGCGCAGGGGCCATGCTAATCTTCACTTTATCGTTCCAATTTTAGTTTAGTTTATGTACTGCCGAAGCGAGTACAAATGATTTTCTAAGCGTACCTTAGATGTGGCACAAGGCCGAAAGATTGGGGGCACCCAGTGAGAATAGAACTCACTATACTCAGTCGTATTTGTTCTAGCGAGACAAGCTTGCTAACCATTACACCACGCCAAGGTGCCCCCGCCCCCACAAAGTTCATTATATCGAGTTCTAGATTATTCTAAAATTGTAGAATCAAAAATGAATATTTTAAATTCAATTTTAATTCAATCAGTCAAAATTTACATGCCTGTTAAAAGCTGAATATAAAATGCAAATTTCTGTTCATACGTACTTATGCCGAATTATCGTCGGAATTTTTTTTTTTTTATTATATTCAGACATTTTTTTTTTTAAATGAAGGTAAATAATTGTCATATGATACGAAATATTACTTTGTCGATAAATCCGTTTGGATAATTAGTACTTATTTTATTTTTTTATTGTGCGTCACTAAAATTAACTATGATAACAATGAATGTTGATACGCCAGACAATCTTCTGTTTTCCTCTTTGACATTGTAAGTGTAAGCTTCAAGAAAAACGAAAAAAAAAAAAAAAGAAGTTCAATAATGTATTCAATGATAAAAACAAAAAAAGAAAGATAATTAATAGCGGAGAAAACAGATGAAAAAAAAACAGAAAAAAAGTAAAAGAAACGACAGCTCTTTAACTTAAAACAAATAAACAAAATAACATTTTAGCAGCAGTAGCCGTGGGAATATGCCACGCGAATTTAACGATTGGTTTTCTGGAGGATGTTCGTAAGTCGAGAAAATAATTGCTATGATGAGTAATTGCTAAGATCTCTTGAGAAAAAGAGTTGGTGCATCTTGGGCGCCTACCCTAGCAAGATTTTCTGTGTAGACCAATTCACCCGTACAATGAGTACAATCCTGACTAGGTACACTTCCACCGTCCCCCTTGTGCCAGGCGAAGCTCAACTTAATAAATCACTAACTCGAGGCAGCGAATAATGTCTGTGCGCATGCGCCCGTGAACCGAGCAGTAATCATTTTTATTTAAGTGTCTGTGCGTGCGATTTTTTTTTTTTTTTTTAACGACATCCGTCAGTTTCTTTTGTATATCGATATTTACTTTGTTTAGTGCAGTAAATGGCTAAAAATCTATTTATCGACCTCCTCGCGATAGTAGGGGTGACTCAAGGTCGGGTTAATGTTGGGTGCCGTCCATACAGGCAAGGACGAAAAAAAAAAAACTGCCCAATTCTCGTAACCACTGTAAATCTGGTGTCAATATCCACTCATCTTCCCTCTTTAGCCTAATGAAAAAGGTGTTTGAATCATCTGGACAAGGCTCTCCTCATAGCCTGAAGGGGAAAAGAGAACAGATACTATACAAAATTCATACCAGCGAAAGGCTAAATGATGCGAGGGATGATTAATCTAGGATGACTGTATTGCGTCAGTTTTTTCAAGCTGGGGTGGGGGCTGCTTGCCTATCGTGAAAAGTAAATATAGTATTTAAAAAACGGATGTGTGGGTTGCGTAGTGGTCATCAGCGAACAGATTTCAAG
>OZ010582.1:98259118-98266618 GCA_963932145.1 Acanthosepion lycidas | reverse complement strand
GTCCACGAATTAATTTCTTGGTGCCTGTGCTTTTTTCTTTTTTTTTAATAAGAATTTTTACGTTGTCTTCCGCTGTCTCTCACTGCCTTCTTACAAGGTGACAAGTGTTGGCTCTGCGAGGACCTGCTGTATCATGTAGTTGAAAGTATTAAAACTAAAATAAATAGAGATAATACGTCGAAATTACTTAACCAGATGTACTTGAATATTGGTCGAACCTCGGTTCACGAATTTAATTCGTTGCTGAAGCCCTTTCGTAAACCGAAACTATTTTTCCAATATGAAGCAATGTAGAGAAAAAGTTATTGTACAATAAAATTGAAAAAAAAAAGAACGTCACAACACATGAATATATACAACAGGGCGGTCGACTTAGAAATTATTCCGTTCGGGTTAATTTGGTTCGACAATGTTGTTCGAGAAACGAATTTTTGTTCGATAACCGAGGTATTTTCATCTTGAATTTTCTGTCCGAAAACCGATTTGTTCGACATGTGAGACGTTTGAGAACCGAGGTTGCACTGTATACATACATTATATATATATATATATATATATATATATAGAGAGAGAGAGAGTACAGCTAATAAATCCGTTGGTATATAATCCATTTGGATCCTAGTAATATCAAATATTAAAACTGATTGACAAAAAGAGCTCAATGTATTTATTAGAGCCGACTCGGGCATATTGTCTGACTGAAACATCGAAATAGATAAATATCTGTATCAATTTTTCGATTGATGTTAAAGTTAAATTTTAAATTTCTACTTTCGACACGAACAGACTGTACACCGAAGTTGAATAAGACTAATGTACTCCTCGTTGGTTGAAAAAGATCTAACCCCGCCTTCTCATATGAGGTAAAAAATTTTGTTGTGTAATACGGTATGTATATTACGTGTGTGCAAAAATTCCCACCGTTGTTTTGGGCAACTGGCAATTTAATTGTCAGTTGAAAAACAATTTTTCATGAGAAAACTTTGCAGACACGCGTGTTCACGAGTACATAAATTTATGTCCACAAATGCAGTGTCGAAATCTGCGTTTAGGGCCTTGTCATCAGTAAAGGCCTAAAAATGCCAGAATTCGAGCGGGAAGCTTTTAGACATCTGCCATTATATATATATATATATATATATATATATATATAAGATGTCATATTTTACTTAGCTTAGATCTTCAAATATATACCCGGCATTGCATAAAGGGCTATGTCCGCGCAATTTTGTATGCATGCGTTTCGTTTTATCAGGCGACACGATGACAAAGTATATGTTCATGTCATCATATAATGTAAAATAAAGCTGGTTAATGCTTTAACCAATATACGTCGGGAAAACGTTGCACCAACGCCGACACCAAAAGCGATGAAAACGAGAAAGTTCATTTTCTTAAGGTTAGTTTTTATTCGTATTTTCGTCTTAATTAATCTAAAAAAAAAAACAAAATTAAAAAAAACAAAACAAAAAAAAACATAAAAACCAACCATATGATATTTTAACTCTTTTTAGTTTATAAAAATAAAAACAAAAAAGGAAATAAAGCATACGTTCTAATTCTATGTGCCGTGTCCCTTCAGGACGTTGGCGATCATGGCTTTCCACAATTTCCTGTCATTTGTAGTATAAGTTTTCTCATGAAGAATTGTTTTTTTTTAACTGAGTATTAAATCACCAGTTGTCCAAATCTAAATAATAAATCCAAAAATTATCCAAAACAACGCTAGGAAATTTTGTGTACACGTACGTATTTAAAATATATAACATATAAATTAATTCCAAACTAAAATGATTTCAATAATAATTTGTATTTGAAAAGAAAAAAAAGAGAAATTTCAAGGACCTCATTTACTCACTTTCATTTATTAGACATTGAATTATGGCACTTGGGTCCTCCATAACTTGCCTAGACGTTTCCGCTAACCTGATGAATATTTATGAGGGTTCTTAAATTAAAATTATGATTTGAAAAACAATAATATATCATTGTTAAAAATACAAAAATTGCATTTGCATTGATAAAGTCCCTCGTAGGACGATTCGCCTAGGCTAGAATAGGTATTGCTTTTGTTTATATATATATATATATATATATATGTGTGTATGTGTGTAATGAATATGCTATTAAAACACGGAAATTTCAGAAATAAGTTATTCCAAAAAAAATTTCGCTTGAAGAGGGAACAGAACTTACTTTAATTCAATTTAATTCAAATAATTATATTGAAGTTTTCGGCTCTTGTTTTGAAACATGAGAACTCTTATGTAGCGTGTTGGAATCATATTTTTAAATAAATAATTATATATATATATATATATATATATATATATATATATATATTATATCGGGCGGCATTTAAGCTAGCTCCTGCGAAATGCTCTTGGGTGGAGTAGATGCGATAGGCAACAATAAACTACAGGGGAGCTCAAAATTGATGGCTGCATTTAAGCATTGCGTTCATATAATCAACGATATTTCTTCTGTCCCCACATAATTTAAAGACAGTTTGATGTACGTAGGTTCTTACTTTCCGCACAAACAATTATTTTTATTTCATGGGTGACTTTTGCTGGATTTCGCAATTAATTTCGATTATTCCCAAATTTATCTCCAAGTTATTAAAATTGTTATTGTACAAAAAAATAAAAAAATAAAAATAAATCACATAAAAAAAATCGCCGAAAATAGTCGCAGTAATGAAAACTTATAAACCCAAAATTTCAGTATTGCGGGTCGGGAATGTTTTTAATTTGCTCACGGAGTCGGCCTGATTCCAAAATGGTATCATTTATTGGGCTATGGCCTCTAAGAGTAAAGATGAAAAAGGGTGATACAGTTAAACACTACATTTTCATTTATTATATAGATTTCGGCAGCAGTCCCTCTTTGATACAAGTTTTACTAAAAAAAAGAAAGACAAGTTTAATGTATTTATTCAATTTTTCTTTTATTCATACAAGTATTTTATTTTCTGGAGAGATGTTTAAAAAAACTGTCCAAATGTTTTACATATCTTAATGCTTTTGGTGATTCTGTTGTACATTATCAATGATTTTTCTTATTTTAAACTGAATATGTAGATTTTTATATATGTGTATTTATAATGATGATATTGCGATTTGTAGCACTTAGCAAATGTTTTGGCTATCTCTCCTAAACCCTCTTCTGTCATCCATTTACACAAACTTGTTAGGTAAGTTATACGCTGCTTTCCTCTGTCCCTCATTATGTTATGTGAGTGTCAAATTTTCCAAGCCTTCTTTCCTCCTTATGTACCCTATAAATTTTAACTATGTCTTAAGCATAAACGTTCTTTTCGTTTCCATTTTCTCTGGAACTATCTCGTTTGCCCACATGTTCAGAGTTCTCAGTATCCTTCTATAGAACTACATTTCTATCGCCTCAAGTTTCTTCGTCATATGTGCCGAGATCTATCATTAACAGCTATATAGGTGAACTGATATTACATAGTAGTTCAGTACTATTTTCTTTGTTATTTAGATTTCTAAATTTAAGGTTTTTTTAACTGTATGATATTCTTTGAAATATTCTGTGACCATTGAAATTGTGCATTTCTTGCACCGTCATCAAATTTTTTTTTTTTTACCGTTGTTTCTCTTTGAGAAACATGCATGGAGACATTGTCCTTGTCTTTGACTTTTTTCCAGCTTTATTTATTTATTTGATGGCAAATACTTCTGGAAATGTAGCAAACTCATGAAACCTATTAAATATTAGGTTGGTGCAAAAATAATGACGTAATAATGTCGTTTTTTGACGTATTTTTTAACGTGAAAAAACGACATTATTACGTCATTATTTTTTGCACCAAACTAATAGTAACCTCATGAATTCGTGAGACGACAATTAGTCATTTAAACTCTAATCCTGAATGAATGCTGTCCGTATCTTTAGAAAAAAAAGTTTAAATCAACAGTTGATGATATCCGCTGATCACCAATGAAACATCAGTTGATAATGTCCGCCGTTTAAGAGTTAACAATGGGTGTACAATCTCTTAAACTGAAAATCAAAGTTGACGCATCTGTTTGTTACATTTATCATTCCATGATGAGAAATAGTACTGAGTTCTTTTCAATGGAGAGTAACCATGCGTATTGTGGTGTAATCGATATCGATTCGGAATGAGAAATCGGAGAGCAGAGTTCTAATTCCAGTCGGAATATTACACTCACTTACGGGAAAGGTATGAATCCATCTCCTTTTCCTTCCATGGCTTGAATAACTGGACAGTCTTGGTTAGTGACCAGTCTAAAGCAGAAAGTAACGTCAACCTACTGCGGGAAAAACTCTGCCTAGTCAGAATCGAATGAGACATGATTGCCCAAGTGTGTATCACGTATCGCACTTAATTGACTGACCCATATGCAACACATGGTCACCTCGTGGGCTATCCGGGGAATTATTGTTTCTTCCGGTTATTGCTGTATGCATCATATTCCCATGAGACTGACAGTGATGAGGGAGGGGTGCCTTCGCTACGGATATTCTGTTGTCAGTTCAGTTAATTGTTATTGGTTTCCAGTCTATATATGTAGGGCTTATACCAGTCTCGCCTATATATATATATATATATATATATATATATATATATATATATATATATATATATATTGGGTCTATTCCAGTCTCGCGCGCGCACACACATACATATATATATATATATATATATCTGTTGGGCTTATACCAGTTTCATATATATATATATTGGGCCTATTACAGTCTCGCGCGCGCACACACACATATATATAAGACTGGTATACATATACAGATATATATATATATATATATGTATATATATATATATATATATATATATATATATATATATATATACCTGTTGAGCTTATACCAGTCTTATATATCTGTTGTGCTTATCTACATCTGTATATATATATATATATATATATATCTGTTGGGCTTATCTACATCTGTATATATATATATATCTGTTGGGCTTATCTACATCTGTATATATATATATAAATATCTGTTGGGCTTATCTCGCATCTGACACAAGACTAGATCTATAGATCACTCAGCGGACAACAAACTTCTTACTAGAATAGTTCGTTAACCATTACACACAAGCAGGTGTTCATATATATATATACTAGTCTGGCATAAGACCATTAGAGTGGAGCATACGATTACATTTTATGAGTAAGAAGGATTATTGTCTTACATGTACTCGGGATTTAATATTTTTTACGTCAATCCCGAAATTTTTGAGCATAAAAATATCTATCTTGAGCATATTTTGAACAACTACAACTCGGGGCGAACTTCAAGTAACCAGATGTACAATATTCGAAAAAGAAAAGAAAACGAACGTCTTTATTACAAGAGCAAGAGTACTTGCTCCAGCTAGAAATGAAACTTTTGTGTCCGTCCGTGTGCTTATGTACAGCGAAGAAAGAATTTCGAAGGCAGTGGTTGTTTTCTTAGCGTCTTACGCATGCACACACGCACGCACGTACACACACGTGTGTATATATATATATATATATTGAATCTGTATGTGATGAGAAAATATATGTATATCTATAAAATTTCAGGGTTAGAAATTGTTTTTCTAGCTGAACACGCACTCACACACATGTTTGCATATGGCGTAGAAGGCTGTTAGTGTAATATCTATTTAACACACACACACATATATATATATATATATATATGAGAGAGAGATGGACATATTATTTACTTACTCGCTGCATGCGAACATTCTTTTTTGTGATCGAAGTCATGTTCCATTTTCAGTCGCGTATTCACTCTTCTTAGCCAAAAAGACCCAAAATATTAGACACGCATTACACACACACATGCTCACACACCCATCCACTAATTTGTGTGCGTATTTGCAGTTTCTCACGTACTTATACACACACATACAAATATATAGTTGCACACATGCACGCACACATTTGTTTATATATTTGCAGTCGCATATACTCACACAGATGCACACTCGCACACACACAAACAGTTGCACATAGGCATGCATACATTTTATTTTTCCTTATATATTTGCAGTCACATATGTATACTAACTCAGATGCACGTACAAACATATAGCTCCACATATGCACACACACACACACCCATTTGTTTATACATTTACAGTCGCATATACTCCCACAGATGCACCCATATATAGAGAGAGAGAGAGATAGAGAAAGAATAGAGAGAGAGAGAATAGAGAGAGAGAGAGAGAATAGAGAGAGAGAGAGAAAGAATAGAGAGAGAGAAAATAGAGAGAGAGAGAGAGAGAAAGAATAGAGAGAGAGAAAATAGAGAGAGAGAGAGAGAGAGAAAGAATAGAGAGAGAGAAAATAGAGAGAGAGAGAAAATAGAGAGAGAGAGAGAAAGAATAGAGAGAGAGAGAAAATAGAGAGAGAGAAGGAAGCACGAGTGTATAAGCGGATGTTTAGAACGAACAAAATTTATACATATAACACAAAATGTAAGTATAAAATAAACAAACGAAAAAAATGTAAAGAAACAAATGAAATTTTTTTTTTTCAAGAGAAGGAAACTGATTATATTAATACCTTCCAGTCGCGGCCCTATAAACTGAGTTCGTCTCTGTGTGCCCGCGTGTGTCTCCGCTTGTGTGAAGATATTTCGATGTAGATTCCCACGGTCGATTTTATCCCACCACCTCTAGTCTAGTATGTGACAATTGTATCACAGGTCGTGTGGTCATGGAGGGTGGAGCTACACGGGCCTCGGTGCGCTGTCAATCAACACAGATTTCGTACCGCCCATGAGCGGACTGCAACGCGATTGGTGGTTGGGCGTGCAGTCAATCAGTTGCTAATGATTATGTGGGCCACGTGCCGCCTCTGATGGAAGCGTTTCGCCGCTTGTACTGTGGGAAAACTCCGCCCTCCGAGGTTTTTTTTTTTTTTTTTTTTTAATTTTTTTAAATTTTTTTTCTTGAATTGTAAACAAGTTTGTTCAGTCTTTATTTTATTATTATTATTATTATTAATTATTATTTCTTTTTTGTTGCATAAAAAAAGTTCGCTATGTACACATCTTTCTTTCTTTGATTAATATTTCTCCCTCTTTTAAAAAAATATTCTTTCTCTCTTTAAAAAGGATTTAAAAAAGTGTATGTTTTAATCAAAAGTTAGAAGGAAGCAGATTTGATGATAATGGGGTGACGGTAACATACAGAGATAAGACCTTGGCCAATTTCTCGACGCCGTGGTGACGTGTTGCCGGTGAAGCCATACCACATGCAGTGTTGATATGTTAGATGTGGGTGTAAAGTGTGCCGACACTACGTTTGTCCGTACGGCTTGACTTGTGACTGATACGCGTTGACTATTCGTGACTTGGGAGATAGTTGGCATTGTTTTAGTTTCTGTGTTCGAGTGTAGACAACATACGTAGGTTCGTAAGAGAAATTTCTTAAACAAAAGAAAGAAAAATAAAAAAAAAAAAAGAAGAAAATTAAAAAGACATGTA
>OZ010582.1:98208105-98251418 GCA_963932145.1 Acanthosepion lycidas | reverse complement strand
TTTTCAAAATAGGATCGTCCAAAAGTAAGGGACAAAATTGAGAAAAACAATGTAAACAGTATGCTATATTCAAATTTTTGTATTTCCTCTAAAGAATAAGTCTTACTTAGTCATTTGTAAACGTTGCATCAGCCGGCACCATGGCGAAACGCCAAAAACTTGATTACTCTGTGAGACAAGCTATTGTGAAGCTACACAAGGAAAAGCACACCATTAGAGAGATTTCAGAGAAAGTGAAACGTTCCAAGAGTGTTGTAGGCAGGGTTGTTAAATCCTACAATGATACTGGCAAAATAGTTAGTGCTTTTAAAACCGGCAGACCCCGCAAAACTTCGGCAAGAGAAGATCGAATAATGCAGCGTATGTCATTGAAGGACCGTTTTAAGTCTTGCACAGAAATTTAAAGTGTTATGAATAGTACGTCATGTGTTAATGTGTCAAGACAGACTGTTTGTAGACGACTGCAAGAAATAGGGCTGTTTAATCGAACCCCAGGGAAGAAACCACTTGTTAGTTCGAAGAATAAGAAGAAGAGATTAGAGTTTTCAAACAGGTATGTAATTTGGGCATATGAAAATTGGGCAAAAGTATTTTTCAGTGATGAAAGCAAGTTTAATTTATTTGGAAATGATGGAAAAAACAATGTAAAGAGACGTATTGGTGAAAGATTAAGTGAAAAGTGTACTAAGAAAACTGTCAAGATTGGGGGCGGAAGCGTCATGGTATTTGGAATGTTTTCTAGCCAAGGTACAACGCCTCTTGTCCGGTTACAAACTCGTGTAAACGCGCAGATCTATAAAAAAATTGTTCAAGATCATGTTGCGCCAATCATACAGAATTCAGGTTTCGATAGGGCTACCTTTATTCAAGATAATGCCCCATGTCACAAGGCAAAGGTGGTAATGAGTTACCTTAGCGAGCAAGATTTGGAAATTATGGATTGGCCACCGGAAAGTCCTGACTTAAATCCAATAGAAAATCTTTGGAAGACCTTAGGAGTGAAAGTTATGGAAAGAAATCCCACTAACACGGAGGATTTGTGGGTGAAGATTCAAGAAGAATGGTCTAAAATTAGTATCGAGGATTGTCAAGAACTGATTCGTTCTTGTAGTCGAAGATATGCAGCTGCCATTGAGAGCAAGGGCTCATTTACTAAATATTGATTGTACATGTATTTTTATAGTTTTTTTGCTGTTTACATTGTTTTTCTCAATTTTGTCAGTTACTTTTGGACGTTCCAAATTTAAAAATAAAAAAATAATTGGTATAATTCTTTTTCTATCCTTTGTATCTATAGTATGATTTTATGGATGATAACGACTACCAGTTGTCAAAATTTCAGCTTTTCACAGTTGTTATTTCTAAAATATATTAGGTTTTAAAATTTTGTCCCTTAGTTTTGGACGCTATTGTATATATAAAATATATATACAATATATATATATATATATATATATATATAGATAATATATAAAAAAATATATACATATATATATAGATAATATATATAATATATATATAAAATATATACATGAATATATATATATAATATATAATATTTATATATATAATATATATATAATATATATATATTGAGAAAATATATATACAATATAAATGATAAATATACATATAGTATATATATATAATTCATATAATATACAATATATATATATACAATATATCTATACAATATATATATATACAATATATATATATATATATACAATATATATAATATATCTATACAATATATATATAATATATATATATATATATACAATATATATATATATATATATACAATATATATATAATATAGACAATATATAAATATACAATATATATATACAATATATATATATATATAATATAGACAATATATAATATATATAAATATATATAGAGACAATATAAAATACATATATATATATACTATATATATATACAATATATATAAACATATATAGAGACAATATAAAATATATATATACTATATATACAATATAAAATACATATATATATATATATATACTATATATATATACACAATATATATATATATATACAATATATATAAATAATATATATATACCATATATATATATATATATATATATAAATATATATATATAAAATATATATATATAATATATATATATATACAATATATATATACAATACATATATATATATATATATAATATATATATATACAATATACGTATATATAAATACAATATATATATATATATATATATATATACAATACACATATATATATATACAATATATATATATATATAAAACATATATATATATATACAATATATATATAAAGAAATATACATTATATAATATATATATATAGAATATACATTATATAATATATAATATATATATATAAATATACATTATATAATATATATATACAATATGTATATATAGAAATATACATTCTATAATATATATATACAATATATATAGAGAGAAATATACATTCTATGATATATATATATACAATATATATATAGAGAGAAATATACATTCTATAATATATATATACAATATGTATATATAGAAATATACATTCTATAATATATATATACAATATGTATATATATAGAAATATACATTCTATAATATATATATACAATATGTATATATATAGAAATATACATTCTATAATATATATATACAATATATATATATATAGAAATATACATTCTATAATATATATACAATATGTATATATATAGAAATATACATTCTATAATATATATACACAATATGTATATATATAGAAATATACATTCTATAATATATATACACAATATGTATATATAGAAATATACATTCTATAATATATATACACAATATGTATATATAGAAATATACATTCTATAATATATATACACAATATGTATATATAGAAATATACATTCTATAATATATATACACAATATGTATATATATAGAAATATACATTCTATAATATATATACACAATATGTATATATAGAAATATACATTCTATAATATATATACACAATATGTATATATAGAAATATACATTCTATAATATATATACACAATATGTATATATATAGAAATATACATTCTATAATATATATACACAATATGTATATATATAGAAATATACATTCTATAATATATATACACAATATGTATATATATAGAAATATACATTCTATAATATATATACACAATATGTATATATATAGAAATATACATTCTATAATATATATACACAATATGTATATATATAGAAATATACATTCTATAATATATATACACAATATGTATATATATAGAAATATACATTCTATAATATATATACACAATATGTATATATATAGAAATATACATTCTATAATATATATATACAATATGAATATATAGAAATATACATTCTATAATATATATACACAATATGTATATATATAGAAATATACATTCTATAATATAGTATATATATAGAAATATACATTCTATAATATATATACACAATATGTATATATATAGAAATATACATTCTATAATATATATATACAATATGTATATATAGAAATATACATTCTATAATATATATACACAATATGTATATATATAGAAATATACATTCTATAATATATATATACAATATGTATATATAGAAATATACATTCTATAATATATATACACAATATGTATATATATAGAAATATACATTCTATAATATATATATACAATATGTATATATAGAAATATACATTCTATAATATATATATATATACAATATGTATATATAGAAATATACAATCTATAATATATATATACAATATATATATACATAATATTATACATATATAAATATATATATATATATTATATAATATATATATATACAATATATACCTATAGAAATATACATTCTATAATATATATATACAATATATACTTATAGAAATATACATTCTATAATATATATATACAATATATACTTATAGAAATATACATTCTATAATATATATATACAATATATACATATAGAAATATACATTCTATAATATATATATACAATATATGTATACATAATATTATACATATATACAATATATATATATATATACAATATATACATATATACAATATATATCTATACAATATATATATATATATATACAATATATACATATATACAATATATAGAATATATATCTATACAATATATATATATATATATATATACAATATATACATATATACAATATATATCTATACAATATATATATAATATATACAATATATACATATATACAATATATATATATATATACAATATATACATATATACAATATATACATATATACAATATATACAATATATATCTATACAATATATACATATATACAATATATACATATATACAATATATACAATATATATCTATACAATATATATATATATATATATACAATATATACAATATATTTCTATACAATATATATATATATACAATATATATATATATATACAATATATATATAAATACAATACATATATATACAATATATATATATATATACACTATACAATATATATATATATACAATATATATATATATACACTATACAATATATATATATATACAATATATATATATACACTATACAATATATATATATATACAATATATATATATATACACTATACAATATATATATATATACAATATATATATATATACACTATACAATATATATATATACAATATATATATATATACACTATACAATATATATATATATACAATATATATATATATACACTATACAATATATATATATACAATTATATATATATACACTATACAATATATATATATATACAATATATATATATATACACTATACAATATATATATATATACAATATATATATATATACACTATACAATATATATATATATATACAATATATATATATATATATATATATATACAATATATATATAATACATATATACAATATATATATATATATACAATACATATATACAATATATATATACAATATATACATACAGAAATATACATGCTATAATATATATATATACAATATATATATACATAATATTATACATATATAAATATATATATATATACAATATATATATATATATATATACATAATATATAATATATATACAATATATATATACAATATATATATATATACAATATACATATATATACAATATATATATACAATATATATATATATACAATATTTATATATATACAATATATATATATATATATACACACAATATACATATATATAAATATATATATATACAATATATGTATATATATACAATATATATATATACACACACAATATACATATATATAAATATATATATATACAATATATGTATATATATACAATATATATATATATACACACACAATATACATATATATAAATATATATATATACAATATATGTATATATATACAATATATATATATACAATACATATATACAATACATATATACAATATATATATATATATACAATACATATATACAATATATATATACAATATATATATATATACAATACATTTATACAATATATATATACAATACATATATACAATATATATATATATACAATACATATATACAATATATATATACAATACATATATACAATATATATATATATATATACAATACATATATACAATATATATATATACACAATACATATATACAATATATATATATATATATACACAATACATATATACAATATATATATATACACAATACATATATACAATATATATATATACACAATACATATATACAATATATATATATATATATACACAATACATATATACAATATATATATACAATATATATATATATATACAATACATATATACAATATATATATATACAATACATATATACAATATATATATATATACAATACATATATACAATATATATATATATATACAATACATATATACAATATATATATATATACAATACATATATACAATATATATATATATACAATACATATATACAATATATATATATATATATAATACATATACACAATATATATATATATAATACATATACACAATATATATATATATAATACATATACACAATAAATATATATATACAATACATATATACAATATATATATATATATATATATACAAGATATATATATATATATATACAACATATATATATATACAATATATATATATAATATATACAAGATATATATATATATATATATACAAGATATATATACAATATACATAATATATTTTATATATATATAATATTTATATATATACATACGATATACATATCTATATAATATATATTTAATATATATATATATACAATATTCATTCAATATATATATATATACAATATATATATATATATACATATATACAATATATATATATATATACACAATATATATATATATATACAATATATATATATATACAATATATATATACAATACATATATATATACAATATATTTATAGACATACAATATATATATAGCATATATACAATATATATATATATACAATATATATATATATATAAATATACATAATATATATATATATATATAAATACACAATATATACAATATATAATATGTATATACAATATATTATGTATAATATATATTATATATATATAATATATATGTATATACAATATATTATATAATTTATATATATATAATATATATATATACAATATATAATATATATATACAATATATTATATATAATATATATTATATATAATATATATATATACAATATATAATATATATATACAATATATTATATATAATATATATATTATATATAATATATATATATATATACAATATATAATATATATATACAATATATAATATATATTATATATATATAATATATATATACAATATATAATATATATATACAATATATAATATATATATACAATATATATATATATATATACAATAATATATATATACAATATATCTATATATAAAATGTATAATATATATACATATACAAAATATATAATATATATATACACAATTTATAATATATATATATATACACACAATATATAATATATATACACAATTTATAATATATATATATACACAATATTTAATATATATACATATAAAATATATAATATATTATATATTTTGTATATGAATATATATGTACTCAATTTATAATATATATATATATACAATTCATAATATATATATACAATATGTAATATATATATATACAATATAATATATATATATACAATATAATATATATATATACAATATATATAATATATATTAAATATATATACAATATATGTACAATATATATAATATATATACAATATATATACAATACATGTACAATATATATAATATGTCTATACAATATATATATTATATTTATACAACATATATATATAATATATATATAATATATATAATATATATATAATATATTTACAATATATATAATATATACACAATATATACTATATATACACAATATATACAATATATATACAATATATATAATATATATACAATATATATATATATAATATATATACAACATATATAATATATATATACAATATATATATATAATATATATACAATATATATAATATATATACAATATATATATATATAATATATATAATATATATACAATATATAATATATATACAATATATATATATAATATATATATAATATATATACAATATATAATATATATACAATATATAATATATATATATATTATATACATACAATATAAAATATATACAATATATAATATATATATACTATATATATACAATATATATAAAATATATACAATATATATAATATATATACAATATATATACAATATATATACGATATATAATATATATATACAATATATATATATAATATATATATAATATATATGCAATATATATATATAATATATATACAATATATATATATAATATATATACAATATATATATATATAATATATATATATACAATATATATATATAATATATATATACAATATATATATATAATACATATACAATATATATACAATATATATAATATATATACAATATATATAATATGTATACAATATATATATAATATGTATACAATATATATATAATATGTATACAATATATATATAATATGTATACAATATATATAACATATATACAATATATATAACATATATACAATATATACAATATATATATATATATATATATACAATATATATATATATATATATATATATATATTATATGTACAAAAGAAGACAATAGACTTAAACAGAGATGACGTAATTTTACCTTTAGGAGACCCTTTCCTCTAGCACTTCATCAAGTGTTGAACTTTGGCACAGAGAACAATTGATCAATGACACTCGTAAATAGCGAATGGGGAGGGACAATTGGAACACGATTAAAATAGATTTTAGTTGTAAACAAATTGACAACTCAAAACAAAAAAGGTTCCAAAAAGGAGCATAAAATAGAAAATATTACTCAACAAACATATGGAGAAAATGAAGTGTACCTTTTGCATATATAGACTGGGATGATGATGTTTAGAACCCTAAGATGGTAGACCGAGCGTGGTATAGCATTCTGCTAGCAATTCCTTTCGACTACAAATATCTGTGCAAAAAGTAGGTCACAGAGCCTTGATATTTTTCTCACTTCTCATTGGTCAGTTAATATTTAAATCATGTTCTCATCTACGTCCGACCTAGTTCCTGACCTGACGAAAATACAATTCCGTCAAAAATCTGTCTATGCCCTTCAAAGCCTATCACGTAACTACGTTTATTATAAATTAGGGACCTCCAATTTTCGGCATAAATTTTCGATACCTAAGATTAAAATGAATTTTTAAAATAAAAAAAAACATTCTTGAAGATTTCATTTTAGTTTTAATTGAAAGTTTAATAATTAAAGTTAATATTTCCATTAAGTAAACAATTCTGGTGTATTTCAGATACAAACTATATACATTGGAATGTCAAATTTAATTTTGATTTCTTTAATTTTCTTAATTTTAAGAAATTTGTAAAGAAACAAAAATTTATCGATTTTAAATATATTTAAAAAAATTTATGACACGTTATTTTACTAAAATTAGAAAATGTAAAGTTAAATTAATCTGACTTAAAAGAAATATTACTTATAGCATAAAAAAGTAATATATAACCAATTATTAACGATTCGTACTGTTGGACAAAACTTTTAGATCACGTGACTTTTTCATAATAATGGCAATTTCAGTCTGCCACACATGGAAGTAAGGAACGCATTAAGTAAAAAAATACAAAATAAAAATTATTTTAAAAATAAAATAGCGCAACTACGTTTAATAATCTTTTCCGTTTTGGATTCGTAAATTTCGTTTCCGCTTAATTACTAAATCACATCCATGAAATATCCTAATACAGAATTTTACACGATTTTAAGCTATTATAAATTATTATAGTTAAAATTTAAAAAAAAAATGAAAAAATTCATTATTCATCTGAAACATTTCCTTTCTTCAAACAATAATGTCCTTAATATTAGTTATTTGCAAAAGCAATTAAAAGCTTTTCTAAATAACTAATGTCATAGTTTTATTGGATTCATTATTTTTCAATTCAGAGCAGATTTTCAGTTAGATAATAGCTCAAATTTGAAAAAAAAAGTAGGTGATTTACAATCTCCAAAGACTCCTAATTTTCACAAAGAAAAAAAAAATCAATAAAATTTCAGGAAATAAGGTTTTGTGCGAAATTTCATGAAATTAAGTAAGTGGGGGGGGGAGGTAACATATTAAAAAATATTTTTTACCAAAATTTTCTGAAAAAAAAATATTTAAAAAATAATTTCATTCATTTGTGAATAATTCCTGAAAATTTCATTAAAATCGGATAATTACTTTATTTTTACAAGAATTTCCAAATCAATGTGTTTTCAACGGAAAAAAACCGCACTCCCCCACCAAAAAAACAATGTTATTTTTATGCCCTCCCGAAACATGAGAAGACTTTAACCAAAATTTCGAACGTGTTAGAAAGGATTCAAATTTTTTTTTAAATAATTAAATAATACTTTGGTCTTTCATCTTAATAACATAAGCATAAACGATAAAACTTTATTTTCGTTACGTTTGTGGCCTTTTTCATTACGCTATTCTGTTTTCCCGCGAAAAAGTGGAGGTACCTTTTATAAATACTTTGACAAGTTCGTTCTTCCTCTTTTAATACGTCCTGGGTATGACAATAAACTACATCCGCGTCCTGGGTATGGCGATAAACTACATCCGCGTCATGGGTATGGCGATAAACTACATCCGCGTCCCGCGTATGACGATAAACTACATCCAACAGCAAGGCCTCAGATAATGTTTTTCGGAAAATTAATGTTGCCAGCTGTCCGTTTTGGAAACCATAATGTTGCCAGCTATATGTTTTGGAAACCATAATGTTGCTAGCAATACATTTTTGAAACCATAATGTTGCCAGCTATACATTTTTGAAACCATAATGTTGCCAGCTATACATTTTTGAAACCATAATGTTGCCAGCTATACGTTTTTGAAACAATGTTGCCAGCTATACGGTTTTTCTTTTGGTTTTTTTTTTTTTGAAAAAATAATGTTGCCAGCTGTAAGTTTTTAGTTTTTTCAGCTCTCACCTATGTCCTGGGTATGACAATAAACTACATCCGCGTCCTGGGTATGACGATAAACTACATCCAACAGCAAGGCCTCAGCTCTCACCCACGTCTTGGGTATGACAACCTACATCCGCGTCCTGGGTATGGTGATAAACTACATCCGCGTCCCGGGTATGACGATAAACTACATCTCACAGTAAGGCCTCAGATAAAGGTTTTTGAAACAATAATGTTGCCAGCTATCCGTTTTTGAAACAATAATGTTGCCAGCTATATGTTTTTGAAACCATAATGCTGCAAGCTATACGTTTTTGAAACAATGTTGCCAGCTATACGCTTTTTGTAAAAAAATAATGTTGCCAGCTATATGTTTTAAAACCATAATGTTGCCAGCTATACGTTTTTGAAACAATGTTGCCAGCTATACGTTTATTATAAAATTAAAAAAAAACAATGTTGCCAGCTGTACGTTTTTGAAGCAATGGTGTTTCCAACTATGCGTTTTTGACTTTTAAAGGCACTCAAAATCATTTCCGGCATAAAATGACCACTAAGGTTGAGATGCCGTTAAACATAACAATCAATCAATCAGTCCTCTTTTAATTTCTCTTGCCTACCAACAATCTAGGAATTTAAGAAAAAGCGTTTTGACCCAGTTCGGGCGAACGCTATGAAACGCCATCACACACGGACACATATACATACACGTATGTACGGAACATTACAAAAAATTACAAGCAACAGAAACTTAATTATAAAACATTACGGAACATTCACTCCTCCAACTCTTCTGAAGCTAAAAATTTATTCAACATATTCTCAGCTTTACAGAATTCATTCAACTCTCTCACGGTGAACATTTTGAGCGGCAAGTTCATTTAACTTTTTATGAGTTCAGATAAAAATATATTTTTAAACACTTTAATTCCAGTCAAAGGGAAGTAACTCCTAATAATTATACTTGACATACTTAAATATGAATATTGTTTGTTATAAAAAACGTTTTGTGTTCCTTCTTGAGGTTTCATATATTGTGGTATTTTGCGTAAATATAAATTAGAGAGGTTACATCAACAAAGCTGACCTCTACAGAGCTCTATCTAACATAGAAAAAAATTGTCATTGCAATCGGCAGCACAGTGAGGATTGTCCAATAAATGTCCAATCGAAAAGTCGTGCACAGATTGAGTGGTTCTTTTCCTACGATTCTGACCACTAGGACTCAAATAGATAGGCACGTATTGCATAATTCGAATTTTCAGCCTTTGATTGGTCCGTTCTATGTATACTGCATCACAACGGCAATTAAATTTATATATAAGAAAACTATTCTGAAGATAGGATAACCGATCTTTACTAAAGGATGGAAAAGCGGATCTAGTTTGAAAGACAATACGCAACATAACGACGTTATAGCACGAACTAATGCTGGCCCAAACTGTCAACAAGCAACTAACCTGCCTACCAACGGCAATTACAGGTAAATTAGGCACCGGCAGGGTCCTAAAACCATCGGCTGTTTAAACCGTCTGATTTTACGTTCAATAATACGCTTAAAGATATTAGTAGAAAAAACATTTTCTACAAAAGTTTCTTGGATCCTTACAAGTTCTCTGTTTAACATGCTAGGAGAACGCGGTGGACCAAAGTGGAAACTAGACCAATTTTACCTTAGGAACGAAAGAGTTCCAATTCGTGTACAAGCCTGTGAACGTGGGTTTTCGAAAAAAAATACTGGTGACAAAAGCACCGTCCTTAGATTCTATGAGAACGTCTGAAAAGAGCAACATACCATTATTCCCAGTATCCATAGTAAATTAAAGGGGTAGATGGAAAGAATTAAGTTCTACAAAAAAAAAAAAAAAAAAGTCAGTGGCATCTGTAGAAGAATCAAAAATGAAAAACGTACCGTATATAAACACAGGGATTCAAACAAAAGTCCCCCATGAAAACCTAAAATATTAGCTAGTATGAGACCTAAAGGACTACCCATTGAAAGTACGTCTGTCTGGGCGTACATAATATTGTCGAAACTGAACTCTACCTTTTCAATCGCCAGACGGATGCATTCCAAAAACAAGTTTTCAGCAATCCTAGCGGGACCCAAATTACCTTTATAAAGATCATCAGAACATGTATTAAAGGTGTCCTGGAGAGGAAAATTGATATGCAAACTGACGATGTCAAGACACATCATCAATTTATTTTCTGAAGAGATTTCCAATTTTTCTTAGGAGTTTTTTTTTATACTGTATATGTGCATTCGCGCGTAGAATGTGATTATTTGTCCTTTTCGACGTTACACACACACACATACATACATTATATATATATATATATATATATATATATATATATATATTCAAGTTTTAAGAAATCATGTCAAATGATGAACGTATTTGCTTTGGCTTCTGTAGGGTGATCTTTTTGCAATGAATTTACATAGCAAATTAGACCCCCTGTTAAATTTTATAAAAAATTCTTTTTGTTCGCTATAGTTATAATACAAAAAAAAAAAAAAATGATTATTTCTGGTTGTAGTCCCTTATTGTAAAGCTCCTGAATCTGAATTTATTCTCCTGCCTTTGAAAAAATTCGGTGTAGCAATCAATTTTATGAAAATCATTTATTTAATACTTAAAAATATTTAATCAATGTTTCTATCTTTTCACTTTAGTACTTAAGGCAGTTTTTTAATGCCATGTAACTTCAAGTGATCATGGCCCTCCACAGATTCCTTTCTCTTTATTATCAATGAATTGCCATGTCTTTTTGGGAAAGGTAGTGGAGTGGATCTCGGTTGCTTTCTTCAGAGTTTAGAATTCAAAGTTTTCCTTTTGCTAGTCTACAATGCTATTTAGCTTCTAGATGGTGCGTGTGTGTATGTTGAGGAAGAGGCGCTAATATTGTTTATTCTATAATGAAGCAACAGACTAGCCCGGAATTTCTATGCTATAGAGAATCATTAAAATACGTATTCTTTTTTTTTTTAAAGTTTTACTTTAATATTATTTCGTAGTAAACATGGACGCTATGTTGATGCATAGCTTGAATGGAACCCCACGATCGGTAACCCAGAGCGCAAAATTCTTAGGAGTGCAAAATTTTAAAATTTCAAAATAAATAAAGTAATAATAATAATAATAATAACGAGCGCTGCCCTGATAAAGTGGCATCTCTTTTGCGCCTGTGTGGTAATATAAAACTAGAAGTCGAATAGGAGGGGCTAGTTATGTATACATATATATGTAACTAGAAATGCCATTTTTAATGCGTACACGTATTTGAATTGTTATCCCTGTTTTTTTGGGTTTTTTTTCTTAACCAGTGAAATTAATAATAACCAGCCTAGATCGAGTAGTCCTACTAATGAAAAACTGTACCCCCAATAGGAACAGAACCTGCATCCCATTTTTCCATCAAGGAAACCACTTTTTAAGCCTGAGAGGGTAAGGTTCGAATTATCTATTTAAGGAAAGCACGTTTTCTATTTTGGACTTCTGCGAATCTGTATCTCCTAGATTCACTTTCATAATTGAAATGTGAACAACAGTAATTTTTGAAAGGATTTTTTTTTTCGACATTATTTCTTATTGCTGTAAACATTATTTTAGTAGGTACCCTTGTTTGAGATGGTATACCAGTTTGTTTTTTGTTTTTTTTGTTTATTACACCTAAATAATGAAATTAATTCGGCTCTGGTTAGAACTTCTAGTTTTATTAATATCGATTCATTACCGTATATAAGTTAATGTGCTTTTACGATCGCCTTTTCGATAAATTCTCACTCCGATGCTACCCTTATTTGAATGGAAAGGCCTTTAGTATCAGTTTGAAATTCCATTCTGAAAAAAAAAAAGTAATCTTGTTCCTGAAGGGCAATGTTTGGATTAAAGTGACGTTTCAAATTAAAATTAGGTTGCACTGATTTTTATTTTAAATAAGGCCAAAAACTAACTATATTATTTAGCGGAGATTCTATCGAGCCATTGTTTGAATGTATGGTGCCACTACTTGGACATTAACCAAAGCACTAAAGTCTAAACCTGATGGAACCTACACACGAATGCAGAGAGCTATACTTAACATCTCTTGGAGACAACATCCAGCTAAATCACAGCTGTATGGACCCATCCCTGATATTTCTACAATCTTACACGAACGCAAAATGCACTTTGCAGGACACTACTGTCGAGCAAAACAAAGACTCGCAAGTGATCTACTGCTCTGGACACCTAACCATTGCGCAAGACGGGTTAGTCGTCTAACAACCACCTACATTGACCAGCTATTTTATGACACAGAATGTCCAACTACTAATGTCCTTCCGACCTTGAGGCAGGACCGTGATATAAATGTCTGGGCCAGCTCGATCAATTAAATAAGCCCCTATATTAGTTCTATGGTCGAAGTAGTTGAGGTGTTTCAGAACAAGGGGTTGCATTTTCATTGAAACTGTCCGTTATTATTAATAGATTATTATTATTAATGGATTAATAAAATTGATAATATTGTTACTTCATCATTTTGCACCCTGAAATGTTTTTAAAAGGAATCCAACGTGTTTATCGGTGGCCTAGTTATTAATATATGTGTGACGTCAATAATTGTTTGCCTAATTGCAGTGGCTAAAGTTCTTGATCGAAATCTAAAAGTGGAAGTACGAAAAACGGCCAGTTTCTCTTTTTATATTTCATCCTTTTCGATGTGTCGATTGCAGTTATTGTAAGTCCTTTTTCTTTCTTTTCCTTGCTCTTCGATGAAAAATGTCCGGTTTAATGGCTTTAAACAAAATGTTGTACCTCTAAAAATATTTGAGAAAGAAAATAAAAATGGCAAACCGACCTTTCGAGCTACAAACAATCAGCACGAAGATGATTCGCCGAAAACGGATGTATAGGAAAAATCTATTATGCTTGTCTGCTCAGCTTGCTTTAATTCCTGATTACTGTTATTTGCAAAGAATTTATGTACTCCTATGCAAAACATTTCTACATAAAATCATTTACAAAACACTTACCGCATATGACCGTTTGGTACAGACTTAATAGACAACAATGACTTCAAACATAAAAAATGCATAAAGAAAGAAGTATATATCTATATTTCTGAGATGTGGTATTATGTACACTATTTACATTGTTCGGACTATTGTCCTCAGCTTTGCTGCCATATTCATCACAACGTTTCGGCCGTTGCACGCGCCGGCCTTTTTCAGGTGGTTGGAATGTCGAACAGGAGATAACTGATAACTGACATCCATTAGACATGGCATGTGGAACTAGAACAGTCTACCCCAGCGAGAGAAATAAAAGGTTCAACTCGACATTCCAACCACCTGAAGAAGGCCGGAGCGTTGTGATAAATATGGCAACAGAGATGAGGACGAAAGTCTGAACAACGTAAATAGTGTAAAGAAAGAAATAATACAACATGGTGGATATTAATAAGTAAACGAAAATAGATGGCAATATGGCATCAACAACAGTAGCAGTAAGAAAAGAAAAACGACATTGAAAGCAATCAAGAATAATAAGCAGCAGCGTCTCACCAGGTAGATTTGGTTTAAGGTTCTAGACTCAGGATTGTACCACTTAACAATAGTCTAGTGGATTAAAGCGTTTGTTCGTGAATGTAGTGAAGTAATAATTAGGGGTTTAAATCCCTGGGTCAGGTAGTGCAGATTTATTAGGTTGGTGCAAAAATAATGACGTAATAATGTCGTTTTTTGACGTTAATAGATTCAGTGAAAACGTGGCAAGCAATAACTGAGTAGTTTGTTTAACGCCATATCAACACCTTATATCTCATTTAATGCTGAAATTTTATTTTCTTGTGAGCGTTGCTATTCCCCACTCCCCCCCAAAAAAATGTATGGCTGGTAATTTTTCCCCCAAAAAATGTATTGCTGTTAATTTATTTTCCTCCCAATAATGTATTACTGGTAATTTTTTCTAATTTATTTTTATATTTTCAGGTTTTGACCCAAGTTTTTTTCTTGGGGGTCCCTATTTGCCCATAGCTGGGACCCTAACAGGTGCTACCACCTTGGTTCAGGGTAGACCTGGAAGCAACAGCAATTAAGAGGTGGTTCTACGCTCTTGAAAACCTCCCGATCAGAGGCCTTGCTACCTGATATAGTTTATCGACATATTCCAGGACGAAGTAATAAATAAGAATTAGACAAGATGTCCCTAGACATGGACAGCCTATGTCTAATAAGGAATAAGGACAATCCTGAAAATTACGTAGATCGACAAGCACGGGTCGGAGTACACAGTGACTGAAACATTGTGATAACAACAACAAAAATGTAAATAGAGATAATCCCTTATAAAAATTCATGTAAATAGAGATAATCCCTTATAAAAATTCAAACATAAATCAAAATAAAAAAAAATGCATTTATAAAGTAATCATTAGCATTTAATTATATTAGGTAGGTAATCAAGTTTATAGGTAATTTTTCAAGAAGTAAATATTATGTAAAACTATATAAAATGAACCCAAGCAGTATCAGATGAAATTCGAACTCGGTTCGCTAATTTTATTTTTCTGGTATTGAAAACCATTACGCCTCTTGATATCGCCTTTCTTAAATTATTTCGTGATTTAAAAAAAAAGAAAAAGAAACCGTTTCCGGCTCTTTAGTCATTGTCGGTTTCATCGACTGACGCCCATAGTCTTCCTCTGTCTCGCTCTACGCCATTTTAGTCAACCATTATTCTGTGCCTAATCTGAATTTGGCGTTCTCCGTTTCTCCTCCGAGTCGGAGACCTTATCCTCGGCTCCAGCGATAAACAATCCCGACCTCCTTCCCAAAAGGAAGTCCGTGGCTGTGGGAACGTGTGGCCGGGTATGTTCTCTCACTGAACAGAAGAAGAAGGAGAAAAAAATGTGTTGTACTCACTTTCAGTATTTTCGTCCACGTGTATTTCCCCCACTTCTTTTCAACTGTTTCCGTCGTAAGCGAATTTAGCTGGTGAGCATGAGTTTTTGGCTTGGTGACTGATATAAAGAGACACGAGAATAGAGTAAAGGGAGGTGTGCGTATGCGTAAGTTCAGAAAACTATGCGTCGTCGGACAGATTAGGGAACGTCTAGCTAACAGGAATATGTACGTGCGTGTACGTGTGACTTGGGATGCCAGCAGTCCGGCAAAATGTTGTATTGTCCTGCATTTTGATGCTGAATGACGTGTTACGCATAAACAGGGATTGGGACATGTTTCTGTCCAACATTCTGTGAATCGATGATTATTTAAAAAATTACGCATAAATTTTGCCTTTTGTTTTTTTTTTTTTTTTTTAAAAAAAAAAAAAATTACTTAACCCTTCCAGACCTGCGTTCCTGAAAAATTCAACTCTTTTGCCTGAGCTCGCAAAGTGTGTAATGTTTTACGGTAGATATAAAAATAGTTACAAGTGTTTACCCACCGCTCAACCGGTGTCTGGGCATTAAGTCATTTTTCTCTACCACCGGTAAAGCGGTGATCAGGGCTCAAAGGGTTAATAATATTAGGTACCTCCACTTTTTGGCGGGAAAACAGCATAGCGTAATAAAAAAATGCCACAAACTTAACGAAAATAAAGTTTTATCGTCAAAATGCTTATGTTATTATTAAGATGAAAGACCAAAGTATTTTTTAAGTATTTTTTGAAATTTTTTAATATTTTCTAAGACGCTCGAAAAATACGAATGAGTGGAATATGTGCGAAATCATGCCTTCTTCTCCCGCCTCTCTCTCTCCCTCCCTCTCCACATTGCTCTCTTTTCTCTCTCCCTCCCTCTCCACATCGCACTCTTTTCTCCCTCCCTCTCCACATCGCACTCTTTTCTCTCTCCCTCCCTCTCCTCATCGCACTCTTTTCTCCCTCCCTCTCCACATCGCACTCTTTTCTCTCTCCCTCCCTCTCCTCATCGCTCTTTTCTCCCTCCCTCTCCTCATCGCTCTCTTTTCTCCTTCACTCCCTCTTCTCATCGTTCTCTTTTCTCCCTCCTTCCTTCTTCTCATCGCTCTCTTTTCTCCCTCCCTCTCTCCATCACTCTCCTCATCTCTCTCAGAACAATATCACATTGAAACACCAGTAACCCTAAGATCACCGAAGTTAAGCAACGTCAAGCCGAGTCAGTTCCTAGATGGGAAAACGCTTGGGAATACCAGTTGCTGTAGTCTTGGATGTGCGGATAGTGTAAATGTTAATGGCTCGGAATTGATAATCGCAGAGTCGTTTTCCAAAGCTAGTTGGGTCCGTTATATTTGCTTACGCACAAATACACTTGGCAACGGTATGAATCCACCTCTTCTACCCCCAGTTATGGGTTAATCAGTAAAACTTGTATGTATAAACCATTATTATCTCCCTCCCAATTATCTCCACCCCCCAATTCTTACAACCTAGACACATTCTCTAGCTTTAAATAGCCTGCAAAGTGCTGATAAGCCTTAAAAAATAATTCACTCAGTCAATCAATCTCTCGATATTCTTTTCTCTCTCAGACTGAAATTCCATGTCCAAATAACAAACTGATTTCTTTCAGCATTGTAGGTTCATGCACCCTGGCTGGGAATCTACCCTAACGGAGTCCGTGGAATGCTTAGGAATCTGTCTACGAGGTCCCCGGCATCCTGGTCGGGAAAACCCACACTCTCGCCCTGTATTTTAATTTTAGGGAGTTGGCAATCATTCGTTTGACCACGTTATTAATAGATAGAATATATATGGTATATTGGGAAAGTATTCAGCCATATTGTAATATGCATATGTGCATACTACATACACGTTTTCAAAGTCATACGCAGACAGTGTGCGACGGACAGAGAATCAGTACTTATTTTATAATATAGGTTAGAAAAGCTTGGGTTCTGTAGCCTTAGTTGTCAATCAGTCTAGATGAAGGACCATTCTAAATTCATAGCCTGCTGGGTGTAAGGCTAGCAAATTACTTGCTACTGCGGTTTTAGTAGAATCACATAGCGTAGTAAAGGTATGTCTCGGTTACTTTTAATCAATTCGCCCCCAGCAAGGCGATAATGGCATTAAGACGCTAGAGGCTACTGCCAGTGTAAGAGGATTAAAAGACTTTTGAAGGAAACGGAAACCCAGTCCTAAACAAGGAACAAGAGATAAAATTTTTAAAAACACCGAGAAGGAGGGTGAACTGAATGATGGGAGAGCCTGTCTACCCATATCGAGGAGAAAAATAATAATCGTTTTGACATCTAACATTTCAGACGGAGACGTTAGAAGTATACAGTTGAAATAAACTTTAGAAGGAACGGGAAGCCTAATCCTAAAATTAAAAAAAAAATGGTTAAAATCTACTCCTGTTCAAAAGACCTGGGAGAAATGTTGGCTGGTTGCTTCGTTTTCTATGGCTTATCAACTATGCAGGTTATTTAAAGCCAGAAAATATTTTTAGAATTTCTGTTTTTTTTTTATGTAGATAATAATGGTTTATTGATACAAGCCTTACTAATTAACCCATAGCTGGAGGAGAAAAGGTGGATTTTACCATTCCCAAGGGTATTAGTGCGTAAGTGAAAATAACAAACTTAACGGGAATTGGAAATCGGTTCTACAATCCCGAAACATTACCCATTATCCCCCCTGCACATCCAATCTTACATCACCTAATCTTCCCAAGTGGTCACCCATCGAGTTACTGACCAGACACAACGTTGCTTAACTTTGGTGATCATACAGGAACTGATGTTTCAACGTGATGTTGTTTTATGGAAGGTTACTGAGAATTCCATGAGCAGAGCATATAAGCAACGCGTGTATTTTAATGAAAATAGAAACAAAAAGAACACTCATAATTAGAAATTTTAGGGCACATACTAAGGAAGGAAGGCTTGGCAATTTAACACTCTCAGGGTGTAGTGAATGTAAGAGAGCCAGTGGGAATAGCGTATAACCTACTTAACAAGCCCGTGTAAATGAATGACGAAACAGAGGATGAGGGGGTCGCAAAGAAACAAAGGAAAGAAAGTTGTGGAGAACCATGATCACCCATGTCTTGAAGGGACACGACACATAAACGAGAGTAGTCAGATAACATAATAAAAGTAAATTTACGTGTTCCTCATGTAGATACCCCCGTGGAGTAAAGGGCTCACTAAGGTGGGTGTTGTTGCTGTGAGCAAGAAGGTATAGGGTGGGGCTGCTAGCTCTCCGCCAAGCTGGTTTTGAATCCAGTTTTATTTCTAGAGAACCCAGTCGGTTCTGTTATTAACCTCTGTGTAGTCGGGGAGAGAGAAAGAAAGAGCCCTAAGTTCCTAAAGGTATCTTTGCGAAAAACAATTGCAACGGACTCGGCGAGTATTTGAACGCGACACACCAAGCCTGTTTTCGCGCCAATAACCGTACGCAACGTACACGTCCTTGTACAGTTATATATAATGGAAATAGTAAAACATTCTTAAAAACATAAAATTAGCTAAAATCATCATAAAGTTTCGGTTTCGTACTCCGGCCTTCATCAGGTGTATTTCGATTCGAGTAACTTCAAGGGAAGTCCGAACAGAACCCTTTTAGTTAATCTATAGTGGGTAGACTGTTCTCGTTCTAATGACCATGTTTAGGGATATCCCGTCTAGTTTTTATTTTTAGTGCTGATCAGTTCATTGTTCCCTTGCTTTCACCGAGTTCAAGTACACACTACCCGGACCAGAGATTGAACCCTCAATTACTATGTCACCAAATTCACCAGCCAGCATTTTAATCCACTTGGATAATTCTCAGTGGTGAAATGGAGCGTTAAATCTAATTTGCCTGCTGTTGATGCTTGATTCTATTAACCGAAGTTTTTCTCTTGTTTTAGATGCTACTGTTGAAGACTTGCTGTCATTTTTTTTGTTCTTTCTTTCTTTTTTCTTTTGTGGTGTTAGAACTCTCACTCGTAACTTCCGTTAGGTCAACGAATGCTCGTTATCACTTCCGTAAATGCTCGTTGTAAGCGAGACTTTGTAACGTAGGCACTGGTAGTAGTAACGCCTTCAAATAATACTCGCACGAGTAATACTTGTTCAAATAGTAATCACCGAATAGTATAAAGATCAGTACAGAGAAATAGTATAGTGGATAGAGTAGAGAATAGCGATCTGTATAGTAATAGAGGATAGGGTAGAAATAGGGATCAGTACTAGTGTAGTTCGTCGTGAACGTTACGCTATTTCCCATTTATACATTTTCTTATGATCACTTGATCTACTTAATTAAATAATTGAATCGCCCGTGTTTATTCACTGGCGATCTATTTTCAAACTACAGTGTCGGTAGCGACACTTTACTCCTAGACAACACTTTCTTAACTAGCGGCTACCACATCGTATTTATTTCTATGCTAGGCCTACTAAGGAGATCCTCATAGCCTAACATATGCGATTATTCTTTTAGATGTCTAGCTCAACAGTGTTTTTTCCTTCTGTATTTTCATTTCATTTTACAGGGACTGATGACTACCCTTTTTCCGGCATATATGATTAGCCATGCCTGATTTAATTGTCTCACTCCTCAGTACGGTTTTTCGTAGTGCCACCAATCTTATTTTAGTGGGTGGCTTTGTCTCACATTTGTATTCAATAGTCCGCATGTAAATATGGTAAATAATAACTCCTCATCTCAGAAATTCACACAGATGGCGTTCAGGGGATAATAACAAAAAAAAAAAAAAAAAAATGAGGACGATAGTCCAAATATAAATAGTGTAAATAATAATAACTCCTCATCCCGAAAATTCAGACAGAAATTTCCTAAGAGTGTTGTCGTATGGAACTCGATATAATTGTCTTCAATTAATTCCCGCGTTTTTAATTTTTGTTTACCATTATTATTTCCATTGCAATAGCAAAAGATGCCTCCCAAAAACCAAGTAAAGTATTAAGTAACAAGGAAATTCCGTTAGAAACAAAGACTGCTGAACTCTAATGTAATATTAATTCTTCTATATGTCAGCGAATGCTCAATAACTTCATCACAGAGGAAGAGGAGACTTGGGGTAACAAAGATGAGGTTCTACAGAAGGATGATGAGAATATCATAGATGTAAAATGTGAGTAACGAGGAAGTTTTAAGAGAAATGGAAACGAAAATGACACTTATACTTACAATAAGAAAACGACAGTTAAAATTTCTGGAACATATGAGGAAAGAAAATTTAAACAATTTGAGACTCACAGGATTTATTGAAAGCAAGAAGGGCAGAGGGAAACAGCGGACAATCTACGTAACGTGCTTGAGAAAATGGATAGCAGACCATGAACTGAGATGGACAGTAACTGGACAAACATAGCTTAGAGCTATGAAGGATAGGAAGTTGTGAAGAGCCATGATCGTCGATTTCCTGAAGGGACAGGGTACATGAAAGAAGAGGAATCCCTATAATTTTAATTTCGTTTTCTTTTTAAACAAAATACACTGATAGAATGAGTATAAATTTCCAATAACTTGTATATATGTTTCAATATATTCAATATTAATCTTATAGTTAATATCGATGGATAATGTTAAATGGATACACATACAGGTCAATACAGGAACAGGCTAAAAATAAGGCACGTATCAACAGTACTCAGAATTTTATTTAACACATTGTATTCCGCTTTGTATGGTAAGAAAAACCTGTATTCTCGCATGCAAACTTTCCACGACTTTTGAGGTAATACAAGAGTTCTAGGTGGACTAGCTAAACGAGTGGACTAGCATTGCCTCATTGTGCCCTGTGCATGTTCAATAAGGAACAATTATATTATTTTGGTGCAAAAATAATGATGTAATAATGTCGTTTTTGACGTTAAAAAATACGTCAAAAAACGACATTATTACGTCATTATTTTTGCACCAACCTAATAGCAATTGAGCCGGCCAGAAAGTTGCAGAAAATGTTGCAGAGCATGTTGAGTAATACGGGTAACACGTGGGCAGGCATTATCCTGCTGGAACAGCCGATTGCCTTCTTGTTGTTGAAATAACGGCAGAACGGGTTGAACTATATTCTATATATGCGTGTCGCCATTCGATGCCCCCTCCATAAAAACGAAAGGTATGAGAAAAATGGAATTTATCTTCCTACACACAATAATTTCAGGGTTGTGCCTGTGTGTTGTGAGACATCTGGAATATATTTGCTTGATCTGTACGATGTGCGTTGTAAAGACTGCCTTTACAATGCATCGATCTGGGAGCGTCCGTATTAGATGGTCATCAGAAAACATGTCTACGGATGTAGAAATAATCATTGGGTTACAATTGCCAACATCGTAGTACAATTGAAATGTAACGTTCAAAATAAGCAGTAGTACTTGGTAAAATAACCATCTGACCACTCGAAGGTCTACAATTCGACCGATCTCAAACAGTACTAATTAGGATAAAAGTACCATATCAGCGCCTCTGTCGAATGATATCTGCTTTCAGCATTCTCTATGTGCCGTATACCTTCAGAACATTAACGTTCATGGTTCTCCACAATTTCCTGTCCTTTATAGCTCTTAGAAAATGTTGTCTTTGTGCTATATCTCCTAAACCCTGTTTTGTCATCAATTTACACAAAATCGTTAGTTTAGGTTATACGCCGTTTTCCCCTTTTCCTCTTGCTTTCAATATGTCTAGTGAGTGCCAAATTTTCCAAGCCCTCTTTCCTCATGTGTCCCAGAAATTTCAACTATTCCTTTCTGATGCTAGATGTAAGTGTCCTTTTTGCTTCAAGTCTCTTCTTCCTCAGTGAGGTGATTGTCCAGTATTTACTGCAATGTATGAAGACTGGTATTACATAATAGTTAAGTGCTCGTCTGTGTTTTTAAAGAAATGATCTTGTTCTTTAGTAATTAGCTTAACGTTTTGGAAGGTATCTTTTACTATCCCAATGCGTCTCCTGATTTCGCTGTAGCATGCTGAACCTTATTGCAGCAGCCTTTGCCGTCTAAAACACATGGTGCATTGGTAGGAGTGTTACTAGATCACAAAATGACCGAAAAATTGTGATAGTTTTATCACAATGTGTGCTTCCTTTAAGTGGATTTTTTCTGTGCGCCCTCATAGCTACCAAATGTGACACAAAATCAGTTTGAAGTGAGTTTAACAACAGAACAGTTGAAAAATTGCTCAAGCCTTCTCGGCGCTTCCCTGTTTGGGTAAGCCGGGTAATAACCCAACCCCTTCCCGAAGCTTAATATTAATTTGAAACTGTCTATATATTTCTGAGATGAGGTATTATGTACACTATTTACATTATTCGAACTATTGCCCTCATATTTGTCACCATCTTTATTACAACGTTTCGGTCGTTGTACGCTCCGGCCTTCTTTAGGCAGTTGGAATGTCGAACTGAACCCTTTATTCGTTGCTGAAGACATTCGGTTTATAATACCCAGAAATTCATACACAGATGTCCTCAAGGACACATGGCACAGTGGATAAAGGCTTTGGTTAGATCCAGTGACAGGACTCAAAGAGTATGAGTTCAATACCTGGTTAAGGCAGTGAAGAATTTGGAGAGGGGAATTAACAGGGGATAACTGATAACTGACGTCCATTAAAAGAACAGTCTATCCCAGCAAGCGAAATAAAGGGTTCAGATCGACATTCCAACCACCTGAAGAAGGCCGAAACGTTGTAATAAATATGGCGACAAAGATGAGGACAATAGAAACTACTCCATTCGGTGGATTGACTTCATTTAAGCATGCACGGAGATTAAATTGGAATCGTACTATAGAGTGCTGCATTTTTTATTTTCCGTCAGTGTATTTTCATATTTTTTGAGACCTAATTTTCTCAGCGGAGTTTACATGAACTATTTCCGTTGGGAAAATGCCGGTCACGCCGCTATATTTGATACATGCTAACGACAATCTAACATCAAAGCATTTGTTATTACAGCCTTCCCAAACTCACTGGCCAAGAAAAGTCATTTATTCCATCGCTTAAAATGGAGATTTTTTTGGTTATTTATGAGTTTTTATCGCGCTCTGAAAAAAATTACGCCTTCGGTGATTATTTTTATTCTTGAAAAATGTTCTTTTCTTTGATTGGTGCCTTATACAAGCAGCAGAAGTGCGAAATAAACAAAATTCCTTGAATTCACGTTTCTGACCTAAAAAACTAAATCATATTTATTTATTGCTTGAATTTTTTTTTTTTTTTTTGTGAAACTTTTTTTTTCCTGATACTCAAGAGACGAACATAGGCCATAAAATAAACATTACGAAAAGTTCGCCAAGTCGAGTGATTAGAACGTTAGCCTTCTGATCATGGAATTCGGGTTCGAATCTCAACAAGGTCGTTTAGCCAAGGAGTTAACATCTTAATAATATCTGCGTTGGGAGAATATCCAAACATGCAACAGTATTGAGAAATATCTGGACCCTAGCAGCATGGCCCGCCGTTTCCCGTGCTTGATTCAAAAATCGTACGACTCGTAGAGCAATCGCTATCACTTGACTTAAAATATTTTTGCCCTTCCTTGCCTTTAAAGGAGTGCCCTTTGCCGTGCTGATGTTGCTACATGCCTTACTTCTTGCCTATCTCACACTGCGATTTTTTTCTAAGCTCTACACTAAACATTAAATCTGTTACGAAAAAAAAACTAAACAAAATGAACACAAAACGATCAGCTTTAAAAAAGGACTCGTAACTGGAAAAACCGAATGAAAAAAGAATGTTAACAACAATACTTTTTCACACCCAACCCAGTTCTGCGGAATCAGAATCAACGTTGAGTTTAAGCAAGCGAATGAGCCATATGCAGTAAAGTGCCATGCAGATTTAAATTTTTCCCACTTGTGACGAATGCAGCTATCGATTTTTTTTGCATGCTAGTTAACATTCGTGTCAGTCAGCTGTTGGCTCTCACGCTGGCCAATAGAATCTTCCTGCCTATTCGTGACAGCCAGCTATCGGCTCTCACTCTGGCCAGTACAAAATGACCGCAAACTAAATGAAAACTGCCGTAGAAGCATGAAAAAATGGATTATTTCCACTATCGATGGGAGTTGGGAAATGCAAAGTCGGTCTTGGCCTTTCCGCTAACTTGGAGCATGTGCATGTAAATTTTGGTGCAAATCCGTCGAAAATTGCGGCCATGCATTCGTTACACACACACACACACACACACACACACACACACACACACACACATCCTGCCTTTTATAGATAGAGATACCACAAGCTGACCCAAACCTTGCAAGATTTAACAGGGTAGAGAAAACTGTTTGGAAGCTGTTGTGCAATCACGGAACCAATAGCATGCACTCTTTGTTCACCTGTTGATAATACCAGCTTATGAACTCTCGACAAGAAACTGTAACCAAAGTTTTCTCAGCATAGCTTTAGTTTTAGACACAAGTTAGCGCTTTTCAAGCATTAGCGTTTCGAATCCTAACATGCTGATTTTCTAATCGTAGTTCAAATGTAGCACAAGGCCGAAAGTATATACTCACCCGTAACTGTTCTAGCGAGACAAGCTAGCTGGCCATGTCACCACGTCGAGGTACCCTTCGAATCTTAACATGATATCTGGTGCCTCGGGAGACTAAGCCAGCGTGCTGCCGTGTTGAGAAATACTTGAAATCTATACCAGGGATTGACCAAAGCTTTGCGGGTTTTAATCAGGTTGACAAAACTTTGGTCGATGGTTATGCTGGCACAAGGTCATACGTTCTCATTTAATGAGAATATATATATATAGATAGATAGATGGAGTCATCGCCTCTAGATTGACAACCAAGGTTAAAAAGCTTCTATCTGCTTATTAAATGAGAACACACACCAGTCTGGACACTCACAATGACTAAAATTCTTTAAAAAAACAAAAAAAAAAACGGGTATCACGCGATTTCAAAATCTGCTGCAGACGGAAGCAGGGCACGCTGATTTATCGCGTGGAATCAAAGAATCTTATATAAGATTGTGTCACATAAAATGTCGGATCGAAGCACAATCTACAGAGTGGTCGGAATATCTTTTCACCCCATACGAAAAAGTAATGAGAATAATAGACCAAGTAATGCAAAGCACATGTACTGGATTCAGTTTGTTCACGTTCATTGACGTTGTCATACATCGAGAAGGTCTGTATGGACACAATCATTTTCGTGGCATAAAATGATGCGTCGACATGTCCTGTATGATATTTTACAAAGCTGTGGTTTGTTGATTGTTACAAAGCCTGAACGAACGGCGTCCTTCAACTGATTGGTATTCTGGTATCGTTCATGCGAAATTCTCTCCTTAATAATATCCCACAGAGCGTATAAATAGAAAATTATATTGTGTACGGATGACAAGACTTTCTGACCACTCTGTATATATAAAATTATGTGATTTTCCTTAGTCCGTCAGTCACGCCCTCTAAAATAGCCATACATTGACCGATCGAAGCCAAATTTTGGGAAGAAATGCAAACAGTTAAAGGGATACAAAGTACAGTTGGTTTTACTTGGGTGCATAACTTAATACAATAAATTTTCATTCATTTTTTGGGGAAAAATTAAGTTTAATTACTTGGCATAAAAATACTCCCACTATTTTAAAACAATTTAATGATTAAAATAAATACTTATAAATAAGTTTTTATATATCCAAGAATTTCAGTTTCCTGTTTGTCCTGTGTTTGCGGGAATTATAAACAAATCACAAGGCCAAACACTTCAAAAAATTTGGAATTTGGTTCCAGAATGAAATGGCCAGTTGTATTCTGCATGCTCAAGAGTAAGAAATCCTGAGAATTTATTCTTTGGTGTTATAAAGAAAGAATTTTTCTTTAAAAATATTAAGTCCTATTAAATTCAATTAAAGAAATCCTTAAACCGCGAAGTAGGGTTTTTTTTCAAAGTATTTCCCCAAAGAAACCAGCTTATTCAAGAACGAAATGTAGAGTTTTTAAATCTCGATAAAAAAAATGTGAGCAATAAGTTCAAAAATACTGTAAGGATTTAAAAAAAATTCTAGTATCCAAAACATTCTAATATTTTAAACAGCAAAAAACATTGCTCGAATCAAAAGATACGTTTATGAATTCAGTTTTTCGTTACACAGAAGAATACATTTCAAATAATGAAACGTTACCATTTCAAATAAATAGGAATTCGATCAGTCGAGATCGACTTCAGTTTCTAATTTTCTGAAAATTAATCCTAATTCTATTTGTCCTATTTTCTTTTCTATTTCATCTTTTCCACTGCAAAGAAACACTCATGGGAGGAAGTTGAAGATTATCCGAAAGAGACCAAATGATCCCAATCGTTCATGAATCTTCCTCGATGCTAATTTTAAATATTTCCATCTTCAGAATGTAATTTCTGAACCTACTTGTTATGATACGCCATTTCTTTTGTGTTTAATACCGACCCGCGGGAGTGGTACAGTCGCGGGCAGCTGTTCCCTGGGAAATGGCAACTTCCAAATTTTTGGTTACGCTTTGTCCAAGGACAAAGACACAGAGTTGCGCTCTGTCTGAAAACAGAGATACAAAATGAGAGATGATGAACAGAATTTTCGAAGTCCCACTCGCAATATTCGCGTATTCTGCCCCTCTCCTTACTGCTCGGGCACATATATGGTCTCTATGTCTTAGCTATGCTAATTAAGCAGTCGTTTACATATCACTACACTACCCTTATTTGGTTTACAGAATACAACGGTCACTCATATTTTTGTGGGGTGGACGAGTCCTACTAACATCTGTTATGATTTGTTTGATATTTTGTTATATTTTAGTTTTTAATTGGGGATTCATACCCTCTCCACTCATTTCATACCATCTGTAAATTTATATATATATATATATATATATATATTAGGAAATGGACAAAGTCCGACAATTTATTTATTAAAGACGTTTTTATGTTTAACGTTCTTTTTATAGATGGTATTTATCAATCCACCCACGAGAATTGAATGTGGCACAAGGCCTTTTTAATGTGGGTATCTCCGAGCCCGTAGGCCCAGCCAAAAATAAATAACCATCAAACCCACCGAGGGGGGCCAGTTCCGTCAACCTCCCCCAACGAAACCCTACCCTTCGGCGGGGCTTCGTCCGGGTTCCTCCCTGCAAGCAGAGAGTTCGACAGACACCCGACCCGGCAGCTCACAAAGCACAGATACTATACTTTGATCCTAGCCACCGGGCCGAGCGGGTATTCTTTTTAGAGATGGTATTTATCAATCCACCCACGAGGATTGAATGTGGCACAAGGCCTTTTTAATGTGGGTATCTCCGAGCCCGTAGGCTCAGCCAAAAATAAATAAATAACAATCCAAACCCCCCGAGGGGGGCCAGTTCCGTCAACCTCCCCCAACGCAACACTACCCTTCGGCGGAGCTACGTCAGGGTTCCTCTCTGCAAACAGAGAGTTCGACAGACACCCGACCCGGCAGCTCACAAAGCACAGATACTACACTTTGATCCTAGCCACCGGGCCGGGCGGGTATTCTTTTTATAGATGGTATTTATCAATCCACCCACGAGGATTGAATGTGGCACAAGGCCTTTTTAATGTGGGTATCTCCGAGCCCGTAGGCTCAGCCAAAAATAAATAACCATCAAACCCCCCAAGGGGGGCCAGTTCCGTCAACCTCCCCCAACGAAACCCCACCCTTCGGCGGAGCTTCGTCAGAGTTCCTCCCTGCAAGCAGAGAGTTCGACAGACACCCGACCCGGCAGCTCACAAAGCACAGATACTATACTTTGATCCTAGCCACCGGGCCGAGCGGGTATTCTTTTTATAGATGGTATTTATCAATCCACCCACGGGGATCGAATGTGGCACAAGGCCTTTTTAATGTGGGTATCTCCGAGCCCGTAGGCCCAGCCAAAAATAAATAACCATCAAACCCCCCGAGGGGGGCCAGTTCCGTCAACCTCCCCCAACGAAACTCTACCCTTCGGCGGAGCTTCGTCAGGGTTCCTCCCTGCAAGCAGAGAGTTCGACAGACACCCGACCCGGCAGCTCACAAAGCACAGATACTACACTTTGATCCTAGCCACCGGGCCGAGCGGGTATTCTTTTTATAGATGGTATTTATCAATCCACCCACGAGGATTGAATGTGGCACAAGGCCTTTTTAATGTGGGTATCTCCGAGCCCGTAGGCTCAGCCAAAAATAAATAACCATCAAACCCCCCAAGGGGGGCCAGTTCCGTCAACCTCCCCCAACGAAACCCCACCCTTCGGCGGAGCTTCGTCAGAGTTCCTCCCTGCAAGCAGAGAGTTCGACAGACACCCGACCCGGCAGCTCACAAAGCACAGATACTATACTTTGATCCTAGCCACCGAGCCGAGCGGGTATTCTTTTTATAGATGGTATTTATCAATCCACCCACGGGGATCGAATGTGGCACAAGGCCTTTTTAATGTGGGTATCTCCGAGCCCGTAGGCCCAGCCAAAAATAAATAACCATCAAACCCCCCGAGGGGGGCCAATTCCGTCAACCTCCCACAACGCAACACTACCCTTCGGCGGAGCTACGTCAGAGTTCCTCCCTGCAAGCAGAGAGTTCGACAGACACCCGACCCGGCAGCTCACAAAGCACAGATACTACACTTTGATCCTAGCCACCGGGCCGAGCGGGTATTCTTTTTAGAGATGGTATTTATCAATCCACCCACGAGAATTGAATGTGGCACAAGGCCTTTTTAATGTGGGTATCTCCGAGCCCGTAGGCCCAGCCAAAAATAAATGACCATCAAACCCCCCGAGGGGGGCCAGTTCCGTCAACCTCCCCCAACGAAACTCTACCCTTTGGCGGAGCCTCGTCAGTGTTCCTCTCTGCAAGCAGAGAGTTCGACAGACACCCGACCCGGCAGCTCACAAAGCACAGATACTACACTTTGATCCTAGCCACCGGGCCGAGCGGGTATTCTTTTTAGAGATGGTATTTATCAATCCACCCACGAGGATTGAATGTGGCACAAGGCCTTTTTAATGTGGGTATCTCCGAGCCCGTAGGCCCAGCCAAAAATAAATAACCATCAAACCCCCCGAGGGGGGCCAGTTCCGTCAACCTCCCCCAACGAAACCCTACACTTCGGCGGAGCTTCGTCAGAGTTCCTCCCTGCAAGCAGAGAGTTCGACAGACACCCGACCCGGCAGCTCACAAAGCACAGATACTACACTTTGATCCTAGCCACCGGGCCGAGCGGGTATTCTTTTTAGAGATGGTATTTATCAATCCACCCACGAGGACTGAATGTGGCACAAGGCCTTTTTAATGTGGGTATCTCCGAGCCCGTAGGCCCAGCCAAAAATAAATAACCATCAAACCCCCCGAGGGGGGCCAGTTCCGTCAACCTCCCCCAACGAAACCCTACCCTTCGGCGGAGCTTCGTCCGGGTTCCTCTCTGCAAGCAGAGAGTTCGACAGACACCCGACCCGGCAGCTCACAAAGCACAGATACTACACTTTGATCCTAGCCACCGGGCCGAGCGGGTATTCTTTTTAGAGATACAAGTATTTAAGTAAATGCTCTGTTTATAATAAACAGTATTAAATAACATTTACCGGCCTGAATGTCCGAGAAATTTTCATAGAAAATATTCGTTCTTGGAAATGACGGTTCCGTATAGGATGCAGGTTCGAATCCTGTCAAAGAACGAATATTTTCTATGAAAATTTCTCGGACATTCAGGCCGGTAAATGTTATTTAATACTGTTTATTATAAACAGAGCATTTACTTAAATACTTGTATCTATAAAAAGAACGTTAAACATAAAAATGTCTTTAATATATATATATATATATATATATATGAGCATAAGAAATTTTTAAAGTATGGCGTGTTTTTGTAGGTTGTTATTTTATGTATAGGGTATTGTGGTATATGTAGGAATAGAAGGTGAATGATGTCTTTTGGTGTATGTGTTACTTGTAATGAATGAATTGGTCGTGAATCGATAGTTAATGATGACCAGCCTTACCACATTTCCCCACTTTTGGCCTTGTGCCGCAAGTTTTGTATTTTTGCAATAATAAATATAATAATATAAATATAATAATTATTATATATTATAAGAGATACATTTTTTTGTTTATTCAACTTTGCCTCGATACCCAATTCTAAAATATAATCCAAAAAGTACACATAAAGAGAATAAGGTGAACAACCTCTCATCAACGCATTAATAGGGAGATGGATGGTCCTGTAGATGGGAAGGGATCATTTTTTAGTTATAAAACTGCTATAGTAACTAACACTAGTTATGAGCACGCTGTAAATACCACACACACACACACACATATATATATATATATATATATATATATATAAAATGGCATAAAATATATACTTAATACAGATATATTAATCAAAATAACAAAAATAATAGATTTCTCATAGCTACTTTCTCACGCACGCGCTGATGTATTGTACTTTATATACTGCACACTTGTCTTTGTTTACAACTGAAAGGGCCACAACCGCCGCCAAGCGGTCAATTTGAGAACTAATAAGACTCGTTCCACAAAACCCACAAATTTTGAAATACATCTCTGACGATTTTGGATGTTTTTTTCCCTACAGATTCTTTTTTATTTTGCCTGCAAATTTTGTCCGTTACATTCGAAGTCCATTGATTAGTGGGGAGGTTAGTAGATGAGAGGTCTGTCTGTATATACACCGTAAGTCCTATGCTAACAGTTTTTTTTGTCGCACTTCTTTGTGGAACTCTTTTCCGGCTTCATGCTTTCCAGCTGTGATCTTTAAAAGTTTAGATGCAATTTTAATCGCTATCTACTGTCTTGATTACTCTTCTGTTCCTCTCACTCTTTAATATTTCTTTTTTTCTTATTTTTCCACACTCAGCGACCCCTTATGTCTTAGTGGCTTTAATACCTTGCATGGAGTGATTATATACATATATATATATTATTTGGGCAGCAATCTTTCATTTTGTCACTGAATGTATCAGACAAAAAAAATATACGTTTTTATTCAATTTTTCGAGTGTACTTACGGTTTTTCTTTTATGAGGATAAATTCGTTAGCCCCTCTGAAAGGATTCGTTTTTACTATATTTTCCTATCTTTATATTCTCATCTGTTTTATATTGAAATAGTAATAATTATAAAATGTGCTGGATGAGAGTAGTAGTAATTCCATGTTAGGATGTCGTCAAAACACTCTTAACACGTTCGGCTCATTTCAAATAAAGTAATATTGTTTGCTTAAGCTGCTCTATAAAAATGACTTCCATTATCTTTTCATTTTGATAGCAATAAGTCGCGAAATATCACTAATTCAAAACTTTTTGTACAACTAAAGAAAACCAGTTATATTACAAAATCATAATATCCATTAGTGTCGGAGGAAGGCACTACGTGTACTGTAGCCATAACCGCAGTAGGTGTATCTAGGGCAAGACGGAGCTCATCCCTGATTAGGCTGGTTTAGAATTTATATATAACACAGATGAGATTATAAAGATAGGAAAATATAGTTACAACGAATCCTTTGAGAGAGGATAAGCAATTTGTTCTCATAAAAAAACCAAAAAAAAAACCGTAAGTACACCTGAAAAATTGAATAAAAGCGTATATTTTATGTCTGCCACATTCAATTTCCCAGACTGCTTGCACTACAGAGTCCATTCGGCCCTAATTATTTTCGTTCTCTTAGGTTGGTTGCTACTCAAGTCAAGAGATCACAGTCTTTCCTGCTACTTAAACCAAAGCTGGGAGGAAGATAAATTCATGCCTTCTCCAAGGTTATTAGTGCGATTGCGAACGAAACAAACTTGGTCAGAATGCGGGTGCTACTGCCGGGTCATTTATAGCTTAGCGTCCAGTCTCCCTGCACTTTCACACTTCAATGTGCAGCCTACCTCCATTAGAAGAACATTATATTACCGGATGATAAAAACAAATTAAATAATGATTTATCATTAATGAAATACATTTAATCATACAAATCTTAATCATCCGAATCAGAAAAGGCTAAATAGTACATCAATGGTCCTTATTATGATGGAATTCATTGGTGCTACAGGGTCAGGACTATGGTTGGGGTTAGTACTCAGGTTAAAAGGGCTAAAATAATGAAGAAAACGAAAGTTAGAGCATACGCTAAAGATAATTTTTATTGATCGGTCAAAGGTACACAGGTCAAAAGAGTAAAAAAAAAAAAAAAGAAAAGAAAAAAGTTAAACATAGGTAATAAAATTTATACCATGAACTATGCCAAAGGTCATTTGACACGGTAGACTACGGAAATTGCGATAAACCCCACGATAAAGTAGCATCAGAATTTAAATACGGCACATTGATTCCATTTTATGCGCTGATAACCATTAAAAATATAATATGCCTCTACTAAAATTGCTGCTCGGTAAATTCAGTCGCAAAAAACTTTTGAAAATGTTTATTTTTCCCCCAAAAGGGAGTCGGAATTAACATTTTTCCGAAGTGGTTTTCTGTTTATTCTTCAACAAATTAAGTATTAACAGAAAGTCATTACGGAAATATTTACTGTAAGGAAATCATGCAATGCAAACGATAACGAGAGAAAGACCGTTTACGAAACAAGTTTTTGGAAAAAAAAAAAAAAAAAAAATGAAAGGAAGAAAAATTGGCAATCTTTAAACTTCATGCCTACAACACCCCCCACAAAAAAAACAAAACAAAAAAACAAAAAATGGAGTATCAAAAGGTCGGCTATATATATATATATATATATATATATATATATATATATATATATATATATATAACAATTATTGTAACATGCAAATTACCATGACAAAAATGCATATTTGTTTCGATGTCTAATTTAGACATCTGATCAGGTGGTTAACATTGGTTGTAATATTTATTGCTTTACTCTTGTATTTAGCCCTTTTTTAAATTAAAGTTATGAACGTTTGAATTTATATTCTTTTCGGTCTTATACATATATATATATATATATATATATATATATATATACGAGTCATGACCACGAATCCCGGAACTCGTTAGAGTCCTAGGGGTACCATACGCACTTCAAACACAGAAGTGGTGTGTCTTGGGCAAGATAGCCTGACGGATCCCAACCCTTTCCAGGCTGTTTTGAATTTAAAGTTTTCCTTTTCCACGGCTGATTTCCATCCAAGGCTATAGAACACAGTGTGCCCTGCTATTTACCAAGACCTGAGGCGAGAAGAGATGAAATTGATTCATAACTTTCAAGGGTATTAATGCCTAAGTGAATGTAATGAATTCGACTGGAATTTGAACTCGGCTCTCCGATTCCACAATCCGAGCTGCAATCCATTATTACACCATAATATATTATAGGAGAGTATGATACATAGTATTCTATATATTTATTAGAACAATGTTGGGTAACTGAACGACAAAGGCGACAAAAAATGCAATGCACCTCATCCCCCCAAAAGGGCCCCATCAGACCAAAGTGATGTTCTTACTCATGGAATCGTACATATATATGTAGAAGGATGGTGTAGATATAAACCTAAACGTCGGTCACAATTACGCACCGAGAGGAAACATCGAAGGATGCAGGAACGCAACAGAAGTTTCAGAAGAAAATAAAAATTAAATGCTGGCGTAATTGCAACTTCGGAGTTTCCTCTCGGTGCGTAATTATGATCGAGGTTTAGCTTTTTATCTACAGCATCCCCTTACTTATATATGATCCCATCTGCGAGAATACTTTTACTTGATAGGGTTCTGCTAGTGGGGGAAGCGCGTTGTATGCGTTTTATTTTCATTATATATATATATATATATATATATATATATATATGGTATATTTAAGAAGCAAGTAATAATCCAAACAAGTTTGATTAAAAAGAACAGACATGTTTAATTTTGTCTTTCATTATATTCTATTTTAAAAATTGAAAAATACAAAAAAAAAAAAAAAAAAAAAATTAGACAGACCTTGCCGGTTCTATATATATATATATATATATATATATATATATATATATATATATATATATATATATATATATATTACTATAGAAATCCAAATTTACCTCATTCGAATAGATATTTTAACCAACAAGAAGACCTATATTAGCATTGTCAGCTTAGGTCTTCTTGTTGCTTGAAAAGGCTATTGAAATGAGTTACATTTGGATTTCTATTCTATGTAATTTATATGCTCTGTTATACATTTAGCTCTTTTTGTGGATCAGCTCTAATATTTTATATTATTAGGATTCACTTGGATTATATAACAACGCATTATTAACTGTATATATAAGTAACTCCAAAGAAAAGCGATACCAAAGTTATAAAATGTAATTTTAGAAATGCAAAATCTTTCTTGAAGCTTCTATTTTAGTTTTAATTTCAAGCTAATAAATTAAATTTGATATTTCCAATAAGCAAAATGCTTCAGACCGAGTTTAAATTGATTGAAATGATTTTCTTCTCTTTTTTTTTTTTTTGAAATCGTTAAAATTGTTAAAAATCAGCCATATCAGCGAATCTGTCAACACAGCATGATTCTCTTTATTAAATTTTTTTTCAAAGATAGAATATACTTTTCTGAAACTTTATTTGAGGAAGATTTGCTGATTTAAATTTTAATTAATCTGATTTTAAACTATTACTTTAAGTTTAAAATAACCCGGGAAAGTATTTTTTTTAAGATGGACGTAGCTGTTTTTATGAGGTGCTAACTTACTATGGGAGACATAACTGCCAAAATTACTTGACCAATATAACGTGAGCGCGTTTTTTTTATATATTTTCTTTTGCCACCAAGTAATCTTAAAAATTTAGAAAAATATTCAAAGTCCTCTAATATATATTTTTTTAATTTTATGTTTTACTTATGAAGACGCTTGTTGAGGAAATGGTAAAAAAAAATTATCTATTCATTTTAAATTTACTATAGTTATCACTCTTATTTTATGCTAATTCAGTGTACGGATGGTCATAATTACAAAAAAAAAAAACAACAAAAAAAAACGGCACGTTTATAGACACGCACATTCAAGAAAAATCAAAATTCTTTTAAAATATTAGGAGACGCTGAATTTTAATAAGCTCTTCTATTTATGATTAGTAAATATACGTTTTACTTAATAGCAATATCAACTAACTGTAAAAATACAGATTTTAAAAGATTTAAAACATTATGCATTATTCTAATTAAAACTTAAAAAATTGAAACAACTCTTTTAAAAATTTATTATTATTGAAATGTTTTTTTTTTCCATAAGACAATAGTGTCCATAATATATCTTATTCATGAAAGCAATTAAAATCTTTTCTAATTAAATAATGTCTTAATTTTACTGCATTTTTATTTCATGATTCGGAGCTAATTTTCTGTAACTGGCGGTCAGGTCATGTTTAACAAAATGATGATGTAAATTCTCCAAGGACTTGTGCTTATAACTAATATAAATATGTTAGGTGGGGGGTGACAGATATATTTTAACCAAAATTTACTAAAAAGGAAACGTTTAAAAAATAATTTAATTCATTTTTGAATAATTCCTGAAAGTTTTATTAAAGCCGGCAAATATCGGATTTTTGGAAGAAATTCGAAATCACTGTGTTTTTCTCCGCAAAAACGCGCTAAAATATACCGAAATAATTTATGGTCAGCCGATAACGCAAGAAAAACAATATTTTGAAGGTTCAAAAAAAAAAAAAAAAAAAAAAAAAAAAAAATGAACAAAATATAATTTCAAAATAAAAGAAAACCTTTTGTCTTTTCTCTTAACAATATTTCCTCTTAAGATAAAATTTGTTTTTACGTTTGGAGCATTTTTTCATCATGTATGAAGATTTAGGCTCAGTAATTAAAGTTTACCCAATACAGGGCTCGAGAGCCAGTCAAAGTAGAGGATTACTATCGAAATGGTTATGATAAATGAGGAGGTAATAGGAAGTGAAGATTAAGAGAATATGGATAGATAGCTATTGTCCCCAAAATTGAAGAGGTTAAGAGTTAAATGTTTCAGTGAAACATCCATGGGTAAGTTTTTTCCACAAAATAGCAGTTCTCAGCTAAAATCTCTGAAGGGAGTTTTCTCCAGAGGGGATTTCACTTCGTAGAAGTAGCGTGGCGTATCATAGACGTAAATTTCTGGGCTGATGGAAATAAAAAAAATGACAATCATTTGACCATGGAGAATAGCTATGTGACATTGCGTCTATGGGAAAACAGTTTTTAATCATTTCACCTAAATGAAGGCAATAAATCTACTAGGACGCATGGGTAGGGTAAACGAGTGAGAAAGAATATACGAAAAAAAAAAAAAAAACATTATTAAGGAGAGATAACAATACAAAAAAATAATTAAGAAGACAGAAATTAACGATTGACATTGCATTTGAATTTTAGAAAACCTTTGACAATTTTCTGCAGTGTGGAGAATGTTTTCCACCAAAAGACCGAGTAATTGATTTGGGACTATCAAGCCCTTAAAGTAAAACGGAGTATCTCCAGCTCGGAGATTGAAACAATACTCCATGTTTGGTCTAATCTGAATGTTTTTAACAGAGTATGGCAGAAGGCGTCAGGTCGTTCGTGGGCAATTTTTCTTGCATTTTTAACAATGGATTTCATATATGTTCCACTTTCATTCTGGAATGAATTTGAAACTCAAGCTTCTTGGTGTCGTTATTAAATTCAGAGAGAAAATTAACGCGTTGATACATATTCATTTAATCCGAGTACATTCAACATTAGCACAATGTCATCATCCGGGTGTTGCTTTTTTTCTGAAATAAATATTGTACTAATGTCGAAAGCACTCGGAATAAATGAATACCTATCAGCACGGTAATTTTCTCTCTTCCTTTAATAACACCACCAAGAAGCAAATTTGTCAATATGAAAGGATATAAGTAGACAAAACTTGTCTAAATTATTCAATGAAACATGTCTCAATGAAAACATGCTGCCAAAATATACGCTATATATACATATATATATATATATATATATGAAGAAATATACTCTTAAGGTGTGCTATATTTATGGGAAAAATTGCTCAATATCAGAGATAGAGCGTCTTGAACATTGAAAACACTTAGAGGCGACAGGCTGTTTCATGCTAGACGCAATCGTCAGGCCACGACTATATATATATATATATATATATATATATATATATATATTATTAGGTTGGTGCAAAAAAATGACGTAATAATGTCGTTTTTTGACGTATTTTTTAACGTCAAAAAACGACATTATTACGTCATTATTTTTGCACCAACCTAATAAAAGGCAAAATACAAACAGAAAACACACACACACATATATATATATATTAGTAAATTTATAATATTATAAATTTACTAATTTAAAAATATGGTTCCATCTCTGCACAGGAATTATCTTGTTTCAAAAACAGAAGTTTTTACTTTCTATTTTTGAAACATGGTCATTCTTGTATAGCGATGGAACCTTATTTTTAAATTAGTAAATTTATAATATTTGTACTCTGTAGATTTGCATTGAGCACTGTTTTGTAAAAATAAAAATAATTAATAACACCGGATTATATCTGTTACTTTTCTTTTTCTTATATTCCTCGCTCCTGAGGGTTTTTTCAATAGGTTTTAAGAAACCAGTTCCATGAAAAGAAAAGCATCCCCAGAACATTATACTGAACGGATGCTTGTCAGTACTTACTGCTAAATTCAAAGAGCTTTCAAAGCTTCTTCTTCGGATTTTAGATTGCTTATCCTTTGAATTTAGCTCAACTTTCATCGGAGAGAACATTTAGTAAAACAAAATCAGGTGAGTCACTTTTATCGAACAGCACTATATATATATATATATATATATATATATATATATATATATATATATAATGTGTCTGTGTCTGTATTTGTTATTATTCAAACGTTATTTTAGTGGATACCCATGTTTGAGTAAACATTCCGTTTTTATTTTTAAACAGTGTGAATTACAACTACCGAGAGACTTAATAAAGAAAATATGCTCTCCGGCAAGATTCGAACCTCCATTATATTATAGGAGAAATCACCATTAAATCCAGTGTACTTAATTCCTCTCAGCCGTAGAAATTTGGATCAATCAGTGATTTCCCTTTTAACTTGGCTCGCAGGTTCAAACGTTGCTGGAGAGCGCATTTTCTTCACTTAGTCATTCAAATGATAGACCTAATACACACTGTTTAACATCTGGGCATTTTTTCAAACATGGATATCCACAGAAAGAAACAAAACAAAAAACGTTTGCATTGATAAAAAATAATGTTAGATTAACAATTAATTCCATTAAGTACTTATATAAAGACATATATTTCAATAGAAAAGGCTTGCGGTCACAATACATTAAAACACCAGTTGTCCTACGATCAGCGAATTGAGCAACGTTGGGCGTAGGGAGAGCCTAGATCCGTGACAGCTTGGGAATGCTAGGTGGTGTAAACTCGGGTGTACGGGTGGTGTAATAGGTAACGTCTCAGAATTGGAAGTCGGAAATAAGAGGTCGAATTCCAGTGATGTTCATTACAGTCACTTACTAGCAAATACCCTTGGGAAAGGTATGAATCCACATCTTGGCCCCAATCTATCGGTTAAATAGTAAGACTTGCATGTGAAAATTACTATTATCTCACCAACAACACAATATTTACTTACAAAAACAAAGAATTATTCTTGCAATCAAAAAGTAGGTTTCGGTTTTAAATAACCTGCAAAGGGTTAATGAGCCGTAAAATATGAGTCAGTCAAATCAAATCATTCGCCAGAAAATTGCGATCGATCGGGGAAATTTGTTGAAGACAATGCATTCAAGGTAAACGGTCTTTGCAAATACGTAACACAATATCAAGAGATCAGACAAGAATAAACATTCTTTTAGGCGATGATGGCTCTCCACAACTTCCTATTCCTTGTAGCTATTAATATAGGTACCTCCAATAATTCGCTAAAAAAGAAAAAAAAACAGTATAGCATGATGATAAAAGGCCTCAAACTTAATAAAAACAAAGTTTTAACCTCAAAATGTTTATGTTAAGAGAAAAGAAAAAAGTATTTTTTCATTATTTTAACTTTTTTTCCTCCTTTCTTACCCGTTCTAATTATCTAATTAGATAAACTTTTATTTGCTTTTATGAATAATATACATTAAGGACATTACTGTCTGAAGCAAAAAAATTTCGATGTATAATTAATTTTTACAAGAATTGTTTGTATTTTTCAAGAATTGCTTTCACTTTTCTTTAAGTTTAAAAAATGTTTTAAAATTCTTCTAAACAGAGTACCTGGTATCTGTGACTGAGCGGTGTAAGTTACGCCGTTTTAAACGGTTGTTTCTCCAAGAAAGTTGGGACGCATCTTTGAAACCTGTCACAGAGTACCTTCTTATTTTATCAAGATATCTCCAGTGTGCAGGCTGATAGATGTAATACACACCGTTTAAAATAAAAACAGGACGTCTGTTTCAAATATGAGTTTGCACTTCTACTTCAATAGCTTCATGTCTCGCACCTCTCGCCTGTGGAACTCCCTTCCCTATTCCAGTTTCCCTGAGAGCTATAATCTCCAGCTATTCAAGTGTAATGTCAATCGATATCTCCAGTTGCCTTGATCTATACACTACCCTTCTCCTCATCCTTTCTTCTATCACTCCTATCTGATCTTGCTCCAAATTTTCTGTAACCCCTTGCGTGCTAGTGTCTTCCCGCCTTGCTTGGGGTGAAACGCTTAAAAATATATATATATATATATAATAATAATAATAATAATAATATATATATATATATATTAATTTAGTTCTGTATTGATCTGGTAGTATTATTCGCATCTTATACGGATGTATTGGTATTTTTTTAGTATGTTTGACATTTTACATTGATTGGTTGATATTATTAACATCTTATATGGATGATGTTTATTTAACGGTTGTATATTATTTACCAAATAATTCTCTATAATTAGAATATTTACTAGTTTCTTAAAGAGGCCTTTTATTTATCAACTACAAAAAAATTATGTAGGAAATCTACAAAGCATATAACTAGTTGGGCATTTGGTTAAATTACTTCTCTACCCCCTCCCCGCTTTTATTATTATGAAAGTTGACTGTCCGATATATGTACATTTTATGTAACCATCTGTATCAGTTTTTAAGTTAATGTCTGGCTGCTGCTAGATGCTATCACTTGGTCATTACACATTTCTAAGATAATAATTTATAATTATTTTTTTCTTTTCGCTTATTTTGAATTTGACATAGGTCATATTCGATTGGTTGATTAGCGCAAAGCCCTAAAGCCTTATATATTATTAAAAAAAAAAGAGGATGTATTTTGCTTTTGAAACCAAAATAATCGTCCATTCGCCAGGAATTTACAATCGCCTAAGGGGACGCATTGTTATACATTGAATCACGACTGCAATTGTGTAGCGATTCTTCCATGTTTTTGTTGTAATATCCTAAAATAAATAATATTGATCAACTATGTATTGAGATCTCTTAAATTAAATGTTACGAAGGTTGGAAGTGTACTCTATTCGTTCTCATCATACCTGTATCTATATATATATATATATA